>CM069915.1:52568736-52899736 GCA_036172215.1 Camellia granthamiana | reverse complement strand
TGGTGTGTGTGTGTTTCAGCCGAGGTCATCTTGAGCCTAGGTCGCCCCTTTGATACTCTTACACTTAGGACCATCTTGGGATTTCTCTGGTTGACCTCCACCCGCACCCTGACATATTGGCCGAGATATCATCATCTAGGCCGAGGTGTTCGCCACCAAGGCCGAGATGTGTACTATCTAGGCCGAGATGTTACCCTTGAACCCAAGTGATCTTGCCCTAGACTGGTACGACCTAGACCGAGGTGTGGCACATCTAGGCCGAGGTGTGGCACAGCTGGGCCAAATGTTGACCTTTCTAGCCGAGGTCATTGTCCCTTTGCTTGCCGAAGTCTTGTTATTAGCCGATGTCATTACTCGCTGGAGTCCCTTGCCGCCTAGCTTGTTGAACACACCTTGTCATAGTCTTGTCTTTTCAATCAGTCACCTTTTCAAGTTGAGCCAACCAACCATTGCCACGTGTCCGAGCTGAGTGTTAAGTCAGCCAGCAGAAAGAGAAATGTATCATTTTGTATCATATCTTTGCTCTTGAGGAGAGAGAAGCTCTAGGAGAAGAAGGGAGAGTCTTAGAGTGAGAAAGTAGATTACAAGCTTAATCTTTGGAGTTTGAACCGTTTGATTCGAGTCTTGAGGTTAGAATCTTAATCTACTCTTGTTGTTCTTATTGATCATCTAGCTGCATTGCACGATTGAATCTGTTATGCATGCCATGCATTGATTTAAAGTTAGTGTTCATGAGTTCTTGAAGAAAAGCCTCGTTTGATCCGAAAGTTTGCAACAAGTTACATGTTTTTGTGTTTGTTTTCGTAAGATCCTCAAGTATGGGTACCCAGGTCCATGTTTTCAAACTCATAGCATGAAATCTCAGATTTTATAGTAATAAGTTATGATCTTTGCATTCATTTCCTCCATGCTCTTCATGTTCGTGTTCTTTATGTTCTTGAGCAGAGGGAAACCCAAATTTTTCCCGACTTCATTTTTCCTTGAATGTGGCCAACGGGACCTCACGTCGGCGAGGAGGTGTGGGACCTCGGCCAAGACCTGGTTGGTGCCCAGCATGTTTTCCCGAGATGAGAAACAGTGTTTGTTTTGGTTTGACTTAGTTTTGGAGAATGCCGAGATCATTTTGTATGCATGTGAAGCTTGTTTAAAAGTGCATTCAATAGATTTGCCATGTGTTTGTAGGACTTGGACTCGCCCTGACCCCGACGTTCGACGAACTATGTGAGTGGTATTTTAATAAAGATATGTTATAAAGCTTTGATAAAACCTTGTTTTGCCCTGCTCGGGAATTATTTACAAGCATGAATGATTATTCCTATTTTGCGTATCAAATATTGTATCTTGTTTTGATGACATTCTCGGGAAGTCCGTATGTGCTAGGGGACTATAAGCATTTGTAGCACAAAGTTTGGAAGTCCGTATGTGCTAGGGGACTATAAGCATTTGTAGCACAAAGTTTGGAAGTCCGTATGTGCTAAGGGACTATAAGCATTTGTAGCACAAGTCCTTAGTGTCCGGGGACTATAATGCAACGACACAATTGTTTTCAGATCTCTCTTGTCTTGTCTTGCCTTGCCACTGACGGTTTTACCGCGTGGGTTTGTTTGTCCGGAATGTCATCTCTTGTATTATGTTGATGTTAGTAAGCATCCCTTGAAGCTTTGAAAGATTTGATAGATGAACTTGATTTATTCCTTGTATTGCTTTGTTAAAAGATCTTGGATATCATTCATGTAAACCCCTTTATTATTTATACCATTCACTGAGTATCCAAGCTCACCCTCTCTATATATATGTAGGTGATGAGCAGGACGGCGGTGACGCCTAGATGTGTTTTGCCGATGTATTTTTGGACTCGTGTTTTACGACATCTTGAAGATCATGCTTCTTAGTTCTATTCCATTGTATTTTGTATTTGATGACTGAGAAGCCTTTTGGTCAAGATGTAATTTTTGTACTCCATTTTGTTGTATTAAAGCTATTATAAGATATATGTCATTTCATTTAACTTAAGCACTGCTCTCATGGACTGCTTAGCTTTCAACCTATTGCTTTCGCATTTGTGAGCCCTATATGTATACTCTGATTTGTGTGCGAATTCTTGTAAGTGGCCTTTGGTAATCTTGAATTACTAGCCATCACGGCACCATTCTACTAGGGGCAGAATGGGGTCGTGACATCGAGTGACCAATGTGATTCACTCAAAGGTCAACGAGAACGAGGTACATAGGGAGACCCAGAAGGTAAAGCACTTACAGCATGTGTATTAGGTCTAGCAAAAGACGCCTAGGGCAGACGAGTACCAGGGACCAGTGGTGTCCTTTACTGAAGTCGACCTAAACATGGTGCAGCATCCACACAACGATACTCTGATGGCATCCCTCAAGATTGGAGAATGCCAGGTAAAGCGCATTCTGATTGATTAAGGCAGCTCTTGTGACATCTTGTATGTCAGATGTTACAAGGAGCTCGACCTTCACCAAGATGACCTGGAGCAGTCGAACAGTCCAATGGTCGAGTTCAATGGAACGCCGACGTAGCCCCTGGAAGCAATAAGTTTGGAGCTGCAGGCAAGCACCAAGAAGGTAAGTACAGAGTTCACAATAATTGACACCCCCTCCCCTTACAATGTTATCTTGAGGAGGCCATGGTTGCACGTAATAAGGGCTATTCCCTCAACACTGAACCAGCTACGGTTCTCAACAGAGCATGGAATTAAGGAGATCAGAGGGGATTAGGTGCAGGCAAAGAATTACTCCATGGCAGCAAGAAAATCCACCTGCAACGTATGAAAAGCAGAAACAGTAGAGATTAAGGACGAGGACATGGAGGTCCTAGATGACATCGGCAAAGAGCCAGCCGACAAAAGCGAGGAAGCCTTGAAGAAAATTCTGGTCCACCAATGGGATGAAGAGCGCTTCTTCCTTCTCGGCTCAGGCTTAGCCGAGAAGGCGGAAAGGGAGTTAGAAGCATTCTTACGAGCAAACATAGAGGTGTTCTCCTGGACGCCCTACAAGATGCCTGGCATTGACCTCGAGGATACATGCCACAGACTGAACATAGATAGGTCGGCTAAACCCGTCATTCAGAAAGCAAGGAGGCCGATGCTGGTTCATGTAGAGGCAGTAGAGGAGGAAATGGACAAATTGTTAGAGGCCAAAGCCATCCAAGAGGTAAACTACCCTACTTGGTTGTCCAACACTATGGTTGTGAAAAAGAAGAATGGGAAGTGGAGGGTCTGCGTGGACTTTAATAGCCTGAATAAGGCTTGTCCCAAAGACAGTTTCCCACTCCCCAAGATCGATCAATTAGTGGATGCCACTTCAGGGCATGGAAGGATGAGCTTCCTGGACGCTTACCGGGGGTACCATCAGATAGCAATGTACCCCCCTGATGAAGAGAAGACTGCATTTATCACCCCAAAGAGGCTATATTGCTACAGAGTGATGCCTTTCGGGTTGAAAAATGCAGGAGCAACGTACCAGAGGTTAGTGACCAAGATGTTCAGACATTTGATTGGCAAGACAGTGGAAGTATACATTGATGATATGGTCGTGAAGACCAGAGAACCTGAGAACCACCTGGCTGACTTGAAGGTAGTTTTCAATATCCTTAGAACATATCGGCTTCGACTCAATGCATCAAAATGTGCATTTGGAATTGGATCTGGTAAGTTCCTGGGATACTTGGTTAGCAGAAGGGGCATTGAAGCAAGCCCAGATCAAATCAAGGCCATCCTGGATTTGAAAAGCCCAGAGTCAGCAAAACAAGTGTAGATGTTGATTGGAAGGGCCGCAGCCCTGAACAGATTCATAAGCAGAAGTTCAGATAAGTGTAAACCATTTTTCAGTCTGTTGAAAAAGGCCACAGACTTCTTGTGGACAGAGGAAAGTGAAGTCGCCTTGACCGACTTGAAAAGATACCTGACCACAGCTCCAATTCTCTCAAATCCAGTACCTAGAGAGGAACTGTTCTTATACTTGGCAGTTTCGGAACATGCAGTGAGCGCAGTGGTAATCAGAGAAGAGAAGGGAGAACAAAGGACAGTATACTATGTGAGTAAAACCCTTGCAGGTGTAGAGACTAGGTATTTACCCCTAGAGAAATTGACATTGGCCTTAATGATGGCCTCAAAGAAGTTGAACCATTATTTCCAAGCCCACAAGATTGTGGTATTAATTGAGCATCCCTTCAAATCCTTGCTACAACAAGGAGATTTGATAGACAGGGTGGCCAGATGGGCAATAATACTAAGCCAATACGACCTAGAATTTAAGCCCAGAACAACAATTAAGGGCTAGGTTTTGGCCAACTTTGTGGCCAAGTTCACACCTGGAGCTATCCCACGTCGGGCTCCAGTGAGCCGCGGCTTAGGGTGTCCAGGGGAACAAGAAGAGACCCAGCTGGAAATGAAAAACCCCACGGCAAAGCAAAAGAAAGAAGAGAACTCAAGCCCTGCGATATTTATATCGGCGACTCTTTCTGCTTGTTTGTAGATGAGAGTTCAAACCGCCAAAGAGCGGGGGCAGGGGTAGTGCTAATATCACTAGATGGGCGGATGTTAGAACAATCTATTCGATTAGGGTTTAAGGCCTCAAACAATGAAGCAAAATATGAGGCACTGATCATAGGATTAAAGTTGGCAGTAGCAATGAAAGCCGACGAGGTGGTAGTTTTCTGTGACTCCCAGCTTATTATGAACCAGGCAATAGGTGAGTATACAACCCGAGATGAAAGAATCATAGCCTATGTCAAAGAGGTTGTCAGACTATTAGCTTTGTTTTAAGACTGTCGACTACAGCAAATTAGCCGAGATGACAACAACCATGCCGATGCCTTGGCTAAACTGGCTAATGCAATGAAATCAGGGGAGGCAAGGACAATAATGGTTGATTATTTGTCAGGCCCAAGCGTGGAACCACTGATCACAGAGTACGAAGCAATGTGTGTGGAGATGGACCCAAGTTGGATGGATGCAATAGTAATGTTCCTTAGAGATGGGAAGTTGCCGGATGATCGCAAAGAAGCACACAAGACTAGACTGAAGTCGTCTTTTACTAGTCCCGTTTTGAGATGTGTACATCCCTTCCAAGTTGAAGACTTCTTGTATGAAATACATGAAGGAGTATGTGGAAGCCATGCTGGGGGCAGATCACTTGCTCATAGGGCCATTACTTAGGGGTACTGGTGGCCCTACATGCAGAAGGATGCTAAAGCCTATGTCAGAAAGTGTGAGAAATGTCAAAGGTTCGCACCTTTGATACATCAACCAGCAGTAGATTTGAACCCAGTGTCCAGCCCTTGGCCATTTGCCCAATGGGGCATGGATCTTGTTGGACAACTACCCCAAGCAACTGGACAAAGGAAGTTCCTGCTGATAGCAACTAACTATTTCACGAAGTGGGTAAAAACTGAACCCCATGTGAAGATTCGGGATACTGATGTGAAGAACTTCATATGGAAGAACATCATCACCAAGTTTGGGATCCCAAGAGCAATAATAGCAGACAATGGTACACAATTTGACAGTAAGCTAATCAAAGGCTTCTGTGCAAAGTACAAAATCAAGAACTATTACTCTACTCCAAATTTCCCTCAGAGTAATGGTTAGGCAGAAGCATCTAATAAGATTATCTTAGATGGGATCAAAAAGAGGCTAGCGGCAACAAAAGGAAAATGAGTGGAAAAGTTGCCCAATGTACTTTGGGCATATCGGACTACGCCAAGAAGATCAACAGGGGAATCCCCATTTGCCATAGCTTATGGCATAGAAGCAATCATCCCACTGGAAGTCGGCATCCCAGGGATTAGAACCCAAGGAGTAGAGAATAGGACTAATGAGGCATTCTTGGCCCGAGATCTGGACCTACTTAAGAAGAAAAGTGAGAGAGCAACAATTCGGCTAAGGGCATACCAACAACAACTTGCTAGGGCTTATAACAAGAAGGTCAACCCAAGAGAGTTCAAAGTTGGGGACCTGGTGCTAAGGAAAGTGGTCGGCAACAGGAAGGACCCTAGGGAGGGCAAGCTAGGCCCAAACTGGAAGGGGCCTTATGGAGTTATCTCGGTCGCTGGCAATGGGGCATATCAGCTTGAAGACAGTAATAGCAAAGAGTTACTAAGACCCTGGAACACTTGCAACTTGAAGTTTTTCTATCATTAAATTTTTGTTTTTCGAAATTTATGTCGTTAACCAAAGTAATAATAAAATTTTAGCTTGATTTTGAAATTTGTGTAATAGGACTGACTTTGGCGATGTTTCTGATTGAAACATGTCGAATAACTTAAACTTATTATATGGCAGAGTTGAATTATACTTGCATATAATAGAGTTGAACTAAGTTAAATTGAAACTAGACTTGCCATGTCGGCAGGATTAAGCTTGGAATGGAACTAAGTGCATTTCAGTTAGATTAATATAGAAACCAAGGTTGAGAACCTCGGCTAGTCTTTGTTTGAATCTGACTTCGGGGAAAGACTATATGTGCTTAATGTGAACATAAGTGAAACTTAGGTTCACATTAGGGGACAGAGAGCTGGAGAATGATGAATAAGCTTAAAATTTTGAAGTGCTTGGGACTTCTTGAAATTTTATAGACAAAATTTACAAGTCAGAATAAGCTTAATACTTGTTGAAATTTCAGAAAAATTTACAAGTTAGCCGAGGTTATGTTGGAAAAAGTATCCGAGGTACATAATTGCCGAGATGGCCAACCAGGTTACTAGGCTTGAAAAGGGTAGAAGGAAGAAGTCTTGATAGAAGATAGCATGTGAAAGTAAGAAGCAATACTGAATAACACTTGTAAAAATATTTTGATATTTTTAAGTGTTAGCCGAGATATTCCGATGGTTGGCCAAGGCAAACAGTCAAGGTTTGTATCTGAGGTATTGTACCCCAGAGTTATTATACAGTTAAAGGTATACTTTGAAGAAATGCAAAAATATTCTAAGTATGAAAGCATCAAAGACATGAAAGAAAGCAGGAAAACATACGTGAAACAAACATTCAACACTTAGAAGAAATAAGGAGGCTTGAATTCAAAAGACAACTTGTTCAAGTACAAAAGGCACATCGGCCAGACTGGAATTAAAACATTGTCTAACAAAGTTGTAGAGACTATAAAGGAAAAAGTACAAGATATCAAAACAGAGAAAAGATTCTAAACATGCTATTCTGCGTCGGTGGGTGGTTGAGTGTCAACCTCGGCAAATAGCTGGGAAAGCTTCTCGGCAGTCCCCTCAGCTTCGATCTCAGCATCAATCTCCTGAAGAGTTTTGTCGAGGCTCTTATCAGCTGTCTATACCTCGGCCTCTGACATGGCTCTTTTGGGAGAGGCACTCTTGGAGACCTCGTCCTCATCGTCCTGAGTCAAGTCCAGGACTTGCTCATTCAGAGTTGGGGACTTGGCCCCAATAGAACCCTCAGCACCATCTCCAACCTCGGCTTCTTCTTCTTCTTCTTCTTCTTCTTCTTCTTCTTCTTCTTTCCCCCCCCCCCCAGCCTCACCCTCAGATTGGCTTGGAGCAGGGGGGAATGGTACGACAAGTCAGCCCTCATCTTGGAGGGGTGAGTCCTCGAGGATAGCTAGCTCTTTCAAAACATGTGGCATTTTGTTTTCAGGGTCACTCGAGCGAGGGAACCGTCGCTCGAGCGTAGAATTATTGCTCCCAGAATCTTGCTGTATTACAGGCGTGCTCACTCGAGCATGGAAAAAAACTTCTGAAGCTTCTCTTTTTCTGCTCAAGCGAAGAAGTCATCGCTCGAGCGAGGTTTCTTGATTGTGTCTAGTCACTCGAGCGTAGGAAGTCTCACTCAAGTGAGGACCGCGATATCAGCTTTTAAACATAACGATTCTAGATAATTCACACACACCACTTTTTCTATTCTTCTTCTCCTCTCCCTCTCTCTTTGGAACCCAAACTTTCTTCCATCATATACCTCTCATACACTTGAAATCCACCCGAAATCATTTGCTGGGGGCGAAGAACACTTGAAGAGGGTCATTATCAACCGATTGGATTGTGGGTTCACGATAGATCCACGAAGGAGCTTGGATATTTGGCTTGATAGTTGAGGTAGGGATACTTTTACCCTTGTATGTCTTTATTATTGAAGAGATTTATGGCATTTGGTGTGATTTGGGAACTAATTGAAGGTTTTGTATGATTAAACCCTTATTTTTCATATTATTTAATTTATTTATTAAATTGTTTGAAATCCCTCATCTCTTTCCTTTTAAGATGAATAAAAATGTGGTTAAGAAACTAGATTGGTGACAAGGAATGAGAACCCCCAAAATTGATAAAAACCCTAAGTCCCTTATTGGATAGAAATTACTTAATATAATGAAATTTTCCTTGATTCATGGAAATGGATGGATGATGAAGAAATGAAATGTGGATAGTGATGTGGTTAAAGAAAGAGTGGCTTGAATGTTATTGTTCCTTGAATATTATGTGATGCTATTCTATGATGATGTTTAATGTTTAAATGTGGGATTGAAATGTGATTTAATTTGTTGAGTTTGCATGAGTCCATGTGTGCGTGTCGGTGATGAGTAAAGGTGGTGTTTTGTTGGTACCCGCGTGGGGAGTTTAATAAGGTGCCTAATTGCCCTGTCTAGGCTTATCGATGGACAAATGTGGAAAACATTTTTGGGTGTCCACATAGTCCTGTCGTATAGTTGCCGGCGAAAGTGGAAAAACGGATGATTTTCTTAGGGTGCCCACTTTCTACCGTATAGTAACCGGCGAATGTGCGGTTGTCTTTAAAAAATGAAGGTTGTTCTCAATTGGACTCATGTAGAGAAAAGTATGGTTGATTTCCATGGTTGTAGATACTTAATTGTTGTACATGATGATATGAGTTGCACCTGTCACATTATATTGTAGTGTTTCATTATGAATTATTGACGGTTTCTTGTGAAAAGCAAATTTTATTATATTGTCGTATCACATAAATGCCATTATCTTGTTCAAAGGATTAGATACTTGGATAAATGTATTCCTACTAGGCATATGGCTCAACCCTAATTTATTTTTCAGGAATCGATGAAGGTTAGCCCCATTGAAGGGTGGATTCAAGCACTAGCTCCCTCTATGTTTTTTTGGAAAATTAATTGAAGTCTAGGGCAAATTAGATGTTTGTATTTATTTTGAGATTTTGTGACTGAACCTTCATATGTATTTTGTAATGTTGTATGCCTACTGGACTTATGTTTTGTTAAGTCATCTAGTTTATTGAACTGAGTCTTGTACTTTGGACCTTGTGGCAATGTATTAATTGAATTGTAATCACTCAACCCTTAGCTCAATGAGAAAGATGACACTTTTTGGGATTTCTTGACCATGTCATTATTGTATATTATGGTGTGAATTATTAGGGCGTTACAGAGCAACCATCCAACCAATGGTGTAACCCATGTTGCATGCCTGTCTAACTTGCTTTTTGTACTCCTCGCGGATGTCGGCTGCCCCTTGGCATAGGCCTTCTCGTCCACCTCATTGATTTCGGCTGCCTTTGTAGACAGTGTCGTTTGGAGCTCGGTCTAGGCCTAGGCCTCTTTCTCTTTGGCCTCTTTTGCCTCGACCTGAGCAACCTCGGCAACATTTTCTACAGCCTCGGCACGGTCCTCGGCTATTTTTAAGGCTAACTCAGTAGCCTTGGCTTGATCAAGAAGACCTCGGATGCGAGCCTCGGCTTTGTTAAGCAAAGTGAGAAGTTTGGCTACCTCCTTGGTCTTTTGGGTTAGTTTTTTCTTAAAACCCTCAGCCTTAACTGCGAAAAAGTGACCCTGCTGGATGGCCTGCAAGAAAAGAAAACAGATTAGTAAAAATTTGGCTAAGTGTTGAAAGACTTCAGAAGATAAGGTAAAAGACTTACCAAGACGTAGTGCTGCATCATCAGGGCATAGTTTTCATACTCAGTTAGCTCAGTCATTCGGTTGATGTCGGCTAGCAAGAGAACGGCAATGGAGATGACGGCACGAACTTCAATACTGTCCAGCGCGTTGTCGCCAGCTAGTAGAGGTCGGTTACCCACCATGAATGTCAGGGCCCAAGGGGAGCTAGATTTAAAGACGCCGAACTGATATGTACCCTCAGACCTTGGCCTCTTCAAGGAGGATGCCTCAGACGAACCAGCCTCGGCAGGCCTCTTCTCAGCAGTAGACGCACTTTTCTCAACCTTGGCTAGTTTGGAGATTGGCACAGTGTCCTCAGAATCAATCTGAGTCACTGTGGCCTTAGCCTTGGCCTTCTTCAGTCTTTTTGGCTTTGGCTTTGGTTGAGATGGGGAGGACGAGGATTGCACCATCATAACCTTGGGGATATCGGTAAGGAGATCCTCAACAATGGCTGGTTTTCAGCCTATCTCTTCGGCAGTGGCGGCTACAGTGACTTTGGTGCCAAAGCGGATTGCTAGAAGTGCAACAGGTGGGTTTGCTGGATCGTAAGTCGTCGCCATAGTGTTTTGGCATTTATGGCTACGAGTTCTGCCTGCTGAAGCAAAGAGGAAAGCTCAGTGTCGGCATTGGCGTTGGGCTGGAGGGATCAATTGGAGAGTAGATGTTGATGGTTGCTCTGCTAGATCAGAAGTTAAGGCTTGACCAAGCCTTGGCGATAGGGAGAGATATTGCAGAAGTTGGAGATTTGCTTTTTTGGAGGACGTCAGGTAGGGCCGACTTGTAAGTAGGAATATAGTTCAGTAGAAGAGGTGCCTTGTGCTTCTGCACAGGAAGAACTAGCAGCCTCTTTAGATCTTGGCTGGGAACAAATGATTTCCGAAATCCTTTTGCCGGCTGGAGAAGAGCTGCAAAAAAGAGTAAGAAGGCAAAAGTATTTAGATGAAGATATATTGAGTTGACAAGTCCTAACAGAAATATGATTAGAAGAATGACTCAGTCCTTACCATCACCCTCTTTAGACATCATTCGGCTCAGAGGATAGAGATGGAGGTCGTCATCGGGTGAGAACTCCTAATTGCCCGAGACGATGAAGTAATCATCTCCAGCACCCTTGTTGAAGTCTGGAAGGTCAGCTATTAGTTTGAAGGCGGTGGATCTAGGCTTGAGGTAGTATATGTAGCCTTTTTCAGATTTAAGGCCACACATGGTGCAGCAGAACTGGGACGTCAGCTAAGGTAATCCTAGCTTCTTCTCGATGTGCTAGTTCAATTATGCCATTGACAACTCTATAGGAGTTTATGGCGAGTTGTATGGGGTTAAGTTTGTAGTAGTGAAGGATTTCTCGAAAAGGAGTGTCAAGGGGAAACCGAAGTCCACATTCGATGAATGCAACAACAGGAAAGGGCATAGAGTTTCCATCAGGCATGATGGAGTCCTCCTTCCTAGCCAACCTGAGGTGAACATCGACTAGGATGGAGAACTCTCGGCGGAAATACTCTATTTTTTCTGGGGTGTCTACCCTCCACCTGAACATACCCATGATGTCAACTAAAGGAAAAAGGTGCAAGATTTCAGAGGAGAGTGGTTGGTGTGGGTTTGAAGGACCTCGGCTAAACCCTAAACAGGAACTGGTGCAAGGGTTTTTCAATATCTGAGGGAGTTTGTTTCAATTTCCCTAAGGAATGTTGTTTCTATCAAATCCCAAACCTAACTCTATATGGAAACACGAATCAATGGTAAAAATCTGGACATAAGTAAGAAAAGAAAAAGATGAACATGATTTAGAACCAAGAAGGATTCAGAGACAAAACAACAATCAAGACTTAGACCAAACAGAAGTTTAGCAAGAACAGTGCAAAAAACATTCAAGAAACAAAATGACGAAGCTTTATTGAAGAACAAGAGACCGACTCATGATATCCAGAAATGTGAGAAAAACACAGAAAAATAGAGTGTAACTATTCAGTGGCAACATAAGCAATATAAAGACGACACAAAAGTGAAGTAGCTTAAAACACAAGAACTAATTTACAGATGATTAAATATGGCAATTAAAATGAGGAATTTAAGAAGCAAGATGCAAACAAACAAATTCAACAGCAATGGAATAGGCAGACAAAGAATATATAGAGTAATGAAAGGCTGAAACCAAAATTGAAAGAAATAGAGAACTCACTGGTTGGGGCCGAGATCGAGGACACCGGTTTGAGTTTCGCTGGAGTTAGACGGCGGCAATGAGTGGAGAAGAATGGTGAATGCTTCGTCGGAGGAGGTGATCGGAACAAATTGCAGAGTTTGAAGACTTAAACAATGGTAGTTTTGGGAGAGAAGCTTTAGAGAGAGAAAGCTTGGGCAAAAACGAAGGAATGCAAAGTGAAACGACAAAGAGAGAGAGGTTGTTTTTGTTAAAAATTTAAAAGGGCAGCAAACCATAATGACCTGCCTTGGACGACGTGTCTGTCAGGTGGCATGCGTAAACGCGGCGCAACCTGATAGCGCATATCAGGTACAAACCAATGAGAGAGCGACGCATGGAGAAAACGGTTGAGTAAACCGTGCGTGACAGCCCATGCACAGATAGAACTCTTGGAGTTCTTAATTTAATAAAGCAAAAACCTCGGCCATAGGAGCGATCTCGGTCTTGGTTCTTGGTCATTGATAAAGTAGACTGCAGAGTCTTGGTCGAGAGGAGCCGGCGTGTGATGATATCGGCCATGAAGGATGGAGTAAAGTGTTAGCCGACGTACCATGTGGACAAGCGATGTAGGTTCCATCACCTCAGGATGTCGAGGTAATAGAACCTAGGGGATAGTTGTGGGAACATATTTTGTGAATGACAACACGTGGCCAAGGTGACGCTGAAGTGTCAGCCGAGGTGCCATGTGTCTTGGTCATGACGCCGAGGTGATCTCGGCTAGGCCGAGGTTATCTTCGGAGATACAGGAATTCGAGAAGGGTGGATAAGGGACAGGAGTCCTAGAATTGGGGAGGACCTTAGTATGGATAAAGATAAAGCTCTTAGGGAGTTTACCTTTATCCAGCAGGGAGTCCTAGATGAGCATTGAGTGAAAGTCCATTGAAGCTAGGTTTCTACAGGGATCAGGTTAATGCTGGCTATAAAAGTAAGGCACCCTTGTGGGTCTCAGGTACGCTTTTTATATTCTGGCTAGTAAGTTAAGCACTATTTGCTATCTTTGAGAGATAACTGAGTACTAACTTGATCGTCGGAGTGTCCCCAGGTGGACGAACCACTGCCGAAGTCTTATCTTTCTATGATAGTTGTTCCAGCGTGTGTAGACGTCCCCGAACGCATCCCGGGCGAGGAGTGCGAGCCCCCCCCCCCCCCCCGTTCTGGTTCGATATTGGGTCTACTACAGTTCGAAGGACTCAAATGTCACGGTTCTAAATCTTGAACCAAAGAGTCCAAATCCGGCAAATCGTTTTGAAAACAGATTTTTTGAAAGAAGTGCCAAACATGGACTACTTTGCCAGATACAGAGTCGCCACCTAAATATTTTATTTTTGGGAAATTTAGGAAACCCTGACTCGGTGCCAACGGCCATGTGTCCGTCATCACCAAAGTTGCCTGGGCTCGGGAACTTGGGTACGATTGGGGAAGGTCACTTCGTGAGCACCCCCGCTCGCCCGGTCAAAGACCGGCCTCTACTAACCATGATATCTTATTTTGAAAACATTGTATGTTCTTATTCCGGTTATTAGCCTAGGTTACTATGTGATGCGCACAGCATACAAGTATAGACTGAGTTGCCTGAATTGGAACAAAACATTTCATGTTTGTTTGTGAAAGATAGTTTGCTACCCGCAGGTAGGCTTAAAATGCAGATTTTGCCACCCTCAGGTGGGCTTAGAAAATAGGGTTTTGCCACTATCTAGTGGGCTTAAAACAAACATTTGATGAATTATTCCAATCCAAATAACCCAACCTTCACCCACAGGCATTCAGGCAGTTATATCACATAAGCAATTAGCCTCATGGTAAGCATGCTATTCATGGCAACACTCACACGCATGCAAGGATGCTAAAGCATAAAACTCACCGAGTACTCCAAGCCAAAACAGAAACTCATTAGAAATCCATGCATGATCCTAGATACACAGAATTGCCTAATGCAACACATGCAGAGATGCAAACTATAGCAGGCTCGGCTATTCTAAGCATGGCATATGGAATGCTACAGCTAACATGTATTCAACTTGGAATTGAAATACAAATGCAGTTTGTATGATGCGCCGAGCCCGGTGCATGCAAAACAGATGAATGATGCAAACATGCTGTCATACTGTATGCTAATTGAAATATGCCCTAATCTAACCATCATAAGCGGATAAATAAAAGGGAAGAAAGACGTGGGGTTGGAAGACATACATCACACTCACCCACACTTATTACAATTATGCCCTCGCACAGAGGGTCCAAAAGAATATACAGTCCCGAATAAAAAAAATAGTACAGTCCAAAATAATACAGTCCAAATAATGTACAAATTCCTAATTAATTAACAAATTAACTAAGAAAACTGTAAACTGGCATGCAAGCCAGGGACTGCCTTGCTTCTGATGAACGATGTATGTTTGGGCTGCCTTGCGCGGAAATCCACTGGAATGCCCCAACTAGCCTATGTTTCGCAATGTTTCTCGAAAAGCGCGCCAAGCTTCGGAAGACCGCTGATTCTTGATATGCTGCAACAGAGAGCAGGAAAGGGGTATAGCAATGTATTTCACAGATATATGCATGCCTCGATCCTAGTGCCACCAATCACGCATATCGATGCATGATGGCCGAGGAGTCGAATTGCACAACTCAATATAGGATGAATGCATATGAATGCTACAACAAAACCTAACTCCATCACGGATAATCCGGAGTGTCGGTGACTTGGGAATTGAGACACGCTCCGTCACTCGGAGTACGAAACGCGCCTCGTTTCCAGTGCCCGGGCTAACTCCTATCCCGAACACGATGCAATATGTATGATATGCGTGAAATGCAACTAATATGCGATCCTAACATACACAATGTCATGGAATGGCATACACGCTATACGAGGTAATACATAACCGGGCATACACAATGCTACGGATGAAATGGCATACGCAATGCAATAATGGGCTTACACCAACATGAGAGAGCCTCAGCCACACTCACATAAGAGGCCACCAGATGAAAACAAGACAACTCGAAATGCGTGCCCGCGGGCACGCAAACCGAGAACGGACCCTCAGGCACCGAAATGCCACTCTAATGAGACATGGCAAAGACACGGAATATGACATGCAAACATGCAAAAAATCAGTAGCAAAATGAGGGGGAAAACAGCCCCGAAATGAGGCGAAATGATACCCGATGCATGAAATGATCTCGAAATGCGAAGATAAGCGCACAAAATGGCTTATAGCTATACAATACATGCATAATTTGAACATGACATGAAAAATCAGAAGCAAGGAAGCCCCAAAACTCACATTTTTACAGTACAAAACATGGCCAAACAGCAATCACAAGTAGGGCTAAAATGGCATACAAAAATGGCTCCGCAAGGGAAGCAATGAAACAAGTGATAGATGCAAAGCCCAAATGGCAAAAGACCCTTCTACAACACTGAATAGGGCCTAAAAATATGAACATTTACAGTAGATGACAAACCTCAAATCAGTATGCAAACATGCTAAAAATGCCATGCAAGAAATAGGCCAACAAGAGGCTATAACATGAGGTATACAAAGCATTCACCAAACAGCCAAAGACCCTCAATAAGATATTCTAAGAAGGTCAAAATATGGCCACTTTAAGTTCTGATCATGGCCTAAAAACAAAGGCAAGGTAAGCTCACAAAGCATGCAAAAATGGGGGCCAAAGAGGGGTATAATGGTAAGTGCTACATGGAGGCCCCCAACAGTGTTGAGTCCTTCTACAATGTTGTAGAGGGGCTCAAAATAAGCCCACTAAAAGTTTATATCATGCTCAAAAACAGATCACAAATAGGCTAGAAATACTATGCAAAATAATGGCATACAAGAAGGTATTGAAGTAAGTGTAAGATGGGGCTCTCAAACAGGGTTGAGCCCTTGAACAAACATGAAGAATGGATCAAAAGAATGACCCTTTCAGTTAGGTTCGGAGCCCAAAACAGCAAGAAAATAGGCTAGAAGAATGGTGCAAGAAAGTGCTATAAAAGAGGGAGATTGGCACTTACCCTTGAAGATCACTTCTTTGCTACCTCTTGGACCAAGGAATGTTGCTTCCTAGCTTCTAGGAAGCCCCCCAAGCTGCTGGAAATTGAGTGGTGGTAGTGGTGCTTGGTGGTAGTGAAGAAATGGAGCCAAAACTTGAGAAAATGAGAGAGAAATGGAAAGATATGTATGTGTATCCTCAAAGCAAGTTTTTCAACCCTTGAGATAGAGAGGGAGCTGCTGTATGTAAGCAAGAGTGGAGGAGAAAGGGGAGGGAAAAGTGTGTAGAGCTTTGGGATTAAGTTCCCCTCTCTACAAAAGTCCCCCGAAATCAGATATTTTTGGGGAAAAAGCTATACAGCTGTAAAGCACACATCCCAAGGAGCATGGCCGGCCTGCTATTCTTGTTGCAGGTGGCCGGCCGGCCACCCCCTATGGCCGGCCTGCCAAGGGGCAAAATGGTCCAAAACAATTTCTGGCCGGCCACCAGATATTTGTGTCCTCCCAGGTCTCCTCAACACAACCCTGTGGTTCAAAATCGGCAACTCTAAAACAGGAGAGAAAATAGGCCACTTTTAGGAGGGGTTCAAAAGGTTCAATTTGAATTACTGGCTGGCCATAGACTTTTAGGGTCCTCCCATGTGTGTACAACACAAATATGTGGTTTGGGGTTGAAGAAAATGGCCCTAGGATGGTCAACATTGCCTCGGAAGTGAGAAAAACGGGCGTCGGAGGGCGCCGGAGGAATATAACTAGTTGCTGAGACAATTGAGGGCCTCCCACCCTTCAGTGACCTTCCTGGTGATAAAACAGAGGTACCTGCCAAAAATGAACAAAAACTGATGCAAAACAAATGCTCGGGGGCCAAAACACGCAGTTCGGGGTCCCGAAAATAGGCCGTTAAGCAACGAAAGTGGCATTCGGCCACGAAGTGGGTCTCTCAGACCTCAGTGTCCCTCGAAAGGGAGTAAATGAGATGCATGCCAAAAACCGGAGCAATCGGAGATGGTTAGGCGGTCCCGAACCGAGGCACACGGCCTGACGGCTCCGAAAACCGGGAACCGGGCTCCGAAATGGGCAAAATGGCTTACGGCCACGAAATGTAGCCCACGGCCACTGAGAGATGGTCTACGGGACCTCTCACTCCCTTCAGGAAGAAAAACAGAGAAAACCGAGCCTGGCTCGCAAACCGAGACAAGGTACAAAAGAGGGTTCGGAAGTCCGGAGGCAGGGCTCACGGCCGCGACTCTGAGACTTCTGAACGAGCACGATATGCAACACCACCGAGCGCTCAACCGGTGACGTCTGAGTCTCAAGGTCGGTCAAAAATGGGGTGTCTACAGTTGCCCCTCTTTGACAGAACTCGGAAGTCACAAGTGACGGGAGTGAATGTCAAAGCCCAGAGACGACCCATTTTTGACAAGGCCGAAGACTTAGACAATCATACAAGATAACCAGAGATGTGTGCCCGCAGGCAAGGGGCAAAATGCAAAGCGATATGCACAGAGCCAGATGTAACTTAATGATCATGCAAGTGCAGCAAGCTGTAATGAAGCAAGTATTCGCAAATAGATACAACAGTTTTAAGCAAGAATGCAAAACAACAACTGCATTTCATGCAGTTGGGAATGCGGAGAATTATTCAATTCTCGTCGTGTCTCACATGGAGAAGATACGATACCTGCGCGATTCGTCTGGTCGCACCAGCCTCAAATGAACCGTACATACAATATCGTTCTTGCAAAAAAGAGAAATTCAACAAGAACAATATGCTAACAACATATATTCAATGGGATTCCTGTGATTCCGAAAGTTTGACACACGTAGTGCCGGCGAGTGAATGCATCGCAATGCGAGAAGGGAACGTGCGTGACAACGCATGCTCAAGCACAGAGGTATGGCATACCAAGAAATCATGCATGACAATGCAAGATGCTCATGAGAATGCAAGTTAAGTGCACAACAATGCAAAACGAGCATAAATCAGGGCGCCCGTTTGTTGCGAAACAACGAGCAGGGAAACGCGCATTTCGGCGGAGGCGACTTGACTGCGACCTCTGGTTCACCTCCCGGAGAGGTTACAACATGTTCAAAAAGGATACACCTTGATTCCGGTGAATGATGATGAGACACATGTCAGAAATTGCAGCTGAAGTTCCGGCGGAGCAATTTCGCGCCAGAAAGTGCACTTTTCTTAAACTTTTTCAGATCCCAGGAACTCCGATCTTCCTCAAAATTTGCAGAGACCTAGGTGAGCATGTGGGGGACATGGCCGGCCAGCTGGTTGCCCAAGGGGAGGCCACCGGCCAGCTTCCAAAAAGCAAATGGCCGGCCAGCTAGGAAAGGTGGCCGGCCGGCCACCTACCCAAAACAGGGGGCACTTTGGTCTTTTCGCCTCATTTTCTTTATATTCTCTCATCCATTCACTTTGAGCTCACACCCACAGCTACGAAAACTTCTCCTCTTGCCTCCTAAACCATTTTTTCCTTCAGATCTGCACTTTATACGCGCTTTTCAGCCTCCCACGCAAGTTGTTTTCGCAAAAACATTCGATTTTAAGCACTTTGGACCGATTAAATTTTGATTTCGGGGCTTCTTTTCTCATTTTCACCACTTGAGGTAAGTTTGTCTCAATATTTGGAAGATTTTCTCGGGAGTTGACTTTTGTTGACTTTTTCATTTTCCGAGAGTTGACTTTTGTTGACTTTTTCCAATTTTGGCTCATTTTTGCTCATTTTTCGCTCCTTTTGCAGATTTTTCGAAATGGCAGGTAATTTCCCTCATGGTGGAGGCCCTCCAGATGCCGGGGATCATTTTGATGCCATGACGCTACCCCCGAGGGTCCGACCTTTTATTCCCGAGAGATATGCCCCATCGGTACACATTCTTCCGCGGGCTATTTTTCGTCATTTTACTGACTTCAATGATCGGGCACCCGGAGATCTACTTCTGCGAGAGCCAGAGCATCACCTCTCTTACGAGGCACGAGAGGTATTTTACGTCGTTTTCTGTATTTTTCGTGCATTTCGTACCTTTGCCATGCTTGATTACACAGTTTAGCTTATGACATAGTACTTTGCTTGCATTCTGAACATGTGACTTGAACACTTGAATTTCTGAACACTCGGCTCGTTGATTGATTGTGAACGCACGGCACACATTAGTCAAGAATTGAACACACAGCTCAAACACTGATTTGTCGAACACACAGCACACACTGACTAAGAGTAGAACACACAGTCCCAAACTCTGATTTTCTGAACACGCAGTCCAAGTTGATGGTGAACACACAGCCCACACTGACTGAGAGTAGAACACGCAGTCCCAAACTCTGATTTTCTGAACACACAGTCCAAGTTGATGGTGAACACACAGCCCACACTGACTAAGAGTAGAACACGCAGTCCCAAACTCTGATTTTCTGAACACACAGTCCAAGTTGATGGTGAACACACAGCCCACACTGATTGAGAGTAGAACACGTAGCCCTAACTCAAATTTTCTGAACACGCAGCCCAAGTTGATGGTGAACACACAGCCCACACTGATTGAGATTTGAACACGCAGCCCAAACTCTGATTTTCTGAACACGCAGTCCAAGTTGATGGTGAACACACAGCCCACACTGATTGAGAGTAGAACACGCAGTCCCAAACTCAAATTTTCTGAACACGCAGTCCAAGTTGATGGTGAACACACAGCCCACACTGATTGAGAGTAGAACACGCAGTCCCAAACTCAAATTTTCTGAACACACAGTCCATTTACTTGTGTTTGCACACGGCTCATTCATTTCATTTGCACACAGCTCATTCCTTTGATTTGCACACAGCTCATTCATTTGATTTACACACAGCTCATTCATTTCATTTGCACACAGCTCATTCATTTCATTTGCACACGGCTCATTCATTTCATTTGCACACAGCTCATTCATTTCATTTGCACACAGCTCATTCATTTGATTTGCACACGGGTCATTCATTTCATTTGACACATGCATTCATTCTGAATGCAGGTTGGCTCTCGTACCGTGCGAGGATATGGCTCCACTGTTACGAGAGAGTGGTACACTGAGCTTCCGGAGGCTGTCCGGGATTTAGTTGATCTAGCAAGGTTCGGGGCCTTCTGCGTAGGGTTATCACATTGTCCTGCCAGTAGGACACTGTTAGCCGCTTTGGTGGAGAGATAGTGGGACACCACCAATTCCTTCCACTTTTCTGCCACCGGGGATCTGACCATGACCCCGCTAGATTTTGTTATACTTACCGGCCTAGACATAGGAGGTTGGCCCATTCCTTACGACGAGGATATGGGCGAGTGGGAGGCCGCTTGGGTACATCTGTTGGGGGCCCGCCCGCCTGTGGACAGAGCTTCTGGGAGAGTCCGGTACACCTGGTTCTCTTCCCGTTTTCGGAGGCCGAAGATGGAGCCCGTGTCTCCTGAGGAGGCTGAGCAGTATGCCCGTGGTTTCCTTATGTTCCTCTTTGGCACCACTCTGTTTGCTGATAGGGGGAACACTGTCGGGTTGTATCTTTTGAGTGCCCTAGTGGACCTATCACAGGTCAATCAGTACGACTGGGGTGGCGCCGGTCTGGCTACCCTCTATTGCTATATGAGCTACCTCCCGCGGGCAGGGAGACTTACTCGGCGGCTATTGGAGAGCCTGGGAGGTACGTTCTGTCCTCTTAATTTACATTTCTGCTCCTCATTACTTGTTCATTGCACACACGGCGCACTTTACATCCTGTATTTTGCACTCAGCATTTTGTATTCACATTCTGTACTGTTTTCCACAGTTATGGGTCTATGTATATTTTCCGACGTTAGCCCCAGAGATAGAGGTGGCAGGGCCCCTTATGACCCCGTATTCCTTGGTATTCGAGGGCCAGCACTGACCGAGACCTCGAGAGACTCTCTTCTACCTGCGGCAGTACTTTGACACTGTGCGGACGACAGAGGTATTTCAGAACTCTCAGTTCCTTTCCGTTTCCATCTTTGATCTGCCTTGTATATTCCTGATTTCTGATTGGTTTATGCATTGGTTATCCGCAGATTACGTGGCAGCCCTGGGCGATCTTGGGCGATGGTCTCCGATTTCAGTATGCCGGAGGATCAGGCACCTCCCAGTACAGGATCCTGCTCGAGGGACCGGTTGGTAGAGCATGGTTCCTGGGGGAACGCTTTCTGCGTCAGGTGTGGGGATACATTTCTCAGGACCCTCCTGCAGCACCTCCAGCCACTATGCGGACTGCTGATAGACTCTCTACTCAGGAGGTCGTTAGTGCTATGCTAGGCACTAATGCTTTGCTACATCTTACAGAGGGAGACTACGCCACTTATCATCACACATATCTGATGCCTCCCTTGACAGAAGTGCGCGCTCCGCCACTGAGGTCTGCTGATGTACCATCTTCGAGTCGGGCTCGTGCTACGGATATCCCCTCCTCCAGCAGGGCTGGTACGTCTCGAGGTGGGGGGGGATTCATTCCTCCGATCCCTCCGACTCTTCATCATCCTGGGTGGCCAGACATGCCGACCGAGTTAACGAGTTGGCGATTTGGGACTCCTTACCAGGTCTCGCTGGAGCCTCCTCTTCCTGACCATAGATATGTCAGAGACCCTGATTCACCACCAGTATGTTTTATAGCTTTGATTTATCAGTCGGATATTTGGACATCCATTCTTTTACTGATGGTTTTGCATTTGTATCTGTAGCCTCCAGTTGAGTACATGGATGAGATGCTTGGGATGTTGGCCACATTCGAGGGCATGATCCTACGGAGGGAGGCACAGCTGGCCATTATGGGTGTATAGGTACTGTTCATCTTTCTGCATTTATCATACTTCTGATGACACGCTGGTTTTGAACATTCTACTGCATTGATAGGTTGTTTGTGTAGAGCACATCTGACACACACCCCATTCTCATACTGTACTTGCATCTGATTCTCATATTTGAACTGATGTATTGAACTCTTCACTTTCAGATGCCTCCTGTATATGCTCCACCGCAGGCCGGGCCACCCGGGCCTTCTCAGAGAGGTCGAGGTGCTGGGCCATCTGGGCCTTTTCGAGGAGCTGGGCCATCCAGGCCTTCTCAGGGAGGTCGAGGTGCTGGGCCATCTAGGCCTTTCCGAGGAGCTCGGGGAGCGGGGTCGTCTCGCAGATGTAGGGCACATGTTATAGAGGCAGAGCCTGATGAGGAGGAGGAGGAGGAGGAGGAGGAGACAGATCGTGAGTCAGAGACATCTGCTGAGGAGGGGGGCTCCTGCCTTGGTTCCGGGAGTGGAGGCGAGGCTGAGGGGGATCCTGAGGATGACAGCTCCGACCCGGATGGTAATGATGGTGCAGAGGTTGTCCCGCAGAAGAGGATGAGGGGGCCTCCTCATTCCCGCTCCCGAGGGCATTGATGTTGTTTCCTGCTTTATTTTACTTTTTGCTAGTAGTTTGTAGCCCTTTCATTTTGTTAGGCAGTTTTATTTTCTGTAAAACTTGTACCTTTGTTTTGTTGTAAAACATGATGGCATGAAACAGCTTTTGAAAATGTGTTTGTGTTTGAAATTCTCAGCATCGCATCGCATCATTTTGCACAAAAATGGAATTGAATAGAAATGTGCCTTATGTATTTACCAGGGCAGGTAATGAACCGACGCAATAAACTAAACAAATCGACTCACTAAGAAATAACAGACTCTTAGCGAGTTTACAACTCGATAAGCAAAATACAACAATGTTAATGACTCGATAAACAAGACTTAACAAAATTGCGTAAACAAAGAGTAACGACTCAAAACACAAAATGCGACAGCTCGACAAAACTTACAACTCGATAAACAAAACGACAACTCGATAAGCAAAATACAACACAGCGTACTTCGGACGATCTGGGTGCTGGGACGCATCCGAAACTGAGAAAAATGGAGGCCGTCGACATTCCCGATGAGTGAAAGTGCCTCAAACTTCCTTCCGGAGGGCAAAACAGGACCAATGCATGGCCGGCCACATTTTGCATCTGGGGACTGAAAGGTGGCCGGCCGGCCAGTTTTTGAAACAAAGATGGCCGGCCTGCTAGAATAGATAGCCGGCCAGCCGCCTTTCCTGCAACTCCTAGAATTCTGACACTTGTCCTCGAATAGTGTTTTACCCCCCCTATAAAGCTCCAACTTTGGAACTCATTCATTTCATCACTACTTTGCACAAAAATGGAGGCATTTCTCGCAGAAAATCTCACATCTTGGATCTCTTCTTTAGATGGCTCGGAAAAATTGAACTTCCGGGGTTTCGGCTTGAATGCACTATTCACGCTGGGCCGGACTCCACTGCACCTTCCTTTCCTCCATGCGGCGGCGAGATTTTGGAACCCGGTGACGCACGTTTTCAGCTTCGGAGGGCAAGAGGTATGTCCCACTTTTGAAGATTTTCAAGTTTTGATGGAGCCTGAACATTCAGAAGAGATCTTGCCTCAGTCTCGTTTCGGCCACGCCCAAGCTTTAGGGCGGATGTGCGGTCTCAACGCGCATGATGCTCGATCCCTGATTTGTAACGGGATATTGGATATCCCGAGCCTGATTTACCGATTCTCCGATGCTGGTGACCGCGGCGACCATTATCGGCAAGGTTTTCGACAACATGCCCTCTGCTTGTGCATGCTATCTCATTTTCTGTTTGTCTCAGGCTCCGGGGGAGCTAACATCCATTTGATTGAAGTCGCTCAAGGCTTGAGGGAAGGAAAGAGCTGTATCGCCATGACATTGGCTGAGACACTGCTGGGTTTGGATGCCTTCTACCGCCAGGAGACAACCAGGTTTGCGGGGAGTCCACTACTGCTGCAGGTAATGTTTCCCACCCAAGCTCACATATGTATTTGCTCACATCGCTCGGCCCTCAGGCTCGGTTTTTCTCACAAAACCCTCATCTTACGTTTCTCTCATCGCACATCTCTCTATTCTTTATTCTCTCATTTTTCATCCCTCCCCAGATATGGTTGATGGATAAATTGCAAGTTGTGGACTCTTGCCCTGCTTACTCAGCCCGCGGCTACTTCTTTCGACAACGCTTGGTCGACGCCCTTGATGAGGGATGGCGGTTTGAATGGATGTGCAATTTGTCAGCTGAACGCATTGCTTGGCGCTATCCTTGGCTTAACCTTCCAGCGATGAGCTATAGCATGTTCCAGGATACTGGGATCCGGTTGATTGGCCTGACCCATTGTGTATTCTATTTCCCATTCCGCATTCTGCGCCAGTTCGGCCATGATCAGACTTGCCCTCCGGAGGGGATAGAGTATCCGGTCGCCTTCCCGATCCGAGGTGCACACCTTGCCCGACATACTACGGCTTAGAGGACTAGAGAGCTCCTGCCCCCCGCCCCTATTTTCAGTTGCCCCCCGACATCCAGTTTTTATATTTTCAAATTTTTTGTGCTCTGAGTTTTGCCTAGGTCGCCCCTTCGGGTTTTCGGCCTAGCGAGCCTCTCAAGGGTAGTATTTCTTCAACTTGTCCATATTAATCGGTTGTGAAAACTCTAAGCCATCCAGATCCATCAGAACCACAGCTCCACCTGACCAGATAGACTTAATGATGTAGGGACCAGTCCAATTAGGTCTGAACTTGCCCCTAGGGTCGTGGATGGGAGCTCGGTTGTTCTTGAGTACCAAATCTCCTTCCTTTAAATTCCTGGACTTAACCTTCTTGTTGAAAGCCCGGGCAATTCTGCGTTGATAGCCTTGAATGTGGTACAGTGCTTTCAGTCTTCTCTCATCGAAGAGCATGAGTTCCTCAAATCTGCTCTGCTGCCAATCCACTTCGGCTATCTGGCACTCAGCCAATACTCGCAATAACGGAACCTCAATCTCAATAGGTAGAACGGCCTCCATCCCATAAACCAATGAATACGGAGTCGCCCCAGTAGAAGTTCTGATTGAAGTCCGGTAGCCCCACAGAGCAAACGGCAGCTTATCTGGCCAGTCCCGGTAGGTTTCCACCATCTTCTGTAATATGTGCTTGATATTCTTGTTGGCAGCCTCAACCGCTCCATTGGTTTGCGGCCGGTAGGTAGATGACTTATGAAAAGCCACGTTGTATTTTTCCAACAAGTCTATCACTTCCTTCTTGAAGTGGGAACCATTATCTGAAATTATCTTATTTGGGACCCCATAGCGACAGATGATGTTGTTTCTGATAAACTTTGCAACATGCGAAGCCTTCAACACCGCATAAGATTGGGCTTCAACCCACTTTGTAAAATAATCTATCGCAACCAGGATAAACTCATGCCCATTCGACCCCTTTGGCGTAACGGCCCCGATTACATCGATTCCCCAGACTGAAAATGGCCATGGTGAAGTCATATTGTATAGCTCTGTCGGCGGGATGTTCATGCGATTTGCATGAATTTGACACTTGTGGCATCGCCGGACAAAACCGATACAATCCTCCTCCATGGTGGACCAGTAGTAACCCTGTCTAAGGATCTTCCGTGCTAGCATTACCCCGTTCATATGTGCTCCACATTCCCCCCCATGGACGGCTTCCATCAGACGCTTTGACTCTTCGGCATCAACACACAGTTTATGCATTCCTAGATGACCCCTTCTGTACAGCTTACCCCCACAGATGATGAACTGAACGGCCAATCTTCTTATTGCCCTTTTGTCCTTGGCATTTGTCCCCGGCGGATATGTTTCCTTCTCTAGGAAATTCCAGATGTCGTAATACCAGGGGTGTTCATCCTGAACTTCATCTATGGCTGCAATTGACTCATAGGCAGGTGCAAATTTCTGGTCAATGATGATTGGACGCATTCGGACTCCACACGGGATGTCTATCATAAAAGATAGAGTTGCTAAAGAATCTGCGAACCTGTTGTTCTCTCTTAGTAGATGAGTAAAACTTAGCTTCTCAAACCGAGGAATCAGCAAATCCAAGGTCTGGTGATACATCATCATCTTTTCCTCTTTTACTTTCCAGTCTCCTTTAGCTTGAGACACAACAAGGTTCGAATCCCCAATGACATCCAATCGTCTTGCCCCTAGTTCCAGGGCTGCTTCTAGGCCAGCAATGCACGCCTCATATTCTGCTTCATTGTTCGAGACTTTGAATCGGAGTTTGAAGGCTAGAGGGATACGGGAGTTATCGGGTGCTATCAGCAACACTCCTATCCCATACCCATGTTGATTTGACGCTCCGTCAAAGTACATCGTCCAAGCTTCGTCGTCAATATGCAAAATGGCTTCATCTGGGAACAAGTATTCAACTACTTCATCCCCCTCAACCGGATGGTCGGCAAGGAACTCTACTACTGCTCTTCCTTTGACTGACTTGCGTGTGACATACTTCAAATCAAATTCGGAGAGCAACAGCAACCAACGAGCTAGCCTACCCGTAAGCGCTGGTTTCTCGAAAAGATATTTGATGGGATCGAGACGTGAAACCAACATTACGGAGTGAGCTAACAGGTAGTGTCGCAGCTTCCTGGTAGCCCATACCAAAGCTAAGCAAGCCTTCTCCAGCGGTGTGTACCGAGTCTCATACTCTAGCATCTTCTTGCTCAGATAGTAGATGGCTCTCTCCACCCTGTCTTCAGACTCTTGTGCAAGCATACAGCCCATTCTGGTCTCGGTCACTGATAGGTACAAAATCAACGGTTTCCCTGGTTCTGGTGGTGATAAAATGGGCGGGTTCTGTAGATATTCTTTGATCTGTTCAAACGCTACTTGACATCGGCTGTCCCATTGAAATTTCTTGCCTTTCTTCAGAAGACCAAAAAGTGGTTCACAAGTCAAGGTTAATTTTGAGATAAACCGTCTTATGAATTGCACTTTACCCAGAAAGCCTCTCACCTCCTTTTCAGTCCTTGGTGGGGGCATTTCTAGGATGGCCTTGATTTTGGAAGGGTCGACTTCGATGCCCCTTTGTGTAATCAGAAACCCCAGCATTTTTCCCGCTGTAACACCAAATGTACACTTTTGAGGGTTCAGCCGCAACCGGAATTCCCTGATCCTTTGAAAGAACTTATGCAAGGTGGTGTAGTGGCCCTCTCTTTCTTTGGACTTGACAATCATGTCGTCCACGTACACCTCAACCTCCTTGTGGATCATATCATGTAATATTGTGGTCGCGGCCCATTGATAAGTAGCTCCAGCATTCTTCAACCCAAACGGCATGACTCTATAGCAGTATGTCCCCCACGGGGTGGTGAATGCAGTCTTTTCCCTGTCTTCTGGTGCCATCACTATCTGGTTGTAGCCTGAGAAGCCATCCATGAATGAGAGCAAAGCGTGCCCTGCTGTGAAATCCACCAACTCATCAATATGCGGTAAGGGAAAGTCGTCCTTCGGACTAGCTCTGTTCAAATCCCTGAAGTCCACGCATACTCGGATCTTGCCATCCTTCTTCGGCACCGGAACAATATTGGCCAACCAAGTCGGATATTCAGATACCAGCAGGAAGCCTGCGTCAATTTGCTTGGTGACCTCTTCCTTAATCTTGAGAGCCCAGTCCGGGCGGATTCTCCTGAGTTTTTGTTTGACAGGTCGGGCCTCGGGGTCAAGGGGGATCCGATGCTGTACAATCTCAGGATCGATTCTAGGCATGTCTTCGTAGGACCACGCGAAAACATCTTTGAAATCTTTTAATAAAGCGACTAAGCGCTCGCGTTCCTCCGAAGACAACGTGGACCCGATCTGGACCAGCCGCGGGTCCTCCTCAGTACCAATGTTCACGGTAGTGATTTCGTCCACTAAGGGTTTAACAAATCTCTCATGCTCCTGCTCAATTAATCGTTGCAAAACCGGAGGAACTTCGTCCTCGTCGTTTTCAAAATTTTGAAAGTCTGAATTAATGCAATAAATTAAAGGCACAGAAAAGTACTCAGAAACCACAGTTGCTTGATTCTCATTAGGCACATCCAAATCGTCCGACTCATTTACAACAGACTCAAATGAAAAGGAAAAAGACGACCTAGACAGGACTGTGGCATCCGGTTAACATCCCCAGGAGTACCAGACTCAGACTCAGTCGAGCTGGAATCTGATTCCGACCCATAAGACTCGGTGGAATCAGATTCCGGCTCACTACCTGACCCGGTGCTGCTGGACAAAAATCCCTCCTCGTATTGCCAAGTGAGAGAGGGTGCGATAGATGCATCCAAGATAGCTGCTGGTTGGCTCGCGGCCGTTTCATCCCCAATCATGGAAACCTCGGAGTTATCCCCCAAGCACTTATGGTCGATCGGAGGATCAGAGAGTAGACATGCCAGCGCTACCCCCGTTTCAAATTCTGTGCCCTCAGGATCCACTGTCTTGCACTGCTCAACCTCAGCTGATGGGTCCGTCTGCTCTTCGGCAACATCCTCCCCGGGTAGTTGCAGGTCGAAAAAGATCTCAAAACCGGGCACGCGCTTCTTCTCCGCGTTTATCCACGGCTCTGGGAAGCCGCAAAATGGAAAGTCCTCCCCCTCCCAGACGAAGCGTCCGTTCAGGGTGCCCTGGATGGGCCTATGCATCAAGTCAAATGGCTTCCCAGCCTGCTTGGCTCTGGCTCTTCCAGCCATTTCTTTTCCTTTCCTCACCCAGTCCTCTTTGGTGGGCAGATAACCCAGTCCAAAGGTATGCGGGTTGTGTGGCACTTCGGCCAATGTTGCAACGCCTTTCCTGCCGCTCCTTCCTAATCCCATCCCGGGGATGTGTTGTAGCTTGTTCATGAGGTAGACGAATTGAGCACTAACGTACATACCTTCATTCACAGCCATAATGTTTTGCACAACCCGGGCCTCGGCTAGAGTAAATCCTGATATAAACACGTCCTCCATGCCATGCTCGATTTCTAGGACTGGTGTAGACACCTCCGGAGGGGGATGGATCGATGAATTCCCAAACACAATGGCTACTCCCTTTCCATAGGGGTATTTCACTATCTGATGCAGAGTGGACGAGACAGCCTTCACCTGATGCAACCACGGTCGCCCCAAAAGTAGGTTGAAAGTTGCGAGAACCTCCAAGACATGGAAATCTATCTCGTGTTGTCCAGGTCCAACCTTTGTCTGAATCTTGACGGTCCCCATCACTTCCCTGCTAGTATTATCGTACGCTCTGATCACCTGAGTTGTCGGGATGAAGTCTGCGGGCTTCAACCCGATTGCATACGCTGTTCTGGCTGGGCAGACATTGATAGCAGACCCGGTATCAACAAGTACCACCGGTATCCACTTGTCTCTACATTCCACGGAGATGTAGAGAGGTTTGTTATGATTCACGCCCTCAGGCAGCAGTTCTTTGTCTGAGAAGGTTAAAGCCGGGGAACCTCCTTCCGGAAAAACCAGCCCAACCAGCTGCTCTGGTGTAGTGTCTATAGAGAGTTTGGCCTTGTCCATGGCAGTTAGGACAGCCTGTCTGTGCACCCGCGAAGCCATAAGCAGTCCCCAGATGGAGATGTCTGCTTGTATCTTCTTTAATTGTCTCAGCACAGCTTCTTCTTCAATTTGTCTCTCTCTCTGTTTCTCAGCTTCTTTGTCTTTTCCAGATGCCTCGGGCTGGTCAAGGTGTGGAGGCTTGAAATACCGCCCACTTCTTGTCATATGAGCGATCTCATCGAGATACCAGGTGTCATCTGGCTGAGTGCCTGCCCAATCTTCATCTGTGTAGGCAAGACATAAGTCATCGTCTTCCCACCACATCCCGCTAGCGTTTAACAGACACCTATCTGGTTCTGGCAAGTTCGTACTCTCGGTACCTTCGTCCCATATGCTCACAGCATGTCCTACTCT
Organism: Camellia granthamiana; assembly: GCA_036172215.1. NCBI lineage: Eukaryota > Viridiplantae > Streptophyta > Magnoliopsida > Ericales > Theaceae > Camellia > Camellia granthamiana. The sequence goes on along the minus strand of CM069915.1, from coordinate 52,869,872 downwards.
CGTGCTCGCAGCACTTCCGGCCCCTTCATGGGCTTTTGCTTTTCTGATTCTCTCGGACTCCCAAAATTCCTTTTGTTCTGACTGCGTCACTGTAGTTTGTTGTGCCACTTTCTCTGCATCCACAATGTTTAAGTCCTGAGCGAAATTCTTTGTACCGGCGCTCCCCGGCAATCCATTCTGACTCTCGACCCTTCCAGCCACCATTGGTACTTTTGCCCCTGCCGGGCCTTGCTCTGGCTGAAATTCCACAACGTCTGGCTGATCATCCAACCATCCGGTAATTTCTGCCGACTCCCCATATTCAAACCAGTTGATCGTTGCATCCCCTGATTCTTGGTCGTTGAAGAACTAGAGGTTGGCGAAGTCCTCTTCCACTGTTGTCAGATCATCTGCCCCCTGTTCAAGTCTATCCCCCTGAATCATGCACAATTCGGCTTTTTCCGGCAGTCCCACACTCGGCTCAGACTGGCCCACTGATAAGATGTACTCGCTTGGATCATAGGCTCCCCCAGCATAATTCCCGGGCTGTTCACTCCTAGAAACAACAATTCCACTTTCCTCTGGAACCTGCCCTGTTCCATCTTCAGTAGTCACCACCTTTGGCTCAGATTGGGTTGTGAAGGTGTCCAACATGCACAAGTCAGTGCAGTCATGAAGGATCACCTCCGGCTTGGGTAGGCGAGAGGGAGTAATATAGATACTAGGATCGTAGGACACGACCCCAGTTTGGATGAGGTTGACTCTTTTGGGTGGTGGATCTTGGTTATGTGCGGGGAGTGGGTTGGTTGTGACGTTGGGTCTTTCGGGAGGCAGAATAATATTTTTGTCAACGAGATCCTGAATCTCGTGACGCAGCCGGAAACATTGGTCTATATCATGGCCATGCTGCTGGTGGTACGCGCAGTACTTGGCCGGGTTGTGGGAAGGGGGGAGTGGATTTGGTAATGGCCTCGGCTCTAGGGGTTTCAGATGCCCCTTTTTGATTAGAACCCCGAGAGCCTTGGACAAAGGCATGTATAGTGGAGTGAAGGTTCTCTGGCCTCTGGACTGATATCTCGAGGCTTGGGTACTGCTCCCGGATGTACTGGAAAAGGGTGTGGCCGCCGCGGGCCTTGAATGGGGAGGGGGAGTGGTGGTGACCATACTGACCTCCGAAGTTCTGGTATTTGCAGCGCCGCTCGGGCCTGCGTTGTTGTTGCGGTTAAATGTCCTCCGGGGTTGCTCCCGGTCCTGGTCAATCAGACCCTACTTCATCGCATCCTCGATCTGTACCCCCATCTCGTGTAAGTCTGAGAAGGTGGGAAAGGGGAGTACGATCATCTTCTGCATGAGTTTTGGTTGGAGATTGCGTACAATCATCCTAATTTGATCTTTGTCTGTAGGCCTCAAGGTCATCATCGATGCCTTTGCCCTCCATCGAGTTACGAAGTCTGAGAAAGTCTCCTTGGCCTCTTGCCTCGTCATTTCGAGATCACAAGTTGTAATCTCGATCTGTGTATTGTACGAGTACTATGCAACGAAGGCCTCAGCCATCTCATCCCAGCTTCTCTTTACCTCATCTTCTAACTTCGCGTACCAAATGGCTGCCACACCCGACAAAGTTCGGCCAAACAGGGAAAGCTTTTGTGGTCGGGTTAGGCCCATTGGCCGCAGGATGTCTGAGAATAGCCGAAGATGGACCATAGGATCCCCGGACCCATCAAAACGATCAATCTGTGGCATCTTAAATCTGTCTGGCAATGTTACGGCCACATCGGTGTACCCATCTTCGATGTCTGGGATGGCCTTCACCCCCTGGGACTTCTTAAAAAGCTTCTCCAATTTGCTCAATTTCAGAGCTGTATGGTCTATCTCGAACTCGAAGGGAGAGTTCGGATGGTTGGCAGGTGTATGGGTCTTGGACAGTTGAGGCAGAAGTGGGGGCGGAGCCAGCCCCGTTGGATGGCCTGTGTCCTCTTGAATATTCTAGACATTGGGTAGGGTGTTCTGGGTGTTCAGGGGGGTATTCTGGGGATTTGGCAGGGCATTCTTACCAGTGGATGCCTGCTCGGGTAATGGAGCTCCGGGTGGAGGAGGAGCCTGATGTGAAGCAGATGCCGCATTCTGCTGTTGCAGCCTAGTGATCAGCTCGGCCTGCTGGGCCATGACAGCGGCCTGCTGCTTGGAGAACTCCGCTTGGCGGGTGGCATCTTCTTGCATTTGTTTCATGCTCTCATGCATTTGGCGCATCATCGCCTCCATCCCTGATGTATTCTGCGGGTCCATCTGAATAACCGGTAAGTGTATCTCTATAGCAGAAACAGAAACCTCAATTCAACTGTTTGCTGCTAAAGTAGACTGCTGCCCCGGTAATCTCTGCTCTGACACGCTGCGCCTCCTCGGCCTTCTTCTAACAATCGGGGGTAGAGAGTGGAACACTGGATGTCCGTCAACCAGATCCTCGGATCGAATGAGTCGGCGACCTCGTGTCCAAAGTGCTTGGGGAATATCTACTGGTTCGGAAGCAATTATGCTACAAACCCTACCCTAGCAAAAAGATAAATAAAGCGAAAAGGAAATAAATAACCAGATAAACGGACAGCATAACAGCTTAAATTAAATACACAACACACAGTCGGGCATACAACACACGGTTGATAAGCTGGGTATACACTGTCCTCAATCACTGATTACTGTCCCTATATCACTGTTCCCCAAAACTGAATCCGATACCCGCGGATAACTGATTCTCAGATACTGACTGATGCCCGTAGGCGTGATGCCCAATCTCAAAAACTGATGCCCGCAGGCCTGATGCCCAAACTCAGAAACTGATACATGCATTCTCTGTAGAGATGCACTCTAACAAGCACATAACAGATAAGTGAGAGCCAAATCACCCCTATGTTGGGGTAGGGTTTCCCTGTCCTATTTTGTCAGGAACTAGGGTTTCACTACGCATACAGCGGCTTCAAACAACCTATAAACGGGTAAGCAACCTGTCCTAGCTTGGAATGGTCACTATGGATCCGAATATGCACTAGGTCGAATGGTCAAAAAGGGTGCCCCGGTAAAACCGGGGTTTGTGTTCCCATACTGGCAGAGCCCGTAACCGGTCAGCCTTATGGACATGCCTTGACAAGACAAGCCTCCGGCAAACCGCTCAGGAATAGCAGATGGCAAACACGGTGTCCTAGGCGCACCAATGCAAATGCAATGCAAAGAAACACACAAGTGTAGTCAAAACAAGATATCACGAGTTCGAGTCAAGTTCTCTAAATCCCCAGCAGAGTCGCCAGAAACTGTAGACGTCCCCGAACGCATCCCGGGCGAGGAGTGCGAGCCCCCCCCCCCCCGGTTCTGGTTCGATATTGGGTCTACTACAGTTCGAAGGACTCAAATGTCACGGTTCTAAATCTTGAACCAAAGAGTCCAAATCCGGCAAATCGTTTTGAAAGCAGATTTTTTGAAAGAAGTGCCAAACATGGACTGCTTTGCCAGATACAGAGTCGCCACCTAAATATTTTATTTTTGGGAAATTTAGGAAACCCTGACTCGGTGCCAAAGGCCATGTGTCCGTCATCACCAAAGTTGCCTCGGCTCGGGAACTTGGGTACGATTGGGGAAGGTCACTTCGTGAGCACCCCCGTTCGCCCGGTCAAAGACCGGCCTCTACTAACCATGATATCTTATTTTGAAAACATTGTATGTTCTTATTCCGGTTATTAGCCTAGGTTACTATGTGATGCGCACAGCATACAAGTATAGACTGAGTCGCCTGAATTGGAACAAAACATTTCATGTTTGTTTGTGAAAGATAGTTTGCTACCCGCAGGTAGGCTTAAAATGCAGATTTTGCCACCCTCAGGTGGGCTTAGAAAACAGGGTTTTGCCACTATCTAGTGGGCTTAAAACAAACATTTGATGAATTATTCCAATCCAAATAACCCAACCTTCACCCACAGGCATTCAGGCAGTTATATCACATAAGCAATTAGCCTCATGGTAAGCATGCTATTCATGGCAACACTCACACGCATGCAACGATGCTAAAGCATAAAACTCACCGAGTACTCCAAGCCAAAACAGAAACTCATTAGAAATCCATGCATGATCCTAGATACACAGAATTGCCTAATGCAACACATGCAGAGATGCAAACTATAGCAGGCTCGGCTATTCTAAGCATGGCATATGGAATGCTACAGCTAACATGTATTCAACTTGGAATTGAAATACAAATGCAGTTTGTATGATGCGCCGAGCCCGGTGCATGCAAAACAGATGAATGATGCAAACATGCTGTCATACTGTATGCTAATTGAAATATGCCCTAATCTAACCATCATAAGCGGATAAATAAAAGGGAAGAAAGACGTGGGGTTGGAAGACATACATCACACTCACCCACACTTATTACAATTATGCCCTCTCGCAGAGGGTCCAAAAGAATATACAGTCCCGAATAAAAAAAATAGTACAGTCCAAAATAATACAGTCCAAATAATGTACAAATTCCTAATTAATTAACAAATTAACTAAGAAAACTGTAAACTGGCATGCAAGCCAGGGACTGCCTTGCTTCTGATGAACGATGTATGTTTGGGCTGCCTTGCGCGGAAATCCACTGGAATGCCCCAACTAGCCTATGTTTCGCAATGTTTCTCGAAAAGCGCGCCAAGCTTCGGAAGACCGCTGATTCTTGATATGCTGCAACAGAGAGCAGGAAAGGGGCATAGCAATGTATTTCACAAATATATGCATGCCTCGATCCTCGTGCCACCAATCACGCATATCGATGCATGATGGCCGAGGAGTCGAATTGCACAACTCAATATAGGATGAATGCATATGAATGCTACAACAAAACCTAACTCCATCACGGATAATCCGGAGTGTCGGTGACTTGGGAATTGAGACACGCTCCGTCACTCGGAGTACGAAACGCGCCCCATTTCCAGTGCCCGGGCTAACTCCTATCCCGAACACGATGCAATATGTATGATATGCGTGAAATGCAACTAATATGCGATCCTAACATACACAATGTCATGGAATGGCATACACGCTATACGAGGTAATACATAACCGGGCATACACAATGCTACGGATGAAATGGCATACGCAATGCAATAATGGGCTTACACCAACATGAGAGAGCCTCAGCCACACTCACATAAGAGGCCACCAGATGAAAACAAGACAACTCGAAATGCGTGCCCGCGGGCACGCAAACCGAGAACGGACCCTCAGGCACCGAAATGCCACTCTAATGAGACATGGCAAAGACACGGAATATGACATGCAAACATGCAAAAAATCAGTAGCAAAATGAGGGGGAAAACAGCCCCGAAATGAGGCGAAATGATACCCGATGCATGAAATGATCTCGAAATGCGAAGATAAGTGCACAAAATGGCTTATAGCTATACAATACATGCATAATTTGAACATGACATGAAAAAGCAGAAGCAAGGCAGCCCCAAAAATCACATTTTTACAGTACAAAACATGGCCAAACAGCAATCACAAGTAGGGCTAAAATGGCATACAAAAATGGCTCCGCAAGGGAAGCAATGAAACAAGTGATAGATGCAAAGCACAAATGGAAAAAGACCCTTATACAAAACTGAAGAGGGCCTAAAAATATGAACATTTACAGTAGATGACAAGCCTCAAATCAGTATGCAAACATGCTAAAAATGCCATGCAAGAAATAGGCCAACAAGAGGCTATAACATGAGGTATACAAAGCATTCACCAAAAAGACAAAGACCCTTAATAAGATATGCCAATAAGGTCAAAATATGGCCACTTTTAGTTCTGATCATGGCCTAAAAACAAAGGCAAGGTAAGCTCACAAAGCATGCAAAAATGGGGGCCAAAGAGGGGTATAATGGTAAGTGCTACATGGAGGCCCCCAACAGTGTTGAGCCCTTCTACAATGTTGTAGAGGGGATCAAAATAAGCCCACTCATAGTTAATATCATGCTCAAAAACAGATCAAAAATAGGCTAGAAATTCTATGCAAAATAATGGCATACAAGAAGGTATTGAAGTAAGTGTAAGATGGGGCTCTCAAACAGGGTTGAGCCCTTGAACAAACATGAAGAATGGCTCAAAATAATGACCCTTTCAGTTAGGGTCGGAGCCCAAAACAGCAAGAAAATAGGCTAGAAGAATGGTGCAAGAAAGTGCTACAAAAGAGGGAGATTGGCACTTACCCTTGAAGATCACTTCTTTGCTACCTCTTGGACCAAGGAATGTTGCTTCCTAGCTGCTAGGAAGCTCCCCAAGCTGCTGGAAATGGAGTGGTGGTAGTGGTGCTTGGTGGTAGTGAAGAAATAGAGCCAAAACTTGAGAAAATGAGAGAGAAATGAAGAGATATGTATGTGTATCCTCAAAGCAAATTTTTCAACCCTTGAGATAGAGAGGGAGCTGCTGTATGTAAGCAAGAGTGGAGGAGAAAGGGGAGGGAAAAGTGTGTAGATCTTTGGGATTAAGTTCCCCTCTCTACAAAAGTCCCCCGAAATCAGATATTTTTGGGGAAAAAGCTATACAGCTGTAAAGCACACATCCCAAGGAGCATGGCCGGCCTGCTATTCTTGTTGCAGGTGGCCGGCCGGCTACCCCCTATGGCTGGCCGGCCAAGGGGCAAAATGGTCCAAAACAATTTCTGGCCGGCCACCAGATATTGGTGTCCTCCCAGGTCTCCTCAACACAACCCTGTGATTCAAAATTGGCAACTCTAAAACAGAAGACAGAATAGGCCACTTTTAGGAGGGGTTCAAAAGGTTCAATTTGAATTACTGGCCGGCCATAGACTTTTAGGGTCCTCCCATGTGTGTACAACACAAATATGTGGTTTGGGGTTGAAGAAAATGGCCCTAGGGTGGTCAACATTGGCTCGGAAGTGAGAAAAACGGGCGTCGGAGGGCGCCGGAGGAATATAACTGGTTGCTGAGACAATTGAGGGCCTCCCACCCTTCAGTGACCTTCTTGGTGATAAAACAGAGGTACCTGCCAAAAATGAACAAAAACTGATGCAAAACGAATGCTCGGGGGCCAAAACACGCAGTTCGGGGTCCCGAAAATAGGCCGTTAAGCAACGAAAGTGGCATTCGGCCACTAAGTGGGTCTCTCAGACCTCAGTGTCCCTCGAAAGGGAGTAAATGAGATGCATGCCGAAAACCGGAGCAGTCGGAGATGGTTAGGCGGTCCCGAACCGAGGCACATGGCCTGACGGCTCTGAAAATCGGGAACCGGGCTCCGAAATGGGCAAAATGGCCTACGGCCACGAAATGTAGCCCACGGCCACTGAGAGATGGTCTACGGGACCTCTCCCTCCCTTCAGGAAGAAAAACAGAGAAAACCGAGCCTGGCTCGCAAACCGAGACAAGGTACAAAAGAGGGTTCGGAAGTCTGGAGGCAGGGCTCACGGTCGCGACTCTGAGACTTCTGAACGAGCACGATATGCAACACCACCGAGCACTCAACCGGTGACGTCTGAGTCTCAAGGTCGGTCAAAAATGGGGTGTCTACAGCGTGATCTATTCTGCATGTGCTCTCCTGCTGAGTTCCTGTTTGGAAGTGTGGTCGGAAATCAGCTCCCACAGTTTTTTATATTTATGTATGTGTATTATTAATTTTTTTGAGAAAATATTAACCGTATTTATGAGGCTACAATCATCATATATATTATGGAACATCAGGGCTTCTAGCATCTGATTTTTTTATTATTTATTTATTAGGACACTTGTTAAAAATGTATTAAATGATTCTACTTACTCCCACTATTATATAATGTAGTAAAGATTATTAATGTATTGTATTAAAGATTTTTTCTTTTCCGATGGGACCAAAATACCATTTTATTTCTCTTTCTTTCCTCCTCCTCCTCTTTTTTTGGGGGGGGGGGTAATTACCTCAATGTTACTTTAATTTATTTTATTTTATTATTATCTACTTTTCTTATTCTTTCATTATTTACCCGTCTGCTTTATACCATTAAAATATAGTACTATTTCACGAATTATAATTAAAAAAATTTCAATTAAAAGATATGAAAAAAAATTGATATGAATACATAATTCAGTTATTGAATTAGACAAATAATACATATGAATGAGTAAAATTTTACAAAAATTTGTTAGTAGGGTTCACTTAAAAAATTTTCATTTGTTCATATATATATATAATATGTTTGCTTTTATTATCGAATTTTGTGTTTTTTTAACTTATTAATAAAAAAAGGAGTCATTATTCCTACTTCACTTTACTCTAAATATATTTCGTTCTTTGTCTTTGTTATACATAGAAAGTATGGTATTTGGAGCAAAGTGGCGTGGGAATACTAATTATATGTAATAAGGATAAAGAAGGAAGTACATTTAAAGTAAAGTTGAATGGAACTAGCAGCTCCCATAAAAACATATTAATGGCAAGCCTTTAATAATCTATTACTATTATAAAAGTGTAAAGAGCCTATCATGTTTTCTACCTTTTTTTTTTTTTTTTTTTATCTCAATTTTACCCTCTCAATTCTACTATGTTTTCTAAAAGTCATGAAGAGTCTTATATAAACTAGCTATCTCTTTATTTTTAGAGTTGAACACTCAAAAACGATATATCTACTTCCAAGAGTCCTAAATAAATATAAACAAACCACCTCCCTTTTTTATTTTAAAAAAAAAAAAAAAAGCCATCTCCCCCTTTTTTACATTGATGATGATTGAAGAATAAAAAATAATTACTCTCTCATTTTTTATGTCTTCTTCTATATTGATATATATAATATTTACAATTGTCCATCATGAATCAAATCATTGTGAATAATTTTAGATGAATCTTAAAGTTGTTTGCATTCGTTTGAATCTAAACAAAGAAAAGCACTAGTGTTTTTAAAACAAAGATGTGTTGCATCTAAAAAATTCACAGGTTATCTTCATACACTTTATTTTTGTTTAAATTATATTTTATAAACTGTAATATTTTACATGGTATTTTAATAACCAAGGCATAATGTCAAATTCTAAACAAGAATCACTTTCGTTGGTTTATTTTTTATATCTGTTTTTTCAGTTTTTGATTTTTCATATTTTTTCAGTTTTGGTAATTAAAGATACTGGAATTTGTTCATATTTTATATTTAAATTATACTTTTACATGAAAATCTAATATCTAATAATCTAAATAGAATTAAAAAGTAAAATATTGGTAAAAAAAATTATAAATTCAAACTTGTACTATTTTTTATTATTATATATTTTTCATTATTATTATTATTATTATTATTATTAATTTTTTCCAAAAAGAATAGGCAACAAATTATTTTCTAAGTCTATTTAGATTAAGTGAATCTAAATCTAAAAGTAAAATTAAAAAGAGTATTAAATTAAGTAAATCTAAAAAAAAAAATAGGTTTTTAAAAAAAACGGTGTCCAAGACAAAAATACATGAAAAACAAAAAAATTCAAAACAAAAAATTGAAAAAATAAATCAAACCAAGCATTTTAATATATATATATTCAAAAAATCTTTCTTCACTAATCTCTAATTTTACACAAATTATTCATAAATTCATTTCAATTTTTATGTGAATTTAATAATCTAATTAAAAAATAGTGTATACACACAAAAATATAACACTAAATATCTAAATTATAACCAACTACTTAATTATGAATAATTAACTTCTCATCGTTACATATATTATATTGTTACAAAACATTTTACATATTATTTTTGTGCTATCTTATATATGTCAATGTCTACATATGTAAATATATAAAAACAATATATATATATAAATGTAAGTTTATATATGTTATTATATTCATACATTGTCAATTTGTAATACTATATTACCATCAGATATTTTAATTTTCTAACATGTATCGCTTTAGTAATATAGTTATATTTGTTAGGAAAAAATTGTGTACGTAAGGGATTCTAGAGCTGCGTATTGGGTTGCGTAGGCTAAGGGTTGAATCCAAGCTTTGATACCAAGTTATGACAACCCAAATTCTAAGGGTTAGGGTAACGTCATTAAAGAGTCATTTGGTCAATAGTCAAGTAAGATCCCAAGAAAGTCGGAGGAGTCAATATAGCCTCCATTCTAAGTCCAACCACCTTAGATAGCAACTTATCTTTTTTACAGATCTTAAGAGGTATTAACAGAATGTCTCACAAGTAACGCGGAGATAGGTATAGGATTACAAATGCAAATAAATACAGTGTTCAAATCTTAAATTACAAAATGAGTTCCATCACTATTACAATCTAAAAATAAAAGCACGAATAGACTTATAAGTAAAATGGCTACTAACTTTTCCTAATGCTATGTTCATGATAAAACAGTTTATCTCTCTTTTTATAAAGCATGCAATGCTGAGATGCGACAACAGATATAAAATCATTTCCATTTTAAACCATATCTGTTACACGAATACAGGCTTTGTGAATCTCTAGGTGAGTGTCTGCAGGTAGGCCCTAATGCACTACCACTGTCATTTTTACCAGTAAACTGGAAGGCTCGACACCTAACCGCGTGGTTCTACACCCCTACCCAGATTCCCCAAGTATTCATCTTTTCGCAAACAGATACATTTCCAATGAAATGAATGTAATGCAATGTCCAATGCAACAAATGAGGAATGTGGTTCAATTTACCTAAGTCTCATGCATTTCTACAACAATCATGGCTATCCTCCATCGATAGCCCAAAACAGATATTTTTAAATAGATATTTAAACAATTAAATTCCAAAAATTTCGATAAATACAATCTATTCCACATCTCATCAAATACGAACAACTACACTAGTTTTCATATCACAATCACGTCTGGTAACCTCTCAAGGTCCATTTCTAATCGTGTGGGTTTTATTCCAACAGATACATTAAGTAAAATAATACCGTTAATGTCCAAGAAAACATCATTTTCTTTCCAAATTCATTCTCCAAGCATTATTCAACTATGACATCCTATTTTGATCAAAAGCCCCAAAAGTTAAACATAATTCCTTTGTTTTCTTTAAAAATGCTTTTTTGGTTGCAAACTGCTAAAAATTTCAAAACCGATTGAATCAAAATCCGTTTTTGTTCAAATTTAAAACATAGCTCTTTCATAACCTTACAAACATATTCCAAGTTTACACTTTTGCAATTTGGGCATCAACTCTCTATTTTTCTCAAAATTTCTCTTTTAAGCAAATAAATCACAAATTTTCCAAAAATTCTAATTAAATTATATACAACTCTAAGCTCCATATAATCACGTAAAAGTGTATAAAGAAGTGTAGGAAAAATCCCTACCTCAAGCCAAGAAGCTTTCAAATTTTTTTGGCAACAAAAATTAAATCTACTCGGAGCCAAACGATGCCTTTTCCGCCCTCTATGTTTTGATCCAAAGCACTAGGGGTCAAAAATGACATACACTAGATCAAACCCATGAAAAACCAACATTGGAACCCTTTTTCTTTTCTTTCTCATGGCAAGAACCCAAAAGTTGAAAGAAAAATCCTATTTGGTCACTTATATATATATATATAGTATAAGCAAATATCAAACCAAATATCTAACCACAAATATCTAACTATATATACACACCTATATATATATATATATTAATTAAAAATACATTTCAACATCTTTAATGACAAAAGTAAATATAATATTTTCTCACTGCAAAATATATTTCGTTTAATGGTACACACCATAAATATTCACAACTCTTTTATGGTAATCAAATAATAATAATAAAACCACAACACTATTACATGGTTACTAACGGGTCATAATTCAATCAATTGGGTCCAAAATGAATGAAGTTTAATAATTTAAAATAAATCCCCAACTGAGATTAAAGTATAAATTCAATTTGATTCAACTCGTTACTTAACAACCCCAAAGTCAAAAAGTCAACATGGGTAGAATGGTCATTTCGGTTTTACTACAATATTTTATTCCACATCTTTTCGTAAAAAACTAAAAAGTTATCCCAAACATACATCTTTTTTTTCTACTTTTTTAGCCAAAAAGTCAAAAAGTGCACTTATTTAGAGCATCCCAAACACCTACTTAGTCTCTTGAAGCTTTTGCCACCTGTAAATTATATATATATATATATAAAACTACACCTGCACGTCTCAACTGCCGTACACGTTCGGTTCCCTCACATTTTACTATTTCACACCTACATCTTCTCTCACTTTAACTGCTCAATTATATTTTTTTACTTCATCCCTCACGTTTGTTCCCTCACTTTTTACTCATCCCTTTGCACAAACTTTTCAAAGGATTTCCAATCTCTCTCAACAATTCCGTATCGGTGAATTCAATTCAGTCAATTCGTCCAACAGTTTGAAGTCAAATGAATCGGATTTGAATGGGTTCAACCACGGTTGGAAGATTGGTGGTGGGTCTGATTCTAATGGGTTAGGCTCTATTGTTGTTTTTATTTTTAACCTCAACCATTTTGTTAATTTTGGAAGCGATTATTACTCAAGTGAAAATATAAAAATAAGTATTATCAAGTATGTTTTCTTTATATAATTTATTTTTATATTATTGGTATGTAAAATACAGATTGCGTATTGTAAAGTTTTTTTTATTTCTTCTCCCAAGTCTCTCTAAATTTTTAATTGAAACTCTTTTCTTCAATTTTTCTCAATTTTTTTTTAAATTTTATTACTTTATTACTTTATTATGATATATCATAAAAATTCTGATGAACCAATTCAGATGGAGGTATTGTTCTATGGTTGTTGCTTCCTTAATTTTTAGGCAGTATAGAAGGACAACAAAAAATATGAATACAATGGTAGCATTTGGTAACGTTTACGTTTTTGGTTTATGTTACAAAAAATTTATAAACTAGTTTTTGTTTATTTTTAGAAAAACATAAACTACAAACACATTTGGTTTGAACAAAATGTTTGAAAATTTTAAAAACATAAACTAAAAAATATGTTTGTTCATGCCTAAAATATTTATATTTATTTTTTATTATTTATGACAATGGGATCATACACATTATAATTGAAAAAAAAAATTAATTAAAAAATTAATTGAAAAAAATATTAATTGGAAAAAAATAATTGGTAAAAAATTATTTGAAAAAAAAATAATTGGAAAACTAAATTAATTGAAAAAAAAAACTAATTGAAAAAAAATTAATCAAAAAAACTATTTGAAAAAAAAAATTAATTGAAAAAAAAATTTGTTAGTCAAATTTTTAAATTTCTGTTTAAAAACAAACGTAAACTCATTTTTTGAGTTTACGTTTTTTCTTCAAATTTGCAAACTGAGACAACCATCTATAAACCAAAAAAATTATCAAACAAGTTTTTATGATAATTTTTAAAATTTTTGTAAATATAAACTGAAAACGAAATGATTATCAAACAGGTCCAAAATAATTGTTCCTCATGGGCTATCCTGTAGCACTCTGTGCTTCCTATTATAATGGATCTATATTTGACCCTTTGATTACCTTGATTGAGAACCTTCTTAGTTGTTATTTGAGCCTTGGTTAAGGTGTTACCATAGTGGTTGGGTGAGATTGAGTCAGAAACTCCAAATTTGAATAATTGTTATTGAGTAGTTTTCACTCTTTCATCATTTTCTCTCTCCTTACTTTGAATCTTGATGTGAGGCTAGAACCATTGGAAATCGTACTTCCGAGACTTCAATTTGGACACAAGAACGACCCTAAACAGAGTTCGGACGAGAAAGGTATACCTATTGAATTTCGAGTTTCTATACTGGAAGCATACTCACTCAAGCGAGATTTTCTTCGCTTGAGCGAACTGTGCGAGTTTCAGAAATTCTGAGAGGTTCTTTGGTACGCTTGAGCCAAGCTTCCTTCGCTCGAGTGACCACATCGCTAACAGACATTATAAAGTGACTTTTTGGCCCTAAAACTCTTTTTTTTTTTTTTTTTTTTCTCCCTCTCTTCTCCTCCCATCCTCCAAAACGAAACCCTAACCTTCCAAACTCTTGATTTCTCTTCTATTTACCCAAGATTCACCCCAAATCTTTCAAAAATGTTGAAGAGCAAGCATAGATCAAGACTTCTACCGATTGTTTGCGATTTCATTGGAATTTCAAGTTGGGTCTTCATCTTTAGCTTCAAATCTTGAGCTTCGAATCTTGAGGTAGGGATTTCCTTGTTCCTTTTCAATACCTCATCTATAGATAGATATGTGGTAGATTTGTATTGCATTAAAATCATATCCATTATGGATTTCTTTGAAAGTCATGAAAGGGAACCTAGGGTTTGTTATTTGGGAATGAGATTGTTAAATTAATTGTTGATTGGGGAGTAATCTAGCATGTTTATGTTAAAAGAAGAAAAAACCCTAACTTAATGTTTTGACTTGGTGAATTAAAAATGGGTAAAGTTGAATAATGTTTGTAAATTGTTATTATGGGTTGTGTAAATGTGTTAATAGCTAAAAGGGAGAATTACCTATGGCATTGGAATTATTTTGGATTGAACATATTAAATTGAGTTGGGTTATGGCTTTGATATCCATGGAATTAGTTTTGTGAATGAAAAGAATGGATTGGGATAAAGGGTGGAGTATGTTAACTTGGAAAATAAGGGAATTGATTTTTGAAATGGAAGAATGAAATGATAACACTATGTGAACTTTAGAAATTAACTTGAGGTTGGATTTAAAATCTCATGAGAGTTGAATTATTATAATACGTGTGTTGAATACATACATTTGGGGGTTTTGTCCTTAGTTATCTTACTATTGTTGTTGTTGGATTTAAAGTCTCATGAGAGTTAAATTATTATAATACATCTGTTGAATACATACATTTAGAGGTTTTGTCCTTGGTCATCGGTGGAGGATGACATTATTGTGTTGAATTGTTGTGTATGCATTACACTTGTGTTGGTTGTAATTTGTTGAATAGTTTATGTAACGCCCTCAAAATATAACATAAAACCCATCAATATAGACATGCATTGATATACAAAAGCCCAACATTCTTCTATTCATCAGAGTATTTGATTACAAAAGGTATTACATGTTAACAACAAAAGCAAATGCCCTACGGGCTTACAGCTTTCCAAGTTAACACTTGGTTACAAAAAAAAGAGAGCACTAGCTCAATTACACATTAAGCCCTTGGCTTGAATCTACATGTAATACATCAAAAGAAGATAGACAACAAAAACCCATCTGCCTCAAGCCTCCCAAGCTATGTCCTTGGAGGTGGCATGCTACCTGTACCTGAAAATGATGTTTCCATATAGGGTAAGCCACAGCCCAGTAGAAATACACTAAACCAGCTATGAACAATGACTAAAAGATTAGCAGTTGATAGATAGTCAACACTGATACATCCATTTATATCACATTACAACTACATGACATACAAGTCCATGTTACTTTTCATTTTCCATTTTCTGTAGATAAGCATATTAGCTAAATCAAGACATCAACAGATAAGCATATTAGCTATATCAACATCTCAACAGATAAGTATAAGAACTATATCTTACAACCAAAGATAAGCATATGAGCTATATCTACACTTCTCTGGACAAGCATATGAGCTATGTCTACACTTCTCAAAGATAAGCATATGAGCTGTATCTGCGGAGTTCATCCCCTATCTCCTCCCAACACTATCCGGATTAGAGGTACATCCCCTATCTTCCCCTAAACCGCGGAGTACATCCCCCATCTCCTCCTCTACCTACAATGTATATAAATACATAGGCTCTACATACAATCAATCAATACATAAAGTTAATGTATTCTATCAACCGTCAAGTCCCATGACACATTCCATTGATTAGTTTTCATTTGCCTAATCATCATGCATTGTCTACAACAATCAAGACTATCCTCCACCGATAGCCCAAAGCAATTATTTCTAAACAGGAAATAAATGCACAAAATGGATAATATATCAACATTTCACTTTGGTGAGCGATAAATAATTCAACTACACCCTTTAATCCCATACATTCCAAATTTCAACGTTTCCAATTCAATTCCTCATTTCCTTTAATTAATTATATACATTAATTAATTAAAACAATTAGGGCAAATTCCCATAATTAACAAAACAACCCTAAGGTTCCGTTTTCATCAATGTTTCAACATTTATTCCATGTCTCTATACCAAACATGCCTCTAGGCTCATTATAAATAAAACCCCAACTTTTGTAAAATTACACAAAAGCCCCAAACCTTCCCAAAATTACACAACAACCCCCAACATCTCAAAATACCAAAATTTAAAGACAAAGCTCATAAAGAGGAGTAGGTTATCCCTACCTCAAAGTTTGAGCTCCAATGGAGATGAAGACCAAAACCAAAATGCTCCGAATTCCAAAATTTTCAGATTAAAATGTAGCCCTCGACGATCAACACAACTTTTGTAAAGGCCAAAAGTGAGCAAACAACTCCTACTAGATCAAATCTAAGAGAGAAGGGCCGGTTTTAGAGTGAGAAGCTCTGAAAATGGCTTTTTGGAAAAGTATGAGAGAGAAGGGATCTGAAAAAGTGATCAAAAAGTCGGATTCCGGATTTAAATAAGAGTCGCCCCGCTCGAGCGCCACTCACAGACTCCAGCTCGAGCGGCCAAACTCCCGCTCGAGCGGCGGGATGCACACTCCCAGAAAGTTTCCGCAGACAGGTCCCCGCTCGAGTGCCCAACTCCCCCGCTCGAGCATCACTCACAACCTTCCGCTTGAGCGTCCAATACCGCCGCTCGAGCGCCTAACACTACACAGGAAATACTGGATGGGTGTATTCCCCGCTCGAGCGTCAAACACCCCCGCTCGAGCGGCCAAGCAACAACAAGTTCCCCGCTCGAGCGGCAAAAAGCTCCGCTCGAAGCGGGACAGGCCAAAATCCTGGGCAACTAGTTTTGGTTCCTAAGTTCCACCCACCTGTAACAAACCTGCCCAACACATCATAAAACTCAAATACAAAGTATGAAAGGATGTAAACAAGGTTTTAAACAACTGCTAACATCTACAGAACCTAGTCCGGATCACTGTACAACAAGGGGTAAAACCCGGGATCGCTATAGTTTATTTGTATGCATTACACTTGTTGTGTTGTACTTCGTCATGTTGTAATGATTGGTAACGTATACTACGCTTGAGAATGAGAGGTACCATTACCTTCCAGCTAGTGCCTTAAGAATTGGCCACGCTTAGAATGAGAGGGTACCAGTACCTTCCAGATAGTGCCTAGAGAACTTGACAGAGGTACCATTACCTTCCAGCCGGTGTCTGGTAAATTGGCATTTCATTATGGAAAGGTATATCCTTGGCTTACCGTGCTTAAGGCAGGTAAAGCAGAACTTATTTATCATTATTGTCTCAGTGTATCTAGGTATGTTATGGGTTATGATGGTTATAGTTTTAGAAGGCCGAGTTGCCTCATTTGTTGATTAGATACTTGCTTGTTGTTTCCCTTTTGCACTAAAGATATGCATGCATAGATATGAATGTGTTGGAAACGGACATAAATACTATATTGAGATTGTGAAAAATGTGAAGGATATTGGATACTTGTGAACATATTTTGAAAAGCAAATCAAGTGCAAGTCTGGAAAGTGAGAGAAAATGTAATGGGCTTGGTGAAATTGTTTTCTAGAATTTGTTATTGTCATATGAATTTTATAAAAGGTAACAAGAAGAAAGAAAAGTGAAGTGCTTACATTATTGAATGAAATGAATGATTTTGAGAAAAGTTCTTATATACGTATTATAGCGGTCCCGGGTTTACCCCTTGTTGTATAGCGATCCGGACATGTGTCCGTGGATGTTGATAGTTGAGTATTGTCTTGTTTACATCCCTCCTTACTTTGTATTTGAGTTATAGGATGTGTTGGGCAGGTTTGTTACAGGTTGGTTGAGCTTAGGAACCAAGTCTAGTTGCCCAGGTTTTGGCTGGTCCGCTCGAGCAGAGATGTTTACGCTCGAGCGGAGAGGTTGTTGTTGCTCGTACGCTCGAGCGGTGATTTTGGCGCTCGAGCGGAGAATGCACCCATCCAGTATTTCGTGCACCTGCAAAACTTCTGCAAGTGTGGTTTCTACGCTCGAGCGGGTTTGGTGCGCTCGAGCTGGTTGCGCTCGAGCGGGGATTTTGAGCTCGAGCGGACAGTGTGTTTTTGGTGAGAGTTCTGGGAGGGGGGAGACCTGCGCTCGAGCGGGCTGGAATCTACGCTCGAGCGGACGAACTTTGTGTCTGTGTCTTGGCGCTCGAGTGGACAATGTTGCGCTCGAGCGGACCATGTTTTATGTGTCTTTACGCTCGAGCGGGGTGTCTTACGCTCGAGCGGACCTATCGTATAACTGAGTGGGACTGGGCATTTTAAATCACTTTTTGACTTATCTTCTCTTTCTTACTTTATCAAAACGCCATTTTCAGAGCTTCTCACTCAAAAACCTTAACTTCTCTCTAAGTATTGATCTAGCTAGGGTGTTTTGCTCACTTTTGGTCTTCACAAAAAGGGTGTTGATCGTCGAGGGCGTCTTTTTGATCCGAATAGTTTGGTGTTTGGAGCATTTTGGTTTTGGGTCCTTCTCCTTTGGAACTCATCTTTTGAGGTAGGGATATCCTACTCCTCTTTATGAGTTTTGTCTTTAAATTTTAGCATTTTGATATGTTGGAAGTTGTTGTGTAATTTTGGGAAACTTTGGGCCATTGTGTAATTTTACAAAAGTTGGGGGTTTTCATCTATGATAAACCTAGAAGCATGTTTGGTAAAGAAACATGGAATTAATGTTGAAACATTAAGGAAGTTGAACCTAAGGGTTGTGATGTTAATTATGGAGAATGCCCTAATTACATTGGTTAATTAATTTGGATAATTAATTGTATTGATTTGTGATGTATATAATTGTTGTTTATATGCATTGTGTTGTGTTGGAGGAGATAGGGGATGTACTCCACGGTTTAGGGGAAGATAGGGGATGGACCTCTAAACTGGATGTTGTTGGGAGGAGATAGGGGATGAACTCCGTAGATAGAGCTTGTATGCTTATCTGGAAGTGTATTGACAGAGCGTATATGCTTGTCTTTGGAAGTATTGATATAACTATTATGTTTATCTTTGATGAAGTGAAAAGTGTTGGCATGAGTGTTTGTCTCATGTGTGATATTTGGCTAGGTTCTGAGCCAAGGTTAAGAAATGGCAAGTAAAATGTCACGACCCCAACCCGCCCCTAGTAGGATGGTGCCGTGATGGCCAGTAATCCGTAATTACCGAAGGCCAACTTACTAAGATCAAAGACAATCAGAGTACAATGCAAGGGGCTTACAAATGCGGAAGCAATAAATCAATTACAAATGGTCCATAAGAGCTTGTGCGTAGATCAAATGACATACATATACCATATGGTTTACATCCAGTCCAAATTAACAAAATACAATTTACAACTTGATCAAAAGGCTTCTCAGCCGACAAGAATAAAATACAGCAATTCCAAGCGAAGAAGCATGATTTTCAAGTGCTGCCGACGTAAATACAAAATGCCGACATAAATGCAAGAACAGCCGAAGTAAGCACAAAACTGCCGACGTAAAACAAGGCAGCCGACATGTCAAGAGTCCAAAACAAGCTTTGCAAAAATAGACTAGGCGTCGCCGCCGTCCTGCTCATCACCTACATATATATAGAGAGGGTGAGTTTGACAACTCAGTGAATGGTACGAATAATAAAGGTTTTTGCATGAATAGCCGAGGTCCTTCAAAGCAAAACATAACTTTCTAAATCATACGAATATTAACCGAAGTCCTTCTGAAGCAGAATTCATCAAACTTTACCAAGTCAAGGGATGAACCATGTTCATCTATCAAGTCTTACCATATATCAAGGGATGCTTACCAACATCGGCATAACACAATCAAGACTATCAAATCAAGTGATGAACCGTATTCATCTAACAAATCTTACCATATTTCAAGGGATGCTTACCAACATCGGCGTAACATAATCAAAACTATCAAATCAAGTGATGAACCGTATTCATCTAACAAATCTTACCATATTCCAAGGGATGCTTACCAACATCGGCATAGCGCAATCAAGACTATCAAATCAAGTGATGAACCGTATTCATCTAACAAATCTTACCATATTCCAAGGGATGCTTACCAACATCGGCATAACACAGATCAAAGCTATCAAATCAAGTGATGAACCGTATTCATCTATCAAATCTTACAAAACTTGCAAACTTGTGTGACTTAGGCCCGTAGCCCTGTTTCACCTTATTGTGTGACTTAGGCCCGTAGCCCTTTTTCACCATATTATGTGACTTAGGCCCGTAGCCCCTTTTCACCTTATTGTGTGACTTAGGCCCGTAGCCCCTTTTCAACACGTTGGCTTTTCCAAGAAAGGACCGTATCCTTTTTAACACAAGAACTAATGTCACTTAGGCCCGTAGCCCTTTTTGACAAGGTGGTGCTGCGAAAGTTTATAGTCCTCCAGCCAAGGGACTTTCACCAGTAGTGCTGCGAAAGTTTATAGTCCTCCAGCCAAGGGACTTTCATGCTTAGTGCTGCGAAAGATTATAGTCCTCCAGCCAAGGGACTTTCACCAGTAGTGCTGCGAAAGTTTATAGTCCTCCAGCCAAGGGACTTTCATGCTTAGTGCTGCGAAAGATTATAGTCCTCCAGCCAAGGGACTTTCACCAGTAGTGCTGCGAAAGTTTATAGTCCTCCAGCCAAGGGACTTTCACAAGTAGTGCTGCGAAAGTTTATAGTCCTCCAGCTAAGGGACTTTCACACTTAATATCAAACAAGGCTCATACTTATTACAAAGATATCATCAAAACAAAGCTCATACTTAACCTTTTATACTTAGTGCTGCAAAAGTTTAGAGTCCTCCAGCACGAGGGACTTTCAAGAACATCATCAAACAAGGCTTACACTCTTCACATCAAAATAGGCTAATCATTCATGCTTATCAAAATGCTTTCATCAAGACGAAGTAAAACAAAGTTTATCAAAACTGTATAACATAGCTTTATTAAAAGCACCACTCACCTCGGTGTTCTTGGGTGAAGGCTCAAGGCAAAGATCAAAGTCCTGGCAATCACAAGGCAAACCACATTCTCACAATAAGCTTCATATGCACATAATGATCTCGGCACTCTCACCGAATCCAAGTCAAAAGCAAAGCAAAACATGTCAAGAGTCAAAACCCTGTTTCCCATCTCATGGAAACACACTGGGCACTACTCAGGTCTAGCCGAGGTCCCACACCTTCTTGCCGAGGTGTGAACCTGATGGCCACACACACACGAAATCGGGAAAAACCTGGGTTTCCCTTTGAAG
Organism: Camellia granthamiana; assembly: GCA_036172215.1. Classification (NCBI taxonomy): domain Eukaryota; kingdom Viridiplantae; phylum Streptophyta; class Magnoliopsida; order Ericales; family Theaceae; genus Camellia; species Camellia granthamiana. Next base: position 52,848,565 of record CM069915.1, on the reverse strand, counting down.
AATGCAAAGGACAAAACAATCAAGAACATCAAGAACATCATGCTGGAGTCCATAACTAGTACATTCAAAATCTGAGATCCCATGCAAAGAGCTCAAAACATGGACCTGAGTATTCGTACAAGGAAAACATGCAAGAACAAACACAAAAACATGGTTCTTGCTTCAAACTTTCGGATCAAAACGAGACTTTACTCAAGAACACATGAACATCAACTTTCTCTTTCAAAACCGACTTCAAATCGTTGCATGGCATGCAAAACAAACACAATCATGCAATGCAACTAGATGATCGATAAGAACGATCGGAGTAGAACAAGAATCTAACCTCAAAGCTCGGATCCAACGGTTGGATCGCCAAAGATCAAGACCAAAATCAACTTCTCACTCTAAAACTCCTTCTTCTCCCTTGAGAGCTTCTCTCTCTAGAAACAAAGATTTGAGACAAAAATGATTTGTCTCGAGAGCTGTCTGCTGCCTTAAGCTTCAGCTCGGACACGTGGCACCACCGGGTTGGTGCAGCTCAAAAGGTGACTGATTGAAAAGACAAGTCACTGACAAAGCGTACTCAACAAGCTTGACAGCAAACACATCGGCGAGTAACGACGTCGGCCAAAGTCAAACTTCGGCAACGAGACAGCAAGAACGTCGGCTAGGGAGGACGACACTTACTAAGTCGTGCCACACCTGCCCTGGAACAAAACACCAAGTGCAAAGGCACCTCGGCCTGGAAGGTACACTTCTCGGCCTTGGTTCTGAACATCTCGGCAATCATGCCGGAGTGAAGATGGAGGTCAACAGATGGCTCCAGAATAGTTCTAAGTGCAAAGGGTCAAAAGTGGACTACACTGAGCTGACCTCGGCCACACACCAAGCACGGATCAAGATCAAGCAAGTACACGAAACAAAGCAAGCCGAAACAAGATTAATAAGATTGTAACATATCAAGACAAGGTCTCACATGAACGTATGCAAGTATAGCTAAAAGGATGAGGGTTGTTACATAAAAGGAATGAAAACGGAAACGAAAGGAAATATAGACTTAAGTGTCTTGGAATTGTATTATGTTATGAATGGATGTAAAAGTGTTGACCATCTATCAACTGTTAATCTTTTAGTCATTGTTCATAATTGGTTTAGTATATTTCTACTGGTCTGTGGCTCACCCTATATGGGAACATCATTTTCAGGTACAGGTAGCATGCCACCTCCAAGGACTTAGTTGGGAGGCTAGTGGCGGACAGGCTTTTTGGTTGTCTTTCCTTTTGTTGTATTACATGTAAATTCAAGCCAAGGGCTTTATGTGTAAATGAGTTAGCACTCTACTTTTGTGTAACCAAGTGTTAACTTGGAAAGCTGTAAGCCCTTAGGGCATTTGCTTTTGTTGTTAACATGTGATACTTTTTGTAATAAAACTCTGGTGAATGGAAGGATGTGGACCTTTTATATATCGTAGCATATCTATATTGTTGGGATTAATGTTATTATTTTAAGGGCGTTACACGTATATTTCTGTATAAACCGTCACATTATTATTATAGTATGAGACTAAGCATTCATGATCATAGCTATCTGTAAGTTGTTATTGTTTGGGATCATGTTGAGATCCCTACTAGACTTTATGTTTATCCCACGTTGCTAATCCTTTTTCAGGTGAACGTCGAGGAGTGTTTCAAGGCCATGGATCTTCTTTACTTGTTGGCCATGGGGCCTTTTATTTGTGGGCGGAATGCCATTGATGTAAAAGGCTTAAACCCTTCCTCTTAGTTTAAAAGATGTAAGCCTACGGGCAATTTATTTAAATACAACTCTTGTTGCATTCATATTATATTCGAATGAGAGAATCTTTATTCATGTGTTCTTGCAAATATAAAGAGTTTTTGTATGTTATCTCTGAAATTGAATCTATAATAATGGTTTAGTAATGGAATCCGAGTAATAAAAAGGTGGGGCGTTACACATCCAAACCTCCGAATTTTGGCCCAAAAAGAAAATATGAATATAAATATAAGAACTTCAAAAATTATGAATAGAAAATATGAAATATATAGTAGCAGTTTAGAACTAAGGGGTTGTCTAACAACACCACCCTTCTTTTTATGGTAAGTGTTTTATCAGTGTTTGTTTATTTTCTTTAGTATAAATTCTGTAATTGTTTAGTCAAAAAAATGATATTTATTTATTATTTATTTTTTTAGTATCAAAATACATATTGTTTATTTGTATTTTTTTATTTTTTATAAATTTTGTAATTGTTTAAGAAAAAGAAATAAGAAAAATTGGTGGCACATCTCATCTACTTTGACCGTACATGTTTTATGAGTTTGCACAAGAAAAATTGGTGGCACATCTCATTTGCTTTGATCGTACATGTTTTATTTAAAATTAGTGTTTGTTTGTTTTAAATATAAATTTTGTAATTGTTTAGTTAAAAAAAATGGTATTTATTTATTATTTATTTTTAATGTTTATTAATTAGCAGTTTAGAACTAATAACTTCTCAATGGAAAATTCACATTTCCATTTTGTTGATCATGTTCATTGAAAAAAAAAAATAAAGAAATGTATACATTATAACGTGGATTTTAGGCTCAATTTTTTATGATTTTTTAAAATTTTTTCCACCATATAAAAGTTCAAACAAAATTACAAATAAAACAAAAAAAAAATGTATAAAATATGATGTGGATTTTACGCTCATATTTTTATGATTTTTTTTTTCTTTCATTTTTTCCACCATATAAAAGTTCAATCTAAATTACAAATTTAAGAAAAAAAAAAAAAACTTGTATACATTATTGTTTCATTTTGTTGATCATGTCAATTTACGCTCATATTTATGATTTTTTTTTTTCATTTTTTTCCACCGTATTAGAGTTCAACCTAAACAAATAATAATAATAATAAATCATATATACATTATTGTTTCATTTTGCTTATCAAGTTGATTGAAAAAACAACAAATAAAAAAAAAAAAAAAATGTATACATTTAATGTAGATTTTTTGGCGCATATTTTTATGAAAAACTTTTTCATTTTTCCCACCAAACAAAAGTTCAATCTAAATTTCAAATAGAAAAATATATATACTATCCATGATATATCAAATTATCAATTGTGATGAATCAATTCTCCTCTAAACTCTTTATTTATTTGTTTCCAACTGGTGGATTAATGTATAGTTATTTAATTGAAGCTATTTTATTTTTATTTTTAAAATTTTCTAACCTAGGGTTAATTACTACTTCTTTTCACCCATTTTAATAACGGAAAAGAGATAGGATACGTATAGGATTATGTATTAGTAACAGAAAATTTTAAATTTGTTTGTTATAGCTGATAAGGTTCAATTTATTTGTTTATTTTTTACATTTATTGATTAGCAATTTATTTTTAGATAATAAAAAGATTCCAAAAAATATTTAAATAAAAAAAAAAAGAGAGAGAGAAAGACATAGGATATCTTGAAAAATTATGAATGAATATAATTTTAAATTTGGTTAAGCAAATAAAAAAAAATTATAGATAATAAGGAGGACACCAAATATATTAAAATTAAAAATAAATATTTAATTCTTTTCATGATCATTATAACAAAACTATTTGGATTGTTCCTAAAAACATTAAAAAATGAAACTTAGAAAAATAATTGAAGATAAATCAAAATTTTAAATTATTTGTTTATTTTTTTTTATATTTATTGATTAGTAGTTTATTATTTGTAGATAATAATAAGATTCTAAAAAGTATTAAATTTAAAAAAAAAATAAAAAAAGAGATAGGATACCTTGAAAAATTATGTATGAATATAACTTTCAATTTAGTTAAACAAATAAAAAATAAAAAAAATTATAGATAATAAGGAGGATATCAAAAGATATTAAAAATAAAAATAATTATTTAATTTTTTTTATATAATATTGAGAAACCATTATTCTTATATTATAATTTTTTTTGAGTTACACAAGCATTGCGTGTGCTCCACCGCTAGTTAACCTTATGTTATGTCGTGTCTTAGTTTATCAAACTTCTAGACTTTGTGTTTAGGATTGAAACTTATGTTATGTCATAGTTTATTGGATCCGTAAACATTAAACAAATAGTCACACTACTACAAAAATAGTTAAATATCACACTTTGACAAATAAAAATATCTCACTTTTATTAAAAGTGTGATAAAAAAATTAGATTGGTATTTTAATCACACTTGATTTGATTAAGTGTGATAATATTTATTTTTTATGTCACTTTTTAATTAAATGTGATTATATATATAGTTTTTAATCATACTTTCTAATTAACATGTAATTAAAGATCATATAAAGAGAATTAAAAATATCTCATTTTTATTAGAAATGTAATTTTTTAATTATATTTAATTTAATAAGTGAGATAATATTTTTTTAATCACACAATTTAAATAAGTGTGATTATATATATTCTAATTGAATGTAATTGTAAATACAATATTCTAGTTCAAACTAATTGTAAATACATTCTCTCACACACACACACACAATCAATTCCCAATCAAACCTAATTCATCTCCCCAAAACATCTCATTCAACTCTCTGCCTGCCTCTTGCTGCTCCTCACCTTGCCGATCGCCTCCATCGCTACTAGCGTTGCCAATCGCTGCCGTCGCCGATCATCGTCGCCACCTCTAGCCCTACCGGTCACCGGCGATCTTCTCCTCTTAGATCGCCTCACCGCTGGCCGATTCGGTAAGTTTCTTTTTGCTCTCTCTTTCTCTCTACTTTTGTCTCCCTCACTGAGTTCAATTCGTCTTGTGGAGGACGGTCTCTGATTGTTTGAGGGCACTGTAGAGACATTTTTATAGTCTTCGCGTTTTTTAAATCTTTGCAATACCTATTCATATGATCAATTTAGCAATATTTACTATTGCTTAATTATGTACTGAAGTTGTGTTATTATTATTATTATTATTATTGGTTATGTTTTCATATTATTGTTGAATGGTGATTGTGGAAATAAAATTTTTAACAAATATTTATTTGGATAAACAGGTTTTTCATGTTGGGTCAATCGTGTCCTGTCGTGTCTTGGTAAACAAGTTTAGAAATTAACCATGTCAATCGTGTCTCCCATAGGTTGACATGATTATAAACATATCGTGTTCGTGTTCATGCTTTCAACACACGAACATGATATGACACGACCTGAACATGACATGATGCCCACCCCTATTATATGATGATGAACACAAAACCTAAGGAATAAATTGCATGAAAGAGAAGCTAGTTGCTCTCGCTCATCAATCGCGAAGGTATTGTCTTGCGTTAGCGTTAGCGATGGGTCAATAACTACTGATTATAACTTCAACTAAAGGTTGGGTTGGGAACCCCTATAATACTCAAACAACCAAAAAGTTACTAAAAAAGCCCAAAAGAGATATACAAAAAGTCAAATATTTCATTTTCTTTTTATTTTTTGCACATTTTATCGTAAAAAGCCAAAAAATTATCCTAAAACACGCTAGTTTTTTTTCATCTCATGTTTTAGCCAAAAAACTAAAAAAGTTACTAAAATAACCTATTCTCAAATCAACCATAAAAAATCAACAGTGAGAAGTGAGAGTATGGATTGGTTGCAATTAATTTTACTGCTTTCTTTACCCTAATTGTTTCGCTTTTTATTTTTACTCGGTATTTAGGTTGGTTGGTTTCTTTTTGAAGTCCATGGCGAATGACAAGAAGAATAAGATGATGAGTTTCATGTATATATATTTTCTTGAGAATGTTATATAATGAATTTCTTATTCTTCTTCTTTTTCTTCTTCTTCTTCTTCTTCCTTTTTTATTTTTATTTTTAAAGCATCCTTCTGAGGTAGGTGTCAGATTGAAGGCCTCATTGAATCTGAACAATGTAAAACAATTTATTTTATTGAAGATGGAGGAAAAGCATTTCACCTCCGACAATTTAAATTAAAAGAAAGTGCAGCGCAATTACTCGAAGTTTGAAAAGAAATTGGCAATACACTTTTCCCCATCTATCTTTGATTTTTGAGGTTCTCTCTTTCTAAACAACTTATACTTCTTGTGGGGAGTTTCTATCTGCATATCATATAGTTTTTGCTAGTACAATTGCAATTCATTTTTCCCTCTTGGTTTTGCATGCTTGTTGGGTGATTTCACTTTCTCTTTGCTTGATTTTAAGGTAGGATCTCTAACTCTTGATTCAATATAGTAGAAAACATTTTTGGATGTTCATGTCTCAAGAGTATGGTTTGAATTTCCAAGAGCATATTGAGGGATTTCTATTATGACAGTATGTTGGGGGATTTTAATTATGAAAGCATGTTCTAAGTTTCTATTTACTAAAAAACTTATTGTAATAAATAATTGCTTGAATGATTGGAATCGTGAATATTTATTGGGATTAAATTATGATTAGATGCTAGGAATCTTGGATATGGGATATGGATACGATACGACACGACACGGATACGGCGATACGGCAAAATTTGAAAAACTAGGATACGGGTATGGCGGGGATACGTTTGTAAAAAATGTTATTTTTACAATTCTTAGTAATGTAGTATGCATAAAAATAAAACCTAAAGCAAAAGATAACTTGATAAAAAAGAAAGATTCCTATAAAGCTAAGAGTCTTCAAGGTCAATAGCTCTAACTTGTTCCAGTTGTTGAAACTAAACTTCCCGTGCTCGAACTCATTTCCTAAAATTTATAAATTTGGTAAAGAAATAAAACAAAACATTAATGTAGTTATTTTTTGGCATGAACATAAAAAAAAATTCAGCAATTCAATTAAATCTCTTTAAATCTTTAAAGAGATAATCTATAACAAGTTATTGAAGGGAAAACATAAATTAACATTAAGCAGAAGATGCAACACAGGTACAGAAAAAAAAAATTAAGAGTAAATTTTTGGCTACTGTTTAACAGGACTGGAATAGAGTAAATATATCTTGGATTAGGATTGCCTTTCAGCTTAGTTGCAAAAAAAAAAAAAGAAAGAAAAGAAATTCAAAGGGGTCAGAGAGAGAGAGAGAGAGAGAGTGTGTGAGTGAGATTGAGCGAGAGCCACAAAGAGATCAAGGGAGAGAGAGAGAGAGAGAGAGAGATCGAGTGAGAGGGAGAGGGAGAGGAAGAGGACAAACCTTGATCGGCTCCTCCGCCTCCTCCTCCTTGCTGCTGTTCGCAAGCCTTGAGCTAGGGCTTGGTTGATTTTTTTTGTTTTATTTTAGATTACTTTTGTTATTTTACATTTTGACCCCATTATAAGTTTTTTAAATTATTTGTTCGCCCCACCGTATCCCGAAAGTATCCCAAGCGTATCCTCACGTATCCCAAACGTATCCAAAATTCAATTTTTTTTAAAGAAATTGGGATACTTCTTTGCCGTATCGGATACGTATCAGACGTGTATCCGTATCCGATACATATCCGACACGCGTACAGGGGCCATTTCGGAGTATTCGTACTTCATAGATTAGGTGCCATGTTAGGGGAATTTCTTGAATCACCATAAAAAGGGAAATTTTATTATCATGATGGTGAATTCTAAGCAAGTTTGGGGTTTATTTTATAAGTTCATTAGAATGGGACCTTTGGAGTCATATTCTAGGTAAATTTGATTAAGCTGTAATTTATACTTGATAAATTTTATATGCTTTACATGATTTGACAACATTTGAAGGTTATAAAAAATTAGTATTTGAGCATCAAGTGTATGATTTGAAACTTGTCTGCATACTTGCATGCCTTGAGAATGTCTTACTTGAGGTTTAGAAGTTAGTATTTTACCTCTTGAATGATTGATTTGATTTAAACGTCATGCTTAGGTTAGAGCTCTTCTTGCTAAGAATCTGAATTTTAAAAGAAAGAGTGAAAGTTTTGAGTCTTCGAAAAGAATATGAATCTCGTGGCTTAGGTTTAAGCTTTGGCTTGATTTTAATTGTTTTGTGATTTTGAAGTAGTGTAAGAAACTTGGAAATGTGAAACTCGAAGCATATGATGAGTTTAGACATCTCTTGACAAAAATGGGAATTTTATGGTTAAAGTGCATATCATGTTATAAGAGTATGAGCTTTAATCACCAATTTTAAATTTTCTGTAACCTTACCTAATGAAATCAAGATTGGGTATTAAAATTATATTAGGTAAATTACAAATACACCCCTTAAGGCTTATTAAAATACAATTTTTCCCTTCACGTTTAAGAAATTACATCCCACCCCTTGAGGTTTTCAATCACATAACAAATAGCTCCTCCACTAATCAACTGTAAAGTTAAACTAATAGAGTGTATGATGTAAGCGTGGGTACCACACCTGTTTTCACAGGGCGCAGTATCCCGTTCATTGAATTTGATTTTCTAGCTTTTTTTGTTTTATTATTTTAAATTGAGTGTGAATCGTTGAGGTTTAAAAATGGCAATATTTTCTCCCAAGTTGTTGGATTCCATCTCATTTTCAGAGGGACATAAAGGGATAATTGGCAAACATAGACTGATTCACAAAGATTGGAGTAACCACCCACTTTTTATAGGGGAAACTAGGAAACCCTAATTTCATGTTAATTTAGGCAATTGATACGTCTTTACTAAAAATCTTGATTTGATAGTTCAGGCATGAAAGGGGAAGGTCATTGATTGAGCACTCCTTTCGCCCAATGTAAAATATTGGTCTCTACTAATTTTTTTAGTATTTAATTTATAAATTTATTTTAATCACCTATGCCCTTAGACTAACCTATCAACCATGTATGTCTTTTGCTTTCCAAAAACCGTTTTAGGAAGGTTTCAAAAAATGAAAAGTTAATGAAAATGGAAGTCTACCGAAACAGAGTTTCTAATAATAAATTTTTTCTGACAATGAGATGGAAACACTTTAACCTAGGCTATACAAACTTGCTCAAACGTGCAAATAACACAAATAAGCAAGTATAACAAATAGAACAAGAGAAGAGCATGCAGTTCATGGAAAGTGATGCAGTCACACGAAAAGAAACCAAACCAAACCATGATTAGTATTATGGACATATGACCCTAGATATGAAACTGATGCAAAAGCTCACAATATACAACTCTAGACTCGGTAGACACAGTAGCATGATGAATCTACATTATAACATGATTTTATCCATACAAATTGTTAGGACTTTTTGTTGTCAAATTCCATGGATCAAAACCAAGGTTGTAACAAGAGTTCTTTAAGAAGTTGGTTTCCATCAAAAACAGGATTACTTTGGAGTTCTACAAGAAGTTGGTTTTCTACAAGAAGTTGGTTTTCTTTCCCAACTAGGATTGCTTTGGTTTTCTATAAATAGTTGGGTTTCTCCCAAATCTAGGCTATTCATTGATTCATTCATTGAATCTCTCCAGATCTTCTTTTTGGTTCTTAAGGGTTATATCTGGAGATATTTTTTAAGTTTTCTTTGATGTTTTTATTGAGTATTCAACTCATGGTTTAAAGAGAGTACATCAAAGGTTTGTTTGTTATACACAAAAGAGAGAGTTGTTCTTCAGTTGTGGATTCTGAAGAATTCGAGCCTGAAGCTTTGGTGGAATCCGGAGTGGCTCATCAGAAAGACAATTCCGTGGTGAAGATGGGGTTGGAAGAGGCACATAGAGGTTTGTTCAATTAGGCGTTGTGGATTCGCTAGATAATTGAGAGTGATACCTGTGTAATTCCTTTAAATCTTCTTAGTGGATTGTCTTGTGGCAGTTGCCCGTGGTTTTTTGATCACAATTGGAAGGTGTCCAATTGTGGTTTTTCCACGTAAAATCTTTGTGTCTCTTTCTTTTGATTGTTTGATTGGGATTGTTATATTTTGCTTAAAATTGGTACATAATCACAAATCAACATCTAGGGTTTCTAGATTTTTCAATTGGTATCAGAGCGGGTCGTTCTATTTTGTTTAAAACAAAAATATTTTTTTTTAGAACGAGATCTTGTTTGATTTGTGATAATGGATTCAAAGAGGTTGGTTGAGAATACCACTAATGATGAATCCTCGGAGAGTGATAATGAAGCGCTTGAGCAAGCTTATAAAAAGTTATATAAAGAGTCTCTTAAGTTATTCAAATTAAATGACAAACTCACAACAAAACTCAAAGCATGTGAATGTGAGAATGTCAAACTTAAGAAGGAGATTTCCGAGGCTAGAATCAATGCCATCAAGATAGCTGATGATCAACAAGTTCTTTGTGCAAAATTGTTGACTTGTGAGACAGAGAGGAAAGAGCTACAGGAAACTCATGCCATGTATGAAGAAAAGATTGAATCTCTCGAGATGTCTCAAGTTGTTTTGGAAGAACTGATGATCAAGAAAGAGGAAGAGCTCAAGGTTGCCATGGTTACCATTAGTCTTTGGAACAAAGGATCAAAGACTTTGGAGGATATCATTGGGTCTCAACAAATTTATTCAGACAAGAGTGGCTTTGGCTTTGGAGATAAGAGAGAGCAAAAACAGAGTGCTTCCACATCTCATGATACAAGAACTCAAGGAAAGGGAGGACAAAAGATTCAACATGAAGATAGACTTCTCAAACTTCCTAGAGTTGGTAAGGTAAAAGAAAAGAAGGTACACCCTGTTTTTATTTGTCATCATTGTGGTATGCATGGTCATATTCGCCCTTATTGTTATAAGTTGCATGGGAGAGTGTCTCAAAAGGGTAGAAATTTGAATACTTTTTGGGTTAGCAGACAACCTTACATGTCCAGGCAGAATACCAAGATTCATGAGGGTGTTCACAACACCACGACATTTACCAAGACCGCTAGACCTAATTTTGTTAAGACCAAAAAGATTTGGGTGAGAAAACTTGACTTGTGTTAATGTGTTTATTTATGTATTTTTTTTTTTTGGGGTCTCTGTGTTTTTTTTTTATGAAAAAAAATAAAAATGTGTGAATGTTTGTTTTTTTTTTGTCTTACTTTGTTTAGAAAAATAAAAAATAAAATAAAAAAAAAACCCCAAAAAGATTTTCTTAATATGGTTTTGCAAGCTTGAATTTTTTTTGAGATGTCCTTGGTGCATATTGGAATTGATGAGAATATCCATTACATGTTAATATGTGTGTACTTTCTGTGGTCATTACTCATTTTAGAGTGTGTGTTCTTTGATTAGTATGTCTCATTCTGTACACACTCTTGGATTAGCAAATATCGGAGTCTTCCGCCTTAGTGATTATTTTTTTTATGGACTTCTGGCATTGTATCTTTTACTTTTCTAGAGGAATTGACCTATACTAGCATATCATGGGTGATGTTGAGTCTCTTAACCACCATCCATCTTTTTACATCTCCATGGCTTTCCCCTCTGTTCTTTGTAGTCCAGGCATGAGGAAAAGGCTACCTCAGAGTCACCAACCAGGCCATCCTTAATATATCCATGCTTCTCTGGTTCGGTTTCCATACTCTTGAGTGTGTCAGCCGCCAATGAATGTGCAAAAGAAAGAGAAAATATGCAAAAGAAAGAAAGAAAAAAAAAAGTGCAAAAGAAAAGAAAAAAAAAATGTGCAAAAGAAAGAAAAGAAAAAGATGTGAAAAAAAAAAAAAGAAAAATAAAGGATTCATTAATTGAGGGGGAGCCTCCGCCTTTACTCACCAAATACCCCTTGATTCCTAGTGGTTTGACTTTCCTTAGTTATGCTAAGATTCTCTTATCGGAGGTCCAGCTTTCATATCACTACTAGGATTTGAATCTAGTGTTTGTCAAACTCCAAGAGTCACACACACACTTTTCTCATGGGATCTATGCTTTTCACATAATGCATCACTTTCTTTTATGAGGAATTTTCTAGAGGCTGTGCACATTGTGTTTTCAAGTAATTGTGTTTCTTGGATAATCTTGTGTGTTTCAAGGTACAAATCTGAAATTCCTTACTTGCTCCACCATATTACTTTTTGTCATTTTTCTTCTTGTTCACTGTTTTCAGTGTTTGTGGTTATTTTTAATGAGGGGGAGTTTGGTTCATCATTACCAGTGTTTGATGTCTATTGATGGTACAGTAGTTTGGTTGATGGTACAGTGTTTTTACTTTTGCATATATCCTTCTTTGGTACAGTTGGATTTTTAGTATTTTGTTTATGGATGGATTTATATTTTGTTATTTAATCCAGTTCCACATATTTTGGTTGGCTTGTGTGTGGTTGTTTTATTTCAGGATAATTATTCAAGAGCATGGATTTGAGTGTTAGTTCATAGTTGGTGGTGCTGCTTGAGAGATTTTGTTAGGCAATTTGTTTTAGATTGGTTTTATCCAGGATTTGACAAAGGGGGAGATTGTTAGGACTTTTTGTTGTCAAATTCCATGGATCAAAACCAAGGTTGTAACAAGAGTTCTTTAAGAAGTTGGTTTCCTTCAAAAACAGGATTACTTTGGAGTTCTACAAGAAGTTGGTTTTCTACAAGAAGTTGGTTTTCTTTCCCAACTAGGATTGCTTTGGTTTTCTATAAATAGTTGGGTTTCTCCCAAATCTAGGCTATTCATTGATTCATTCATTGAATCTCTCCAGATCTTCTTTTTGGTTCTTAAGGGTTATATCTGGAGATATTTTTTAAGTTTTCTTTGATGTTTTTATTGAGTATTCAACTCATGGTTTAAAGAGAGTACATCAAAGGTTTGTTTGTTATACACAAAAGAGAGAGTTGTTCTTCAGTTGTGGATTCTGAAGAATTCGAGCCTGAAGCTTTGGTGGAATCCGGAGTGGCTCATCAGAAAGACAATTCCGTGGTGAAGATGGGGTTGGAAGAGGCACATAGAGGTTGGTTCAATTAGGCGTTGTGGATTCGCTAGATAATTGAGAGTGATACCTGTGTAATTCCTTTAAATCTTCTTAGTGGATTGTCTTGTGGCAGTTGCCCGTGGTTTTTTGATCACAATTGGAAGGTGTCCAATTGTGGTTTTTCCACGTAAAATCTTTGTGTCTCTTTCTTTTGATTGTTTGATTGGGATTGTTATATTTTGCTTAAAATTGGTACATAATCACAAATCAACATCTAGGGTTTCTAGATTTTTCACAAATCAATTAAACAAAATTAAACGCAACAACTGACATGTAAAAATGGTGGGTTACCTGGCCTATATACATGATGTGCATGTTATAAATTTTAAAACAACTATACAAAATGCAAAAGAGTGCAAAAATAGCGAAAAGAAATGATAAACAGCTACTCTATCATCATGAATCATGCATGACTTCTATCTAATCATTATCAGATATGAAAATCATGATGAAGGTACATGGAAATAGTGGGTAAACAGAAGTTTAGTTATGGTTTGTTGAACAAAGCGAAGGATGCAACGTAAATTAGCAAGAGATGAGTTTAGGAATGCCCCCCCCCAGGTTTAAGGTTCTTAGTGCCACATGCCTTTACCTTTTGGCACCTCAAGAACACCTTTAGGTTGCTGGAATTAGGGTTGGATGTTTGGAGTTGGTGTGTATAGATGAAGTTAGATTAGTATGGTGTTTTTGCCCCCGTTATTCATCTTGTTAAAAGAGGGGGGGTATATAGGCCTAGGAGGCTTAAGGGAAAAGCTTATACATATTAGGTCAAAATCCTAATGTTATATATACATAGCTGCACGGTGTGCCGCCTTGCCATAAACAGAATTATAAACAAAATTTTGCAAAACTTGATCTACATACATTCAGGTCAAAACTTGCTGCTACACATCATGAATGCGACCACATGTTTTTTCTAATCCGCAAATGTGGCCGCACCTTTTGATCAATGGGCCCCACTTTATCCCATTTTGCTTTCGCATTGTAGTTCAATTTCTGAGTATTTTGTGTACCCCTCATGTATTTAATCAATTTCCAATTGACTCTTTAAAGAAAAACTTGATTTTGGATATTCTTATTGAAGAACAGGCAATTTGGAATTGGTTACCATGTGAATATTTTGAGAACATTATTTTGGCCAAGGTCGAAAATATTTTTGAAAGTTAATTAGAGGAATGCTAATCCAGCAAACTTATTTGTAGTCCAAGAACGTCATTGCATTGGAAATGTAACGATGTCGCACCCTCTCCCACTCTTGATTAGCACTACGGTCATTATTTTCTACAAGCATTTAGTGTGTCGCCGAGCAGGATTAAAGAATATTTTGATAATGTAAAGAGAGGAGTTTGGTGGCGGGTGGATGAAAATGAGAGTAGTATGATAATTTCAGTTTAGTATTAGAGGGTAGTTGGGTATTTGTACTTGCTAGAATGTGAGGAGAATTCATATTTTTGACAAACCTTGAGGGTGTATTTGTAATTTATCAATTATTATTTGGATCACATCTAAGAAAACTAGGAGCATTTGTAAAAGATAGAAGTTTGTACCTTGATTGGGAACAAGATTAATTTGTAAGTACAATGTTGGTTCTTGATTTAAAATTGGCTAAAAAGTTTAGTTTGAGCGAAGTGAATGATTTTTTAGTATATGTATTGGATTTGTATTTTTCTTGATTGATTGTGAATTTGGGGCATATTAGCTTCTTGGTGACATTTTGACACAGTAACTCATACCTTATATTTCCATGTAAATTTGTGAGATTTATGTCAAGTTTGTTTGCTGATTGAATTTGAGTTAATTTACTAAAATATGATATGTTAGTGTTATCATGGAAATAGTAAGAAAAAAAAATCCCGATTCAATTTGAGTTAGTTTACTAAAATATGATATGTTAGTGTTATCATCATGGAAATAGTAAGAATTGGTACTTTAGGCAAAACTTGAAATGTGAAACATTTTCAAAAAGGTTGGATTAAGGTTATGTGACTTAAGGTATCGTAATGGAAATGAGAAGGTTAATGGAAATTCAAGTGAGATATGTTTGATAGTAAAAGGTGCCTAGTGTGGATTTTGAAAAGGAAAAAAAGATAGAAATGCTTGTTATCGTGGAAGTTTCAAATTGTTTAAACTTATTAATTCTATGTACCATATTGAGTTGAATATATAATATAGGATGTAAACCTGTAAACCTGTGATAGCTCGAGTAGTCAGTCATTATAGGTAAACAATATTATGACATTTTGAGTACTCTGTAAAATATTAATGATTTGCAAGCAGGAGGATGATAGGAAATGCTTAACCAATGTTTATTTTCTTTTAGGCCATACCTATGTTACTTGTTTTATTTTTTGGGTTAAAAATCATTTTAGGTTGATGCCTAAGATGATTACCTATTGGCTTTCGAGAAGCTAGAGACGAGTTTGGATGATTTTGTCAATGAACACAAAATTATTTTGTAATAATAGACATTTGATTTCTAGTCTATATCAAAATATTCTTAAGTAGTATAATTTTATGTCTTGAATAAATTAAGTTGTTATTTCGTTTCTTTAATCATTTTTTAGCATTTTCTTTTAAATGTAATGATTTAATCGGATTATGTCACCATCTACAGACAGTGGAAGTAAAACCCATATTGAGCTTGAAAAATATTTTTGTCTTACGCAATAGCTATGGCAACGACGATGATCATCTGCATCTTACCGTAGTAGATTTTGATTTTAGAGGTAAAATATATATATATATATATTTAAACAACAAATAAATTGGCAGTTATATGTAAGAATATTTTTTAACTGAAACTTGATTGTGAACCTACAACGTAGATTGTGTTGTGTTGGCAACTCTAGTTGAGAAAATTAATGAGGCTTGTGACTATGAACTATATGGAAGTCTAGAAATGCACACATTTTGTCTGAAAACGGCTTAAAGAAATAAGCAATTTATTCTGAAATAATTGCAGTTTTTTTGTGTGGTTATATGTATGTTAATACTTGCAAAAGTATTTTCTTTATAGTTTCCTTGCTGAGTTATATAAAAAGCCTCTCTTGTGGACATTGAATGAGAGAAGAGATCATTCACATGCAACCTTTGGGAATACGTGCAGACCTTAATGCTTCCGATTTACAATGATGTTTAGATTTTTACTGAAGATCTATTAATGTGGGAAGAGGAATATTGAAGGTATAATAAGTTATTGAATTTGAAGATAGGGATTGAAGCTGCTAAAACTGCATATAAGACGAAAAAGGGCATGCATCAAAAGGTAGTGGTAGGGGATGTCGGATGAAACGAAATAGAAGGATAATGCAACAAGAGATTGCTTGTCTTATACGGAAGAGCTATGCACACATTGATGAGGTGAAGCAGCGTCTTCAAGACCCAATAAAACAAATTTGAATATTCACTTGATGAGTTGATATTTATCTATTTCTTTAAATATTTTTAATTGTGCAGGATCTTGAATGTGAGGAACAATTACAAATTCTGTTTGACTATACTTTCCCATGCTACATAGGGGAACTGAGGAGTCAAGCTATTACAATGGAAAGTACTTTCCATAAAGTATTGTTGCCGTGCCCGACTAGGTTGATTCAACAAAAATGATATCCCAGAGTGTCAATGATGTGTGAGGTAATCTTATAGTGGCTTTTGAAGGAGCATCAGATGAAATGTGTTGATGCTATAAGATCACCTCACACATCTTGATAATCTTTCAAAAGCCACTATAAGATCACCTCACACATCATTAACGCTATGGGATTTCATTTTTGTTGAATCAGCCTAGTCGGGCGCGACAACAGTAATTTATGGGAAGTACTTTCCATTATAGTAGCTTGACTCCTCAGTTTCCTTATATGGCATGGGAAAGTATAGTCAAACAGAATTTGTAACTGTTCCTCACATTTAAGATCCTGCACAATTAAAAATATTTAAAGAAATAGATAAATATTAAGTCATTAAGTGAATATTCAAATTTGTTTTACCGAGTCTTGAAGACGTTGCTTCACCTCATCAATGTGTACATAGCTCTTCCCTATAACACAAGCAATCTCTTGTTGCATTATCCTTTTGTTTCGTCTCGTCTCACATCCCCTACTACTACCTTTTGATGCATGCCCTTTTTCATCTTATATGCAGCTTCAGCAGCTTCAATCCCTTTCTTCAATTTCAATAACTTATTGTGCCTTAGATATTCCTCTTCATGCCTTAATGGATATTCAGTAAAAATTTGAATATCATTGTAAATCGAAGGCGTTAAGGTCTGTACGCATTCCCAAAGGTCGCATGTGAATGATTTCTCCTCTCATTCAATGTCCACAAGAGAGGTTGTTTATATAACTCGGCGAGAAAACTACAAAGAAAATACTTTTGCAAGTATTAACATAAATAACCACACCAAAAAAAATGTAATTATCTGAGAGTAAATTGCTTACTTCTTGTAAGCCATCTTCAAACAAAATGTGTGCATTTCCAGACTTTCATATAATTCATAGTCACAAGCCTCATTAATTTTCTTAACTAGAGTTGCCAACACAACACAATCCACGTTGTAGGTTCACAATCAAGTTTCAGTTAAAAAATAATCTTACAAATAATTGCCAATTTATTTGTGGTTTAAATATATATATGTTTTACATCTAAAATCAAAATCTACTATGGTAAGATGCAGACAATCATTGTCATTGCCATAGCTATTGCGCAAGAGAAAAATATTTTTTAAGCTAAGTATGGATTTTACTTCCACTATCTTTAGATACTGACATAATCAGATTAAATCAGTACATTTAAAAGAAAATGCTAAAAAATCGTTAAAGAAACGAAATAACAGCTTAATTTATTCATGACATAAAATTATACCACTTACATAAGAATATTTTGGTATAGACTAGAAATCAACCTCTATTATTACCAAATAATTTTGTGTTCATTGACAAAATCGTCCAAACTCATCCCTAGCTTCTCGAAAGCCAATAAGTAATCATCTTAGCCTTCCACCTAAATGATTTTTTACCCAAAAAACAATACAGGTAACATAGGTATGGCCTAAAACAAAATAAACATTGGTTAAGCATTTGTCTACCCTCCTCCTGCTTGCGCATCATTAATAGAGGTAAAATATATTATATATTTTACAGAATACTCAAAATGTCATAATGTCGTTTGCCTATAATGACTAACTACATGAGCTATCACAGGTTTACAGGCTTATATCCTATATTATATATTCAACTCAATATAGTACATAGAATTATTAAGTTTAAACAATTTGAAAATTCCACAATAACAAACATTTCCATCTTTTTTCCTTTTCAAAATCCACACTAGGCACCTTTTACTATCAAACACACCTCACTTGAATTTCCGTTAACCCTTTCATTTCCATTACGATGCCTCAAGTCACACAACCTTAATCCAACCCTTTTGAAAATGTTTCACATTTCAAGTTTTTGCCGAAGTACCTATTCTTACTATATTTCCATGATAACACTAACATATCATATTTTAGTAAACTAACTCAGATTCAACCGGCAAGGAAACTTGACATAAATCTCAGAAATTTACAAGGAAATATAAGGTGTGAGTTACTATGTCACGAAGATCCCGAAATTCATAATCAATCAAGAAAATGTTTCACTTAAATGTAATGATTTAATCGGATTATGTCAGCATCTACAGACAGTGGAAGTAAAACCCATATTGAGCTTGAAAAATATTTTTGTCTTACGCAATAGCTATGGCACTGATGATGATCATCTGCATCTTACCGTAGTAGATTTTGATTTTAGAGGTAAAATATATATATATATATATATTTAAACCACAAATAAATTGACAGCTATATGTAAGATTATTTTTTAACTGAAACTTGATTGTGAACCTACTACGTGGATTGTGTTGTGTTGGCAACTCTAGTTGAGAAAATTAATGAGGCTTGTGACTATGAACTATATGGAAGTCTAGAAATGCACTCATTTTGTCTGAAGACGGCTTAAAGAAATAAGCAATTTATTCTCAAATAATTACATTTTTTTTGTGTGATTATTTATGTCAATATTTGCAAAAGTAATTTCTTTGTAGTTTCCTTACTGAGTTATATAAATAGCCTCTCTTGTGGACATTGAATGAGAGAAGAAATCATTCACATGCAACCTTTGGGAATGCGTGCAGACCTTAATACTTCCGATTTACAATGATGTTTAGATTTTTACTGAAGATCCATTAATGTGGGAAGAGGAATATTGAAGGTACAATAAGTTATTGAAATTGAAGAAAGGGATTGAAGCTGCTAAAACTGCTTATAAGACGAAAAAGGGCATGCATCAAAAGGTATTGGTAGGGGATGTCAGACGAAACGAAATAGAAGGATAATGCAACAAGAGATTGCTTGTCTTATACGGAAGAGCTATGCACACATTGATGAGGTGAAGCAGCGTCTTCAAGACCCGATGAAACAAATTTGAATATTCACTTAATGACTTGATATTTATCTATTTCTTTAAATATTTTTAATTGTGCAGGATCTTGAATGTAAGGAACAATTACAAATTCTGTTTGACTATATTTTCCCATGCTACATAGGGGAACTGAGGAGTCAAGCTATTACAATGGAAAGTTCTTTCCATAAAATATTGTTGCCGTGCCCGACTAGGTTGATTTAACAAAAATGATATCCCAGAGCGTCAATGATGTGTGAGGTAATCTTATAATGGCTTTTGAAGGAGCATCAGATGAAATGTGGTGATGCTATAAGATCACCTCACACATCTTGATAATCTTTCAAAAGCCACTATAAAATCACCTCACACATCATTAACGCTCTGGGATATCATTTTTGTTGAATTAGCCTAGTCGGGTGTGACAACAGTACTTTATGGGAAGTACTTTCCATTGTAGTAGCTTGATTCCTCAGCTCCCCTATGTGGCATGGGAAAGTATAGTCAAACAGAATTTGTAACTGTTCCTCACATTCAAGATCCTGCACAATTAAAAATATTTAAAAAAATAGATAAATATTAAGTCATTAAGTGAATATTCAAATTTGTTTTACCGAGTCTTGAAGACGTTGCTTCACCTCATCAATGTGTACATAGCTCTTTCCTATAAGACAAGCAATCTCTTGTTGCATTATCCTTCTGTTTCGTTTCGTCTGACATCCCCTACCACTACCTTTTGATGCATGCCCTTTTTCGTCTTATATGCAGCTTAAGCAACTTCAATCCCTTTCTTCAATTTCAATAACCTATTGTGCCTTAGATATTCCTCTTCACGCCTTAATGGATATTCAGTAAAAATTTGAAAATCATTGTAAATCGAAGGCATTAAGGTCTACACGCATTCCCAAAGGTCACATGTGAATGATCTCTCCTCTCATTCAATGTCCACAAGAGAGGTTGTTTATATAACTCGGCGAGAAAACTACAAAGAAAATACTTTTGCAAGTATTAATATAAATAAGCACACAAAAAAAAATGTAATTATCTAAGATTAAATTGCTTACTTCTTGTAAGCCATCTTCAAACAAAA
Source organism: Camellia granthamiana (assembly GCA_036172215.1). NCBI lineage: Eukaryota > Viridiplantae > Streptophyta > Magnoliopsida > Ericales > Theaceae > Camellia > Camellia granthamiana. The sequence goes on along the minus strand of CM069915.1, from coordinate 52,828,266 downwards.
TGTGTGCATTTCCAGACTTTCATATAGTTCATAGTCACAAGCCTCATTAATTTTCTCAACTAGAGTTGCCAACACAACACAATCCACGTTGTAGGTTCACAATCAAGTTTTAGTTAAAAAATAATCTTACAAATAATTGCCAATTTATTTGTGGTTTAAATATATATATATATTATCTCTAAAATCAAAATCTACTACGGTAAGATGTAGGCGATCATTGCCATAGCTATTGCGCAAGACAAAAATATTTTTTAAGCTGAGTATGGATTTTACTTCCACTATCTTTAGATGCTGACATAATCAGATTAAATCAGTACATTTAAAAGAAAATGCTAAAAAATCATTAAAGAAATGAAATAACAGCTTAATTTATTCATGACATAAAATTATACCACTTACATAAGAATATTTTGGTATAGACTAGAAATCAACCTCTATTATTACAAAATAATTTTGTGTTCATTGACAAAATCGTCCAAACTCGTCCCTAGCTTCTCGAAAGCCAAGAAGTAATCATCTTAGCCTTCCACCTAAATGATTTTTTACCCAAAAAACAATACAGGTAACATAGGTATGGCCTAAAACAAAATAAACATTGGTTAAGCATTTGTCTACCCTCCTCCTGCTTGCGCATCATTAATAGAGGTAAAATATATTATATATTTTACAGAATACTCAAAATGTCATAATGTTGTTTGCCTATAATGACTAACTACATGAGCTCTCACAGGTTTACAGGCTTATATCCTATATTATATATTCAACTCAATATAGTACATAGAATTATTAAGTTTAAACAATTTGAAAATTCCACAATAACAAACATTTCCATCTTTTTTCCTTTTCAAATCCACACTAGGCACCTTTTACTATCAAACACACCTCACTTGAATTTCCGTTAACCCTTTCATTCCCATTACGATGCCTCAAGTCACACAACCTTAATCCAACCCTTTTGAAAATGTTTCACATTTCAAGTTTTTGCCGAAGTACCTATTCTTACTATATTTCCATGATAACACTAACATATCATATTTTAGTAAACTAACTCATATTCAACTGGCAAGGAAACTTGACATAAATCTCACAAATTTACGAGGAAACATAAGGTATGAGTTACTATGTCACGAAGATCCCGAAATTCATAATCAATCAAGAAAATGTTTCACTTAAATGTAATGATTTAATCGGATTATGTCAGCATCTACAGACAGTGGAAGTAAAACCCATATTGAGCTTGAAAAATATTTTTGTCTTACGCAATAGCTGTGGCACTGACGATGATCATCTGCATCTTACCGTAGTAGATTTTGATTTTAGAGGTAAAATATATATATATATATATATATTTAAACCACAAACAAATTGGCAGCTATATGTAAGATTATTTTTTAACTGAAACTTGATTGTGAACCTACTACATGGATTGTGTTGTGTTGGCAACTCTAGTTGAGAAAATTAATGAGGCTTGTGACTATGAGCTATATGGAAGTCTAGAAATGCACTCATTTTGTCTGAAGACGGCTTAAAGAAATAAGCAATTTATTCTCAAATAATTACATTTTTTTTGTGTGGTTATTTATGTCAATACTTGCAAAAGTAATTTCTTTGTAGTTTCCTTGCTGAGTTATATAAATAGCCTCTCTTGTGGACATTGAATGAGAGAAGAAATCATTCACATGCAACCTTTGGGAATGCGTGCAGACCTTAATACTTCCGATTTACAATGATGTTTAGATTTTTACTGAAGATCCATTAATGTGGGAAGAGGAATATTGAAGGTACAATAAGTTATTGAAATTGAAGAAAGGGATTGAAGCTGCTAAAACTACATATAAGACGAAAAAGGGCATGCATCAAAAGGTAGTGGTAGGGGATGTCAGACGAAACGAAATAGAAGGATAATGCAACAAGAGATTGCTTGTCTTATACGGAAGAGCTATGCACACATTGATGAGGTGAAGCAGCATCTTCAAGACTCGATAAAACAAATTTGAATATTCACTTAATGACTTGATATTTATCTTTTTCTTTAAATATTTTTAATTGTGCAGGATCTTGAATGTGAGGAACAATTACAAATTCTGTTTGACTATATTTTCCCATGCTACATAGGGGAACTGAGGAGCCAAGCTATTACAATGGAAAGTATTTTCCATAAAATATTGTTGCCGTGCCCGACTAGGTTGATTCAACAAAAATGATATCCCAGAGCGTCAATGATGTGTGAGGTAATCTTATAATGGCTTTTGAAGGAGCATCAGATGAAATGTGGTGATGCTATAAGATCACCTCACACATCTTGATAATCTTTCAAAAGCCACTATAAGATCACCTCACACATCATTAACGCTCTGGGATATCATTTTTGTTGAATTAGCCTAGTCGGGCGTGACAACAGTACTTTATGGGAAGTACTTTCCATTGTAGTCGCTTGATTCCTCAGCTCCCCTATGTGGCATGGGAAAGTATAGTCAAACAGAATTTGTAACTGTTCCTCACATTCAAGATCCTGCACAATTAAAAATATTTAAAGAAATAGATAAATATTAAATCATTAAGTGAATATTCAAATTTGTTTTACCGAGTCTTGAAGACGTTGCTTCACCTCATCAATGTGTACATAGCTCTTTCCTATAAGACAAGCAATCTCTTGTTGCATTATCCTTCTGTTTCGTTTCGTCTGACATCCCCTACCACTACCTTTTGATGCATGCCCTTTTTCGTCTTATATGCAGCTTCAGCAACTTCAATCCCTTTCTTCAATTTCAATAACCTATTGTGCCTTAGATATTCCTCTTCACGACTTAATGGATATTCAGTAAAAATTTGAAAATCATTGTAAATCGAAGGCATTAAGGTCTACACGCATTCCCAAAGGTCACATGTGAATGATCTCTCCTCTCATTCAATGTCCACAAGAGAGGTTGTTTATATAACTCGGCGAGAAAACTACAAAGAAAATACTTTTGCAAGTATTAATATAAATAAGCACACAAAAAAAAATGCAATTATCTGAGAGTAAATTGCTTACTTCTTGTAAGCCATCTTCAAACAAAATGTGTGCATTTCCAGACTTTTATATAGGTCATAGTCACAAGCCTCATTAATTTTCTCAACTAGAGTTGCCAACACAACACAATCCACGTTGTAGGTTCACAATCAAGTTTTAGTTAAAAAATAATCTTACAAATAATTGCCAATTTATTTGTGGTTTAAATATATATATATATATATATTATCTCTAAAATCAAAATCTACTACGGTAAGATGTAGGCGATCATTGCCATAGCTATTGCGCAAGACAAAAATATTTTTTAAGCTGAGTATGGATTTTACTTCCACTATCTTTAGATGCTGACATAATCAGATTAAATCAGTACATTTAAAAGAAAATGCTAAAAAATCGTTAAAGAAATGAAATAACAGCTTAATTTATTCATGACATAAAATTATACCACTTACATAAGAATATTTTGGTATAGACTAGAAATCAACCTCTATTATTACAAAATAATTTTGTGTTCATTGACAAAATCGTCCAAACTCGTCCCTAGCTTCTCGAAAGCCAAGAAGTAATCATCTTAGCCTTCCACCTAAATGATTTTTTACCCAAAAAACAATACAGGTAACATAGGTATGGCCTAAAACAAAATAAACATTGGTTAAGCATTTGTCTACCCTCCTCCTGCTTGCGCATCATTAATAGAGGTAAAATATATTATATATTTTACAGAATACTCAAAATGTCATAATGTTGTTTGCCTATAATGACTAACTACATGAGCTATCACAGGTTTACAGGCTTATATCCTATATTATATATTCAACTCAATATAGTACATAGAATTATTAAGTTTAAACAATTTGAAAATTCCACAATAACAAACATTTCCATCTTTTTTCCTTTTCAAAATCCACACTAGGCACCTTTTACTATCAAACACACCTCACTTGAATTTCCGTTAACCCTTTCATTCCCATTACGATGCCTCAAGTCACACAACCTTAATCCAACCCTTTTGAAAATGTTTCACATTTCAAGTTTTTGCCGAAGTACCTATTCTTACTATATTTCCATGATAACACTAACATATCATATTTTAGTAAACTAACTCAGATTCAACCGGCAAGGAAACTTGACATAAATCTCACAAATTTACAAGGAAACATAAGGTGTGAGTTACTATGTCACGAAGATCCCGAAATTCATAATCAATCAAGAAAATGTTTCACATTTCAAGTTTTTTCCAAAGTAGCTATTCTTACTATATTTCCATGATAACACTAACATATCATATTCTGGTAAACTAACTCAAATTCAACCGGCAAGCAAACTTGACATAAATCTCACAAATTTACAAGGATATATAAGGTGCGACTTACTATGTCAAAATGTCACCAAGAGCCCAAAATTCATAATCAATCAAGAAAAATACAAATCTAATAAAGATACTACAAATCATTCATTTCGCTTAAATTTAATTTTTTATCCAATTTTAAATCAAGAACCAACACTGTACTTAGAAATTAATTTTGTTCCCAATCAAGCTACAAACTTCTATCTTTTACAAATGCTCCTAGTTTTCCTGGATGTGATCCAAATAGTAATTGAATAAATTACCACTACATCCTTGAGGTTTGTCAAAAATACGAATTCTCCTCACATTCTAGTAAGTACAAATTGCCCAATACCCTGCCAAAAACCCTCTAATATTAAAATGAAATTATCATACTACTCTCATTTTCATCTACTCACCCACCACCAAATTCTTCTCTTTACACTATCAAAATATTTTCTAATCCTCCTCAGTGACACACTAGATGCTTCTAGACAATAATGTAGGTAGTGCTAATCGAGAGAGTCCTCTAATTAAGGCCAACTTTCAAAAATATTTTCAACCTCGGCAAAAAATAGTGTTTCAAAATGTTTTCAAAAAGGTAAAAGAGGTGTGTGATCGCATGCTAATCAATTCCAAATTGCCCGTAATCTAACTTCATCTATCCACACCAACTCCAAACATCCAACCCTAATTCTATTAACCTAGAGGTGTTCCTGAGCTGCCAAAAAGTAAAGGCATGCGGTACCAAGAACCTTAAACCATCTCTTGCTAGTTTACGCTGCATCCTTTGATTTGTTCGACAAACCATAGCTAAACTCATGTTTATCCACTATTTGCATGTACTTTCATCATGATTTTCATGGTTAGATAGAAGTCACGCATGTTTCATGATAATAGAGTTGTTTATCATTTCTTTTTGGAAAATTCTATTTCCACACATCTACTTACCTCTGTCTACACACTTAATGAAATATTATTTTAATGAAAATTATATCCTAAATCAAAATGACGATTTAGCACTTACTCGTAAAGCTCTTTGGAGAGTTAAACTTGACGATTTCTTCTAAGAACTCTTGAATATTACCAAGAATCTTTGTCAACACAAGTTTATTCAAAAATTTATCTTGGGACTTCTTTTTAAGAACTGGCTGGCTTTTGTATGAATTGTCTCAGAAAACTCCTTAAAAACATCATTTTCAGTATGGATGGATGCTATTAAAGAAGGAACTATATTACGAAGTGTTCCTTTTAACTTTCCTACTAAGAGTGCTTCCTGCTTAGGATCCTCCAATGCTTCATCTCTTGGTCTTGGCACATATATGGACTTGAAGCCCTCCACTGGGCTTTCTTATGAATACAAATTGTTCAATCTACGTGTCACGGTTCATTATGTTCATACTAAACAATAAATAATCATCTCATTGTACACACTATTTTCTGGGTTTTGTTTTTCTTGAAGCATAAGTTTGAATATCAGGTGTGTGAAGGAGGGTTTGAATTGAAAATAGGTACAAGTGTATGGAAGGAGGATTTATGTGGTGTGTGTATAAGGATACAAGTTGGTGTATAATTGGAATATGAAGTGTGTGGAATAAGAACAATAATCTATAATTAAATTAATAAATGTATGTACTGAGAAATGATGTGTATAGAGGTAAGTAGGTGTGTGGAAATAGAATTTCCCTTTCCTTTTGCTACTTTTGCACTCTTTTGCATTTTGTGTAGTTGTTTTAAGATTCATAACATGCACATTATGTAGATAGCCTGGGTAACTCACCATTTTTACATGTCAATTGTTGCGTTTACTTTGTTTAATTGATTTGTATGGATAAAATCGTGTTATAATGCATATCCGTCATGCTATAGTGCCTACTGAGTCTCTAGAGTCATATATTGTGAGTTTTGGCATCAGTTTCATATCTAGGGTCATATATAGATAATACTAATTAAGTTTTCATGGCTTTGGTGCTTAGAATTTCAATAAGTCTCCCTCTGTTCTTTCCCATCTATTGTGTGTGATTGCATCACTTTCCATGAACTGCATGCTTTTCTCTTGTCCTATTTGTTATAATTGATTATCTGTGTTATTTCCACGTTTGAGCAAGTTTGTATTGCCTAGGTTAGAGTGTTTCCATTTGTTTTTAGAAACTCTGTGTTGATAGGTTTCCATTTTCAGAAACTTTTCATTATTTGAAACCATAAAATGATTTATGGAAAGAAAAGGGGATATACATGGTCAACAGGTTAGTCTAAGGGCATAGGTAGGTGATTAAAATCAGTTTATAAATTAAATGCGGAAATAAGTCTCTAAAAAAGATATTAGTAGAGACTATTATTTTAGGTTGAGCGAAAGGAGTGCTCAATCAATGACCTACTTTCATACCTAAACTATCAAACCAAGATTTTTAGTAAAGACATGTCAAATTGCCTAAATTAACATGAAGTTAGGTTTCCTAGTTTCCCCATAAAAAGTTGGTGGTGATTCTAATCATTGTGAATTAGTCTATATTAGATACCATCAATCTCAAAAACACTTATAGCACACCATAGTAAAGGCTATTTTGTGTCTTTATTAAAAATGAGGTGGACTGTTTAGAAAAAAAACAAAACAAAACAAAATAAGTTACGAGTTACCAAAAAAAAAAAAGAAAAAAAAAGAAAGAAAAAGAACTAAAACTAAAATTAAAAGTAACTTATAATCATTTTTTTTGAAACGTCTTATAGCAACAGGGAATAGCAAGAGTTTGGTCATTCTTTTTGCGAGCTATAGCCACACTACATAATCGGTGATGCTAACTTTTTACACATTTTGTCATATAACAAACATTTTAACACACTTTTTTTAACTACACTACTGGAGATGCTCTAACACAGAGAGAGAGAGAGAGAGAGAGAGAGAGAGACTAGGCATAACACACAAATTAGTTGAGAGAATGCTTGTATATTCACTATAGAGAGAACTCTTTACACTTTGGATGGATGTGAGGCAAATGAGCTCTCACTCCTTTTATAGGGCAACCTAGTATTCCTAGAAACATTCTAAGGCCCTTATTAATTAGGGTGTGTAGAAACGTCATGGAGGCTTCTACCGCATTACAAGAATATTTCCTACTTTGGAACTATCTATGTACATTCTAGAATACGTCATGGAGGCTTCTACCACATTACAAGAATATTTCCTACTTTAGAACTATCTATGTACGTTCTAGAATTATGTACAACATTATCATATTCTTTCAAGTCTTCTAGAAGCTTTTGTAATCTTCCATTAGGCTCCCTTCCTTGAGCATTCCCCTTGGTAGGCAATTTTGTCTAGGTAATTCGGCGGGACGTGACAATGTGGCTATGTAACGCCCCGAAAACATAGAGAATTGGACTATACATTCCACATTCCACATTCCACATATATACTACATACATTCAATAAGCGGAAGTTTAAGTACATTCCAAGCATTCTATAATCATAACAACATTGTTAATGTCACAAAATCATAAAATCATATCACATGCATTAATGCATTCATTGATTTTAAGACCTGAATCTATAGCATGTGATCGATAAGCAATAATATCTAAATTATTGCAAATTCATACCTTTTTGGCTGCATGTTTCCAAGATTATACTTGGTTACAACAAAAGTGGGTGTTAAGCTCCATCAGCTTCCACATTCCACGTATATACTACATGCATTCAATAAGCGGAAGTTTAAGTAAATTCCAAGCATTCTATAATCATAACAACATTGTTAATGTTACAAAATTGTATCACATGCATTAATACATTCATTGATTTTAAGACCTGAATCTATAGCATGTGATCAATAAGCAATAATATCTAAGTTATTACAAATTCATGCCTTTTTGGCTACATGTTTCAAAGATTATACTTGGTTACAAAAAACAAAAGTGGGTGTTAAGCTCCATCAACTCCAACGTCCTCTCAAGGTATTCCTTTTCTATCCATTGTTGCTTTCACTTTATCTCCTTGATTGTATAATTTATATGTATATATTTGTATATATCTGCACATATTGATTTGTTGCAGTAGCAGAAAAAGTGAATCCGAATACCCACTTAATCCGAATCTGATCCAAACTTATGAACCCTTTTCAATTATACTTATTTAAAATTCATGTTAACCCATCCAAATCAATAAATGAGTTTAAATGGATTGCTCATTGTCAATCCAATTAAAATTGATAGGTTGGATCGAAAATTGAAATTGGATTTACATAGATTGGACATGGGTACCTATTTAAGTCTGCTTAAATAAATTTAAATATTTTTAAAAAAATAAAAATAGTTTTTTTAAAAAATAAAAAAATATTTTTTAGAAAAAATAAAGAACAAAGATATTTTTTAAAAAATAATAAAATTATTTTTTTTTTAAATAATAATAATAAAGAGATGAAGTAAATGAGCTAGTTGAGTTCATTTGTCCAACTTATATCCAATTCACCCAACCCATATAAACCTATTTACTAAATGGGTAGTATTGGATTGAATTACTTTAAATGTATAATCTATTTTGACTCGTTCAAACTTGCCCAATTGTTACCTATACCCATGTGAGTGCTCAATAATTGTGTCTCCAATATTGCTCTTAATATTTTGATGCCTAATCTGAAGTTGCAGTATCCAAGATAGGCTATTGTTTTATATATGTATATATATATTTTATGAGAAAATGATTTTTTATTTTATTTTATTTATTTATTTATTAGGACACTTGTCAAAAATGTATTAAATGATTCTACTTACTCCCACTATTATAGAATGTAGTAAAGATTATTAATGTATTGTATTAAAGATTTTTTCTTTTATGATGGGACCCAAATACCATTTTATTTCTTTCTTTCCTCGTCCTCTTTTTTTTTTTTTTTTTTTGGTAATTACCTCAGGGTTACTTATTTTATTTTATTTTATTTTATTTTATTATTATCTACTTTTCTTATTCTTTCATTATTTACCCGTCTGCTTTATTAATCACCATAAAAATATAGTACTATTTCATGAATTATAGTTTAAAAAAATTCAATTAAAATACATATGAATGAGTAAAATTTTACAAAATTTGTTAATAGGGTCCGCTACTTTTTTTTTTATTTGTTCATATATATATAATATGTTTGCTTTTATGATCGAATTTTGTGTTTTTTTAACTTATTAATAAAAAAGGAGTCGTTATTCCTACTTTACTCTAAATATATTTCCTTCCTTCTCTTTATTATACATAGAAAGTATAGTATTTGGAGCAAAGTGGAGTGAGAATACTAATTATATGTAATAAGGATAAAGAAGGGAGTACATTTAAAGTAAAATGGAATGGAAATAGCAGCTCCCATAAAAACAGGTTATCTTTATACACTTCCTTTTTGTTGTTTGGGATGTCCTAAATAAGGGCATTTTTTGACTTTTTGGACTAGAAGTTGAGGAAAAAAATATGGTTGTTTGTGTTAACTTTGACTTTTTATGGAAAAATGTGTATTAAAAATTGTATAAATTAGTGTGTAGGGAAAATTAGGATTGGAAGTTGTGCAGCCGTACTTTTTAACTTTTGGTGAATAGTGATAACTTTTTAACTTTTTGAGTTACTTTTTGACTTTTTGGCCACATGCCAAACATGCCAAATTATATTTTATGAACTGTAATATTTTACATGTTACTTTAATAACCAATGTATAATGTCAAATTCTAAACAAGAACTACTTTCGTTGGTTTATTTTTTATTTCTGTTTTTTCAGTTTTTGATTTTTCATGTCAAATTCTAAAGTTTTAATTGTTATTCTCTTTTAATAGATATAATAGTGTGACAGTAAAATGCACTAGTGTACAAGGGTAAGGGATTCTAGAGTTGCGTATTGGATTGCGTGGGCTATGGGTTGAACCTAGGCTTTGATACCAAGTTATGACGTCCCAAATTCTATTTTAAGGGTTAGGGTAACGTCATTAAAGAGTCCTTTCGTCAATAGCCAAGTAAGATCCTAGGAAGGTCGAAGGAGTCAGTATAGCCTCCCTTCTAAGTCCAACCACCTTAGATAGCAAGTTATCTTTTTGACAGATCTTAAGAGGTATTAATAGAAGGTCTCACAAGTAACGCGGAGATAGATGTAGGATTACAAATGCAAATAATTACAGTGCTCAAATATTAAATTACAAAACGAGTTCTATCACTATTACAATCTAAAAATAAAAGCACAAATAGACTCATAAGCAAAATGGCTACTAACTTTCTCTAAAACATACACAAGTCTTCAAATGTCTCTGGCTCTTCGTCGGCCTCGTATGTTTCTTGGATACCTGACATGAAACACCATGAGCTTTGAATGCCCCGTAAACGCACACACACTTCGTCTCTTTTTTCCATTTCAATACACAATAGCAATTACAACAATAGGGAAAGAAACATGATATTCAAGTAAATAACAAGGGTTACAAGGTTAGTTGTTAGTAGTTTAGAAATCCCTCAAAGAGATCTCATCCTCCCAACCACAAGAATCGGATGCGGATTATTCGGTATGCCCACTCTTTTGTTGCTTTGCAGACCTTACTCCAGATGCTTACTGACAGTTACATACTGCATAGTGCCAACCGAGGACCTCAAAAGAGACGGTAAAATAGGGCATTGCCCATTCCCAGTTTACACCAAACCACCTAGGGTTCGAATACAACCGCTCCGTTCAAGGGTTCCAAACAACCACATGCGCAAGACTTTAACTTTCAAAAGAGAACACAGCCCACTAATCAATTTAACTTTATCTCATAGCAATACTCATGTGATCAAAGCCCCATTAAGTTTTCCATTTAGATTAATATTTTAAGTTAGTTAGCACAAGTAAGTAACAAAAGAATAAATTTACATAAATGTGAGTGTCATTGAAGGACTAAATAACCATGACATATATAATATCATACCAAGACATGATCGTATAATAATAAGCATATTCATGAACACTAGAGCATAAAACACTAATGCAAAACAGAATTTCCAGATTCAGTACCACTTAAAGATTAAAATCAAAAGGGCTATTTTAGATTTTTCCCAAACCTGGCCTTCCTATGGTTCGTAGAAAATTTTATCTGGTTTTTAGAACATGTTTCAAAAATAGAATAGTTTTTCTAGATTTTTAGTTATTTAAGAAACACTCCAGCGCTGTCCAGATTCGTCGACTATAACGAAAATCGGATTTTCTTACAAACTACTCACTCTTTTTCAATGAAACCAATTTTCCTGGAAAGATAACTCTTTAATGAAATTTTTGACATAAAACCGAGGTCTACAAGATTTTTCTACATTTTTCTAGAATTTTCGAAAGCTGGCTGTAAAATAGATTTTTCATGCACAACACTCAAAATAAGAAGATTGATGAGAAAAGAGGCCAACTAAGAGAAATAAACAAAATTGAAAGAGTATAAATATAACTTAAGCGGCCTCAATGTGATAGCTTTCAACCTACATCAGCAATTCTATATTTAGGGTGTCAATTAATCAATATTAGGATATTAGAAATGATTCCTTAGTTACCAAAATCGATTAGGGTTTGCGAGTTTTCAGTTGGCGCATGTATTTTGATCCGAGGGTTAAAATTGTAATTAATTAAGAAATTGAGGGACTTCAAAGAAATAATTTAAAAGTGAGGGACTTTTAAGAAAATAAAATTTTCACGAGCTCACAACTTGGCAGTTTCATACAAGTGACCTTGCAAATAGTTATAAGCATGGATCTATAAATATTGTAAAAACAATCATAAAATTCTTATATCGATCGAAATATTAAGTTACAATATCATTCCATTTTCTTAAAAAAATTATTTCACATTTTCTATGTAATATTATAGTTTTCATCATGCAAGATATTTATGGCATAGGATGTTAGTCCCCTGAAAATTTTATTTTCTTAAGAGCCTTTACTTTTAAATTATTTCTTTGAAGTCCCTAAATTTATTAATTAATTGTAGTTTTAACCCTAGGATCAAAGTACATGGACCAACTGAAAATTCGCAAACCCTAATTGATTTTGGTAACTTATGAATCATTTCTAATAGCCTAAGACTAATTAATTGACTCTCTAAATATGGAATTACCACTTAAAACCCTAGATTTTTCGGTTTTCACCTTGTTCGTCAGTTGATAGCCTTTTTATTCGAAACAAGAAATGAAAACCGAATTAGATTCTCTAACCCTAATTTAGTTTAATTCTACACTAAAATCTCCATTTCATAAATTAAACCTAAAGCCCTCATATTTTTATTAAATCATTAATTGACCCCAAACAAGTACTAATATATATACTTGTACCTTTAAATCTATTTTGTACTCTATTTTGAAATTTTGAACAATTGTACATAGGAAAAAAAATAAAATAATTCCCTCAAATCACCCCCACGTGGCCGGTCACCCTAGGGAAGTGAAATGCATACAACTTTTCAAACAAAATCCATGAATTTATGGAAAAAGTTTGGTAGTACCCTCAAAACATGGAACCATGCTTCCACCCTAAGTTCAATCCTAACCCAAGCCTAACTAGATCATGATTAATTGCATAATTAAGACATCTAATCATTCACTATTTCCATTGAGTTCCAAGTAAATCCAAAATATCCAATCCATTTTCAACCAATATAGACCTTTTGCACCAATTTTGGTATAAATAAACACCACACCCCCCCCCCCCCCTTTCCCCCCCTTAGAAACACCTCATTCAGCTGAGCAAGAGAGGGTAAGAGAGTGAGCTAGGTGGAAGAAAGGAAAGAAAGGGAAGGTCTTGTTAGCTAACCAACCAAACTTGAAGTAAGCCACATCACCATCTCTCATTCTATTTCCTTTTTTAAATACATGTTATTAGAGATTTAAAATCACCTTTTAGATATGTTGTAATGGTGTTCATGTATTCAAAGTTGATGAATTGGGTTTTGATCCTTCTTCTATTCATATTTCATCTTAATAGATGCAAAATTACATTTTTCTTCTCATATCTCACATTATTTACAAAGGCATAACATCACTATGGAAATACGAGTTATTGATACATTATTTAGTATATTTTCATCACAAAAGAAGTGAAAATTTCCCTTAGTTGGCATGTTTTCTCACCAACCTTATTTCCAGTATTGTGCATGAAAAACCTGTTTTACAAACAACTTTCAAAAAATTTAGAACAATGTAGAAACCTCTTCTAGACCTCAGTTTTATGTCAAAAAACTTCCTTAAAGAGTTAATTTTCAAGGAAAATTGGTTTCATTGAAAAAGAGTGAGCGGTTTGTAAGAAAATCCAATTTTCGTAATGGTCAACAAATCTGGACAGCGCTGGAGTATTTCTTAAATAACTAAAAATCTAGAAAAGCTATTCCATTTCCGAAACATGTTCTGAAAAGAGACGGGGTGTGTGTGTGCGCGTTTACTAGGCTTTCAAAGTTTATGGCGTTTCATGCCAGGTACCGAAGAGGATCTTGCAGCAAAAAACGACGAGCCAGAAATTTTCGAAGACTTTTGACTATCCTGGGGAAGTTAAAATTCTTTTTGTGTTTTGTATAATCCATTTGCAAATTTTATTTGTGGGATGTAATATTGATGGAACTGACTTTTGTAACTATGGATATTTGTAACTATTTTTTTTTTTCTCAACCAGTATAGTTTCCTACGTTGCTTATGAGACCTTGCGTCGATATCTTTTAAGATCTGTTAAAAGGGTAATGCACTACCTACGAAAACTAGACTTAGAAGGGAGGTTAATTTGACTTATCTAGTGATTTGCAATCTTACTTGGTCATTGGCCATAGTATTCATTAGTGACTTTCCTTTGACTACAACCCTTAGTGTAGATTTTCTGACGTCACAACTTGGTATTAAAGATTAGGTTCAACCCTTAGCCCACGCAATCTGATACGTAACTCTAGAATCCCTTACCCTTGTCCACTAGTGTACTTTACTATCACACTATTATATCTATTTAAAAGAGACTAACAATTAAAACTTTTTCCTCCACCATAGGATGTCATTGGGAAGCCATCTGACGACCGACATTAGCCTCAACACGTAGGGAGCCTTTTGCATGCAAGGTAAGAGGGCCTTGTCTGTCAATACCTACTTTAGCCGCTGGCCGTGTGAATTTGCCACTGAAGAGATGATCATCAGAGAGATACGGAAAGTGGAGACGGACTACTCTTACTATACGAAGGAGCAAAAGATATCTTTGGTTCGACGCCGCCTGCAGCACCTGAGTCGCGCAGCAAAGAGCACAGTCTGTAAAGAGTAGGAAGATTGGAAGATGGACACCCTGATACGCCGAGCCTTGGTAGACAAAGCACTACCTCGACACCCGATGCAAGTTGCGAGTGGCGAGTCTCCTTACCCTAGGCAGGACATCAGTCAGCCAATTGAGGTGGAGCAACAACCGGTGCAGCCAGGAACAACCCTAGCATTTCCAATCGAGGTGTCATATGAGCACGTTCCCCCTTCACCATATATACACCTCGCTCTCCTGGCCAGGCAACCGACTCGGCAAATGAGGATCCTGAAGAACATTTCGTCTGGTCTGGGAATGAGAGTTAATCTAAGCGCAGTAAGTTAGGCTTTTGTGAGATCCACTTATAGTAGGGATCCTTAAGATATATGTAGTAACTTTTGTCACTATGATGTGTGTAGTGCCTTTTGAATGAAACTCTGATTTGGAAGCCTTTTGTATTGATGCCTATTATAAATATATGAAGTGACGATTTGATCTATATCTGTTGACTGTTACTTGCTTTAATATTTCGCCGCACCCTAAGAAAACTAAACCTTAATTTCAAATTTAGTAGAAAGATTACCTCCAGCTAGAAATCTAGAAACCAACTTATCTCATACCATGAACAAAATGGTAGATACGCGAGCTAATGACTACTCAGAGACTAGCAATAATGCCCGTAACCGTCCTAGAAATTAGCATGGGCCCATACATGCGAGAGCCAATATCCCTAATAATCTTGGGCATCAAATTCTGGAAGAACTAGGACAACTAAGGAACAATCAGCAAAACGAGAGGACTCGACTTTTTTCGGAGTTCTAAAAACAAAAGCCACCAAAGTTCACAGGTGTACCAGACCCGAGAGTGGCTGAAAACTAGCTTCGGCAAATAGAGAAAATGTTGGACACTATGGGGATAAGTGAAGATGTCGATAGAATAGCGTTGGCAGTATTCGAGCTAGATAATGAGACCGATCATTGGTGGGAACTAATCAAAAATACCTGTGACATTACAAACATGTCATGGAACCAGTTTAAGGAATTGTTTCTGAATAAATATTTTCCAAGTACAGTTCGTCGAGAGTGAGTCAAGGAATTCCAAAACCTTGAGCAGGGAAATATGATCGTAACTCAATACGCAGTAAAATTTGAAGAGTTGGCCCGCTACGCAACTAGGTATGTAGCAAATGATGAATAGAAAGCAAGGATGTTTGAATGAGAGCTGGACCTTACAATCGGGGGAGAGTTCGACCGCAACGGCTCCACTCATATGCCGAGGTATTGGAGACGACATTAGAATTTGAAAGGGAAGTAGCCGATGCTAGGAAAATTTGGAACAAGCGGAAAGGGGGCTAGACATCTGTAAGACCTTAAAGGGAACCAAAAGGGAAATACAGCCCCGAAGCCCTACTCAAGGCCACAACCACAATAGCAACGACAACAACTGCAACAATAGATCCATAAAGGAGGTTATCAATCAAGACCGACATGACAAATCTAGTGCTTTCATTGTCAGCAATTGGGGCACAAAAAGAGCTAATGCCCCCAACTCCCTCCATCGGGATACCAGGGAGGAGGTTCCGAAGCAAATGCCCAGGCAGTGGGTGGACAGAAGCCCTAGTTAAACAAGACTAGATCTACCGGGCAGCAACACCAGAAGAGAAGAGGAACTCAGAATGCTAGGACCAGTGGCAACCAGAAGGCAACACGCGCGAGTCTTTGCCTTGCAAGAAGAGGAGGGGGACTTGTCCGTAACTGAGGGTAATTTAGTACTATGTAATTCTTAGGTGCATGTTTTATTTGATACTGGTGCATCGCATTCTTTTATATTTTCTGCTTGTGTTAAGTCATTAGAACTTGTATGTGAACCCTTCGAAACTGCCTTAAGTGTAATATCACCTATGAGAGGGTGCGTTCGGATATGGTTGATCTATAAGGATTGTAAGATATGAGTCTTAGACCTACACCTAACTTGCGACCTTCGCGTCATGGAGATATCGGACTTCGATATCATTTTAGGCATAGACTGGTTGTCCGCCCATCGAGTGGTGATCGATTGCTGTCAAAAGAAGGTAGTGGCTCACGTGCCTGACAGAACACGCTTCCAGTTTAAAGGGGGATATGCAAGATTTCCTGACTTCAACAAAACATAGGATGGGGTCACATGATCAACTTGCTGGTAGGGTAGCAAGTTTGATTGTAAATGAGGAGAACCAAATAGAATTAGAACTTTTGTGAGCAGTAGCGAATATGTAGATGTATTTCCTGAGGAATTACCAGGATTGCCACCAACATAGGAGGTAGACTTTAGTATTGAGCTCCAACCTAGAACGACAATATCTATGGCCCCATATCGTATGGCACCGACAGAACTACAAGAATTAAAGACACAACTATAGGAGTTGCTCAAAAAAGGATTTATTAGGCCAAGTACTTCACCGGGGAGCGGCCATTCTGTTTGCTAAAAAGAATGATGGGTCGCTAAGACTATGTATCGATTACCGTCGACTCAACTGGGCCACGATCAAGAACCGATACCCGCTCCCAAGGATTGATGATATTTTTGATTAACTTAGAGGCTCAAAGTATTATTCAAAGATCGATCTTAGGTCGGGTTACCATCAACTACGAGTCAAGGATGAGGGTATACCAAAGACTGCCTTTCGAACCAGATATGGTCACTACGAGTTTGAAATAATGCCTTTCAGACTAACCAATGCGTCAGCAGTATTTATGAGCCTAATGAACAAAATCTTCGCACCATATCTTGACCAGTTTGTAGTGGTGTTCATTGATGATGTTTTGGTATATTCAAGGTCTGAAGAAGAGCATGAGCAACATTTAAGGATTGTTCTTCAAGTTCTTAGAGACAATCAGTTGTATGACAAAGCAAGCAATGTGAGTTCTGGTTAAAAGAAGTGAAATTCTTAGGACATGTAGTGTCTGAGAATGGGATTGCTGTGGATCCAACCAAGGTATAAGCAGTCTTAGATTGGAGACAACTGAAAACTATGTCAGAAATTTGTAGTTTCTTGGGATTGGCTAGTTACTACCGAAGGTTCATTCAAGATTTCTCCAAACTAGCCAGACCAATGACTCGTTTGATGCAGAAGGGAGTAAAATATGAATGGGACGAAGCTTGTGAAAAATCCTTCCAAGAGCTAAAGAAAAGATTAACTAGCGTGCCAATTTTTATCATTCCGAAATGAGAAGTGGGGTACACTGTGTATTGCGATGCTTCTAAGGAATTGTTAGGCTGCGTGCTCATGCAAAATGGAAAGGTAGTCGAATATGGTTCCAAGCAGTTGAAACCACATGAGCGAAACTACCCAACGTATGAATTGGAATTGACGGCCGTAGTTTTTGCTCAGAAGCAATGGCGACATTACCAATGTGGGCAACAATTTGAGATTTTCACAGATCACAAGAGCTTGAAGTATCTATTTACACAGAAGTACCTTAACTTGAGACAACGATGGTGGATGGAGTATCTTAAGGATTTCCAGTTCACTCTCTCATATCACCCCGGTAAAGCCAATGTAATGGTAGACGCGCTGAGTCGCAACAGTAGCGGAATGATAGTGAAATTAGCCGTAAGGGAATAGGACATGGTTAAGATGCTCAATGAATTTGGAATCCAGGTGAAGACTCAAGATATGAAGGTATACCTTGGTGCACAGAATGTGATGCCTAAGTTAATAAGTGAGATCATGGAGGCCCAGAAGCAGGATCAAGAAGTAGCCTATGTTAAGGTACGTCTAGAATTAGGAGAACCAATGCTTGATTGGGAAATTCACCCTAATGGGAGTTTAAGATATCAAGGTAGACTGTTTGCACCAAATGACGAGTTGCTCAGATAAAAAGTACTTAAGGAATGTCATCACTCTGTATTTGCGGTACATCTAGGAGGGACTAAAATGTACCAAGATTTGAAAAAGAAGTACTGGTGAAGTAGAATGAAGAACGATGTGGCTAAATTTGTAGCAAGATGTCTAATATGCCAGCAAGTGAAGACAGAACATTAGAAACCAGGAGGAACATTGCTGCCCCTACGAATAGCTGAATGGAAATGGGAGCACATGAGAATGGACTTTATGACCGGGTTACGTAGGACACCCAAAGGGCGTGATGCTATATGGGTAATAGTGGATCGCCACACAAAGACAGCACATTTCTTACCCTATAAGATAACTGACACTTTAGAGTCCATGTGAAAGCTCTACATTGGGGAAATCATTCGACTACACGGAGTTCCGGTATCCATTGTATCAGATCGCGATTCATGAGTTATGTTTCAACACTGCTTTTCATCCACAGACAGATGGACAATCTGAGTGCACCATCCAGACACTCAAAGATATGTTGAAAGCTTGTGTAATGGATTTTCAAGGAAGTTGGGAGTGGCACCTACCATTAATTGAATTCTCCTATAACTACAACTTTCAAGCCAATATTGGTATGGCGCCTTTTGAAGCATTGTATGGACAACATTGTAGATCGCCAATTTGTTGGACTGAAGTAGGCAAAACAAATCTAATAGGACCCGAACTTGTCCTAAAGACTATTGAGAAAGTCAAACTTATCTGACAACGATTAAAGACTGCTCAAGACCGTCAAAAGAATTACGTTGATAGGAGGAGAAGACCACTGTTGCTCAAAGTAGGCGACCATGTGTTCCTAAAGGTGCAACCTAGGTGCAGGATCATACGTTTTGGAAGGAAATGGAAGCTATCACCACGGTATATTGGACCTTTCGAAATATTGGAGAAGGTGGGCGAAGTGGCATATCGACTTGCTCTACCCCCGCAGTTAGTAGGGATACATAACGTCTTTCATGTATCTATGTTGCAAAAATACCTCGCCGATCCATCGCACGTCATCAATTGGGAAGAAATCAGTCTTGACAAGAATGTTACTTTTGAAGGACCTGTAGCAATACAAGATAGCCGAGAGAAGAATCTTAGGGGCAAGACGGTTCATTTAGTGAAAGTGCTTTAGTGTCACCGAGGGATTGAAGAGTCTACTTGGGAACGTAAAGATTGGATGAAGGCAAACTACCCCTAACTATTTGAAAGCGATGTATAGTTAAATTTCGAGGACGAAATTATTTTAAGGGGGATAGGTTGTGAGGCCCCTGAAATTTTTTTCTTCTAAAGAGTCTCTTACTTTTAAATTGTTTCTTTGAAGTTCCTTAATTTCTTAATTAATTGCAATTTTAATCCTAGGATCAAAATACATGCGCCAACTGAAAACTCGCATACCCTAATCGATTTCGGTAACTTAGGATTCATTTCTAGTACCCTAATACTGATTAATTGAGTCCCTAAATATGGAATTACCACTTAAAACCCTAGATTTTTTCAATTTTCATCATGTTCGTCGGTTGATAGCCTTTTTATTCGAAACAAGAAATCCAAACCAAACTAGATTCTCAAACCCTAATTTAGTTTAATTCTACACTAAAATAAATATTCCAATTCATAAATTAAACCCAAAGCCCTCACATTTTTATTAAATCACTAATTGAACCCAAACTAGTACTAATATATATATATATACTTGTAACTTTAAACCTATTTTATACACTATATTTTGAAATTTCCAACAATTGTACACAAGGAAAAAAAAAAAAAAAAATTCCCTCAAATCACCCCCACATGGCCAGCCACCCTAGGGAAGTGAAGTGCATACAACTTTTCAAACAAAATCCATGAATTCATGGAAAAAGTTTGCTAGTACCCCCAAAACGTAGAACCATGCTTCCACCCTAAGTTCAATCCTAACCCAAGCCTAACTAGATCATGATTAATTGCATAATTAAGACCTCTAATCATTCACTATTCCATTAAGTTCCAAGTTAATCCAAAATATCCAATCCATTTCCAACCAATGGATACTTTAGACCTTTTGCACCAATGTTGGTATAAATAAAACCCCTCCCTTAGCAATTTACACATGAACTCATATACAAACACCTTATTCGGCTGAGCAAGAGAGGGCAAGAGACTGAGCTTGGTGGAGGAAAGAAAAGAAAGGAAAGGTCTTGTTAGCTAACCGACCAAGCCTGAAGTAAGCCACATCACCATCTCTCATTCTATTTCCTTTTTCAAATACATGTTATTAGAGATATAAAATTACCTTTTCAGATGTGTTGTAATGGTGTTCATGTGCTCAAAGTTGATGAATTGGGCTTTGATCCTTCTTCTATTCATACTTTCTCTTAATAGATGCAAAACTACATTTTTCTTCCCATATCTCACATTATTTCCAAAGGCATACCATCACTCTGAAAATATGAATTATTGATACATTATTTAGTATAATGAAAAATTTTCCTTAGTTGTCCTCTTTTCTCACCAACTTTCTTATTTCGAGTATTGTGCATGAAAAACCTATTTTACAGCCAACTTTAGAAAATTCTAGAAAAATGTGGAAAAATTTTATGGACCTAAGTTTTATGTCAAAAACTTCCTTAAAGATTTAACTTTTAAGGAAAATTGGTTTCATTGAAAAAGAGTGAACAGTTTGTAAGAAAATCCGATTTTCGTAATGGTTGACAAATCTGGACAGTGCTGAAGTAGTTCTTAAATAACTAAAAATCTAGAAAAGCTATGCCATTTCTAAAGCATGTTCTGAAAACTAGATAAAATTCTCAACGAACCATAGGAAGGTCAGGTTCGGGAAAAATCTGAAATAGTCCTTTTGATTTTAATTTTTAAGTGTTACGGAATATGGAAATTCTATTTGCATTGGTGTTTTATACTCTTGTGTTCATGAATGTGCTTATGAATATATGATCATGTCTTGGTATGATATTACATATGTCATGGTTATATACCTTTATTTTAGTCCTTCGATGAAGCTCACATTTATGCAAATTTATTCTTTTGTTACTTGCTCGTACTAACTAAATTAAACGTTAATCTAAACGGAAAACTTATTGGGGTGGCTAATGGGGTTTCGATCACATGAGTATTGTTATGAGATAAAGTTATGTTCAAATTGAATTGGTTAACGGGACGTGTTCCCTTTTGAAAGTAAAATTCTTGCGCAAGTGGTTGTTCGGAACCCTTGAATGGAGCGGTTGTATTCAGACCCTAGGTGGTTTGGTGCGAGGAGGGAATGAGCAAGGCCTTATTTTATCGTCTCTTTTGAGGTCTTAGGTTGGCACTATGCGGTTTGTAACCATTGGTAAGCATTCGAGGTCAGGTCTGCAAAGCAGCAAAAGAGGGGGCATACCGAATAATCCGCATCCGATTCTTGTGGTTGAGAGTATGAAATCTATTTGGGAGTTTTCTAGACTACTAACAATTAACCTTGTAACCTTTGTTATTTACTTGAATGTCATGTTCCTTTCCCCTATTATTGTAATTGCTATTGTGTATTAGATTGGAAAAAAGGAACGGGGTGTGTTTGCCATTTACTAGGCGTTCAAAGCTCATGGCATGTTTTGCCAGATACCGAAGAGGATCTTGCAGCAGAAAACGACGAGCTAGAAACTTTCGAAGACTTTTGGCTATACCTAGAGAAGTTCGAATTCTTTTTGTGTTTTGTATAGTCCATCTGCAAATTTTATTTTTGGGATGTAATATGGATAGAACTAACTTTTGTAACTATGAATATTTGTAACTATTCTCTTATTATTATATGTTTTTTTTTTTTTGAAGCAGTTTAGTTTCTTACGTTGCTTATGAGATCTTGCGTTAATGCCTTTTAAGATCTGTCAAAAGAGTAGTGCGCTACCTAAGAAAGTTGGACTTAAAAGAGAGGCTAATTTGACTCCTCCGGCGATCTGGGATCTTACTTGGTCATTGGCCATAGGACTCATTAATGACTTTCCCTTGACTACAAGCCTTAGTGTTGATTTTGGGGTGTCACACAAGAAACGAGATTCAACAACTTTTGATGTATAAAAAATATATTACATGTTGATATTAACGCATTCTTACACCAATAATATGTAAATATTATGCAATAATGGGTTCAATGAATTTGTATTATGAGATGAACTATTAAACAAAATTATGTAATTGTGCAATTAATTTCATACCTTCAATTGTATTATATTTACAAATTATGAAAAATTGAATTGGGAAGTTGATAGAAAAACATTTGTGTAATACTATATATTTCAAGTACCTGCTTATTATCTATCGTTTAAGATAAGATTATGATCTCAACAATATAAATTAATGTTTATGTTTATAAAAAATTTTATTTATCATTTAAATTCTTCAGCCGAGTATGTATGCATGTATGTATGTATGTATGTATGTATGTATTTATTTATTTATTTATTTATTTTTTGGATGGGTAAGCTGAGTATGTATTTATTTCTTGGTTAGTTGTATTTTGGATATAGATCAATTTACCCATACAAATCTCTATCCTTTATATACATATCACATACCAATTTAAGATACACGCATAACAGTTGATGAAAAATCACATGCTATGTGCAACGCATGTGCCCAATCACTAGTCTCAATAAATGTGTAAAAAAATACTTTTGTTTTAGGATTTGAAAAGGATTGGGCTACTCTTTGTTAAATAAGTATATGAATTTTTTGTATAAATATTTTATATATATTTAACATTTTTAACCTTTTATTATAGTGGTTTCACTTTGGTATGGAGTAAATTTGATTAGGGAGAGGGTTCTCTCCTGTCCACATAAGTTGGGTTCGTAGGGTTCACTACAGATCCTGTTTCAATAATTCGAACTATTTAATATGTGGAGCTCATCAAGTACTTTATACTTGCAAAAAATCACTTTGATCAAATATTGATAGCCTTTTGATCGAAATACATTTTTATTAAAAAATTATTTTTAAAAATCATATTTACCATAACAAAAATGTGTTTCGATCAAGGGGCTACCGATATTCGATCAACATGATTTTTTGCAAACATGAAGCATTTGGCGAACTCTACACAATGAACGGTTCAGATCATCGAAACGGGACCCGTGCGGGTCCAACAACAAAAGCCTCTCCCGTTTAATTACTTTGCCTCATGTCAAATACTATTGAAAATAAGATTTTTTATGACCATTAAGAGCACGTTTGGTACAATAGAATGAGCTAGAATGGATTGTATATTCTAGCTTTATATTTCCTTTCCCTCGTTTTGTATGCTTTAGTTAAGTGGGAATAGTTATTCAATGAGAATGCACATTCCAACAAAAAGTGAGAATACATATTTGATATGGGAAGCAAAGGAATAACTATTCCATTCCAACATGGAATCATCATAAAACAAAACAACAATTTCTCTCATAAAAATAAAATAATTGTTTCAGGGAAAAAAAATTCTTCTTCTCTGTCTTCTAATCTCTCTCTGCGAATACTCTCACATATTAAACAATCAGCCATAGATGACTCCATTATTGTTTTTCTACCAAGTTCAATATATATATATATATATTTAAAATTATGTTTCAATTTATTTCCATATTAGTTGTAAAGCATATCTATATATATGAAACACACACACACACACACACATATATATATATGAAACTCTATGAAATCATATTCTATGTATAATAGAACACACACACACACACATATATATATATGCATCACGTTTTTTTATTTTTATTTTGCATACACAAGAATAAGTGGTTTGTATCTTCTTCTTCTTCTTTTTTTCTTTTTTTTTTCTTGCCATGTGAACTAATTTGAAAAAATAATTTTTATTCCATACATAAATACTGCACAAGTAATTGTTATTTCTTGTTGACAGATTAAAAAATTTATGCCTAAAAGACATTACTGATTTTATTTTATTTTATTTTAAAGTATATGTATTTACTACAATCATTCTAGCATAAGTTACTTTTTTATTTTTTTTATTTTTTATTGTTTTAATGAATGTTGATTAAATAGTATTTCAATTGTTTTTAATTCAGGCCTTGCCGAATTCTCCTCCCCCTTTTTAGCATTAAAATTTATTATTTTGTTCATATTAATGAATTTTTTACATTTTTTATTTTTTATTTTTTAGATTTAATATGGTTATACAATATTTAATTTGGTAGTAATTAGTTTGATAACCATTCTATTCCATTCAATTTACTTAACAAACCAAACATAAGAATGGGAATAGTCATTCCATTCCCACATCATTTTACTGTATTAACCAAACAATAGAATGAGAATACGTATTCCATTTCATTCTACCATGTATTTTATTTCCACTACCATTCCATTCTCATTTCATTTCATTTCATCGTAGCAAACGAGGTGTAAGTGCTCTTGTAATATATTGCATATTTCTGTAACTGGTAAATTTGTCAAAGAATAATGTGAAATGTGAAAAAGTAAATGGTAGAGTTGAAAGGGTTACAAAAAATAACTAAAAAAGTAAAATAATATATATATATATATATTTTAAATACAATACATTAAAGAGATTTACTTGTAGGTTCTAATAGATGGATTTATTATTCAATAGGCCATATGATAATTTATGGCCTTTTTTTTTATTAAATACTATTAAAAAATATTACTAATTGTTAATTTTCAGCGATAGTTTAAAAATTGTCACAAACATGTCACTAATTATAAATTTTAGCGATAATTTAAAAAAATCATCGCAAAAAAAAAAAAAGTCATTAATTTTCAACTTTCAACTACAGTTCAAAAAATGTCACAAAAAGGTCACTAATTATAAGTTTTAGCAACAATTTATAAAAATCGTGATAAAAAGGTCACTAATTTTCAATTTTTAGTGACATGCAAAACATCGCCGCAAAAAATTATTTTAGTGACATTTTTATTAAGATTTATTTTTAATATCACTTGATGAAAACTAATTATAACTATTAAGACTTATTGATAGTTTATTGGCTCTATTTTTGGTAATTGTCCAGTTGGTTTCGGGCAATGAATTGTCACCATGAAAACTGGACACGTGTCTAAAAGACTACGTCACCTTACGAAAATAGACGGACGTTTTCTCTCCTTTCATTGTCTTCCTCTTTAGATTTTTTTAGATTTATCATTTTTACGAAAATTTGTCCTTTTTAGATTTTTTTTTTAATAAGTAATAACTCTTCATTTTCTATATTTTAGCATCTTAAAAGAAAATGAAAAAAACATAAGACGTTAAATGTGATAATCACACCATGTATCATAATTGTATTTATTTAATTATGTGAGATTTGAATTTTAATTATGTACCATGTATTTAATTTGTATGTATTTGTTTGATTTGCGAAGTATTTGTTAGGAGTTTTGTTCTGAATCAGAAATTAAAAGCTGAGAAACCGAAATTGACAAACTTAATTAGTGCCATTTTATATGTAGAGCCTTTTGGGAAGATTAAAATTTGATTCAGTTTAGTAAAATTAAAATTTGTTTAATTATCTTCAGACTTGATTAGTTAAGTTAAGCTAATCTAATATATATATATATATATATATTTATTTATATTTAACATAAGAAGAGATGAGAATGAGCTCATTTTTGAATTGTTTTGCTAGAGAAAAGCTTAGAGAGAGAGAACCAACTAGGCCTAGCCTAGTTGGCCACCATACCTTCCTTAGGGTTTAGTCCCAAGGAGGTCATGGGTTCAATTCCCCTTAGGGGAATTGAATTAAGGGAGTGCAAGTACTTAGGTGCTCTGCCAAGGGTGAAGAGATTTTCTCCTATAGGTGCTAATCTAACAACTAACAATTAACATTTGCCGATCAAAAAAAAAAAGCGTAGAGAGAGAGAGAGAGAGAGAGAAGTCTAAAGAAGATCAAGAAGAGCTAAGGGAAAACAACAACATCAATTGTAGAATTCAAGCTCTAGGTATGAAATTCAAACCAAATTCTTGTAGATTAATAGTTCTACATCTTGAATTAATGAAGTTATGGAATCAATCTCATGTAATTGAAAGAACTTGTTAGGAAGATGATGATAATTTAGTTTGAGGTACATGCATGGTTGAATGTGTGATCATTTTGAGCATGAATTTTATCATCTTTGTTGAATTTGGGAGTTGAATTACACATACATCAACGATTTACAAAGTTTTGAAGTGTAATTTCATGTTTTGATGGTCATGAAAAAAGATGCATGAAGTTTTAAGTTCCAATTATGTTAAATTTATGAAATTTTGAGCAAATGGTCATATATTTATGTTTATTAAAGTGTTTTCATACTTTAGAGTAAGTCCTACAAAAACTTTACCTTTGAATTTGCATTTTGCACAATTTTTCTTTTAGTTTTGAAAACCCAGTTTTGACCTCATCACTCAAGTGATTAAGTCGTCGCCTGAGCGCATATTGTGAGTTCCAATATTTTTGCAGAGCTTTGCCTATAGTTCGAGTGACTAAGAGTCCGCTCAAGCTAACTCAGTTTTTCCTTGTATATCGCTTGAGCGACCAAGTATTCACTCGAGTCTATATTGAGACCATCTAGTACTTTTGCAGACCATGCAGATTGCTCAAGCGACCAAAGGTCCGCTCGAGCGAACACCCTGTTTCTAGCAACTTTTGAAGAACACTCTCATGTGCTATTTTTACTCCCATATTCTTTTGAGCATTCCTAGGCATTGTTTAAGTTTCATTAAGGAAATAAGAAGCTAGAAACCCAATTAGGGAATTGGATTAGTGAAAAGGTATCTGTTTGAACGGTATGTTTCAATGTGTATTTGTTATGTGTCTTGTGTAGGTTGGACACACCCGAAGTCTAGCATTCGTTCAAGCCCACTGTGAGTAATACCTCTATATTGATATGTTTGAAATGTATTTTGAATCATACAAGAATGATGTTTTGGAATCTTATTTCATATCTATGAATGAATGTCCTTTTTGTAAATGTATTCATGGCATCCTTTAGTGAGGCCCTGCTTGGGGATATAATACCATGACCCATTGATTAATTGAAATACAAAGATCTCTAATGCTAAACCCTAATAGTCCACATTGATTGATCTGTTGTGGTCCTATTGTTTGACTTACATGGTCCCATTGTATCGACTTATGTGGTCCCATTGATTTTGGCCTATTAGCCCCATTGTCACTCTATTGGATGTTTTCATGTATAATAAATTGAAAATGGTTATTGCTAAAGTAGATGATTGATATGAAGTCGTTATATGAATTGTTTTGGAATTGAAAGACATGTTTTGAAATATATTGGACTTCATTCATTAAACCCTTTATATTGGTGTTACTCATTGGGTTTTAGTTCACCCCCTTCCCCTATATGTATGTAGGTGAGCATTTGAATGGTCAAGCTTAGGGTTGCTATGGGAGTCCACCTTTTGAAAAACCAACCGTGGAGTGCTGTAATAACCCTCATCACTGATTACTGATTTAGTACTGATTACTGCTAAACCGAGACCGATTATGATTGATAATTGAATTGATTGAAATACTGAACTGACTGACTAAGAACTGAGACTGATTGATTAACTGTAACTGTTTAACTGCATTTTTCTATCTGTTGAATGTTAATCGATCTGTCCATGTTCTATAATTTAAACTGCAAATTGAAGGCCTTATCGGCGGCTGAATTGGAAATGGATCAATGTTTTACGATCATTGGAATTTATGCGAATTAATGGTATATTTAATTGAAAATCGATTTAGTATCATTAAATTGGATTAAAATGAGTTAAATTGCATTGTTGGACTTATTTACATTTTTGCCCTACTAGTGGGCCACTATACCAAACATTGAGAGACTTGGTCATGCATTACATAAACACTTGCTCAGCCTCTTTTCCTGATTATTGCCGATTTTAGAGAGAAAGAGGCCTAGAAGAGTGATTTCATCTTGAGTTCTTGAGGATTGCTTGGTACCTTGAAGCATTGAAGTATAGATTGCTAAATTGAGCTTCTAGTCTTGCATTGAGGACCTAAGGTAGAGTAACTACCCTTTTGTTCATGAATTTGATTGATTCTTGTATGGCCTAGAGCATAATTGAAGTCTTGAGCCAAGTTATGGCTTTTAATTGTTGCATTGAAGCTTAATTGTTGCATGCATGTGCATATTGGCAAGTTTTGAGGATGTAATTCATCATTCCTCACATGCATGTTCATAATATTGTTGTAATTCATGTTGTCATCATGTTTTTGAAAGATTTGAGCTCATTTGAGCAAACATTGAGCTTTGAAGTGATTTAAATCCATGCATGTCATGTTTATAGCATGTTCATGAAAATTGGTTTGAAAAGGAGTTTAATTGAACTACCCTTGGGCTTTGATTTTATAAATTGAGCTTGGAATCATGTAATATTATGAGTTTACAAGAGTTTTCCAGAAATTCAGCCCAAGAGGATCGATTTTGATGCTTTGAAACTTGGTTTTGAACTTGGAGTTCGAATCTGGAATTTCCAGATTTTGGTCGTCCGCTCGAGCAAAGAAAGTGACGCTCGAGCGGGGTATTATACGCTCGAGCGGAGGCTTGTGTCGCACGCTCGAGCGGAGTAGTTGACGCTCGAGCGGGGACCTTTGTTGCATGTCCGCTCGAGCGGGGGACTGTTTTTCTGAAAATTTTGAAACTGCTTTCTGAATGCATCTTTGCATCCTCATCCCATTCTAGGCATTCTTAGGCCTAGTCTAAGACATCTTCATGAGGATTTAGATGTAGAACACACCGAGGCAATTAGGGTTTAAGTTACTGACCTTCCCCAACTGTATAGCTTAGTGTGTGTTCATCCTGTCTACTGTGTAGGTTTGGCTTACCGAGGAGACGCTCTAGCTTACCGTAGCCCAGAACTCTGTGAGTAACAATTGTGTAAAGATATGTTCAAAAATGATTATCTTCTGAACTGTTTACTGAACTGAACTGTTTACTGAGTTGAACTGTTTTATGAACTATTTACTGTCAACTGAATGAATGTATGTTTTATATTCTGAATGTATGTATTGTGGCATCCTTAGCAACCACTGTTTACCGTTACTGCTACCGTTTGAGAAATCTCTGCCATCGACGGTCTGTGAACGGATGGCCCCACCGACGGTCTATGAACAGGTGGATTTGTCTAATCGATTCGGTTCCCATGATGGAACCACTACTGTTTACTGATTGATGGCCATCAATTGACTGTTTGGTCTTTTAAGACCTACTGTTTACTGTACTGCTACTGTCACGGATATCTCTGGAGCAAAGTGCTGCACAGACCTAAGTGCTACAGTGTGAGCCACCTCTAGAATCTGTGTGAGACACCTCTTGAGTCCATACTGGGCTTTAATCCAATCTGTGAAATCTGGAGCAAAGTGCTGCACGGACCTAAGTGCTACAGTGTGAGCCACCGTTAGAATCTGTGCGAGACACCTCTTGAGTCCATAAGAACTGTACTGTTACTGTTACTGTTATTGTTACCGTTACTGTTACTGTTACTGTTATTGTTACTGTTACTGTTACTATTACTGTTATTGTTACCGTTACTGTTACTGTTACTGTTATTGTTACCGTTACTGTTACTGTACTGTTACTGTTACCGCTACTGCACTGTTACTGTACTGTACTGTTACCGTTACTACTACTGTACTGACACGACTACTGCCACCGTACTGTTTTGCTATCGGTTGTGCCACGTACAATTACTATGATTTCTAAATGACTGATATGACATGAAGTATAAGCCACCGACTGTATAACTGATCTACCGAGGCAAACGACTGTTTAAAATACTGAAAGGACATTCTTTCTTAACCCCTTTACGCATTGTGTTATTCACTGGGCTTTAGCTCACTGCTTATATATATATATATGTAGGTGTACAGGCACCAGACCGCGGCTAGGAGCGTCAGGCAAGCTTTAGTTTCGTCAAGCCAACCACTGTGCCTCACTGCGAGGTTCCGAGCCTTTCAAGCTATGGCTTAGGGGTGTTAAAATCTCCCCGTCTGTCCCTGTATCTGATTGGTATTACTGTATAGACCGACAGCACTGTACTGTACTGTTAATAGGGACTAAGTCTCTGTACTGAATGATTGTAAATATTGTGCATACTGTTCTGTACTGAATGTCTATATGTATGAAAAATCTTTTTGGCATACAGACTGTCACAGCTCATTGGACATTGTTTATTTACTGTATTGACTTCCGCCATGCCCCTGTACTCTGTTTTACTGTATTACTGTTAAGCAGGCCTTCGGTAATCTCGGATTACTGGCCGGTTACGGTGCTAAACTCGTAGGGGCGGGTTTGGGCCGTGACAAGTGCCTCCGTGTTGAGGCGTTTGTTTGGACTTTGAAGAGCCAAACTTTTGTTAAACCCTTTTTGTTTTTGGTTTGCTAAGTCTTTTGTATGGATGCATGTATATATAAGTTAAAGTTTAAACTTTTTGTAATGTTACAAGTTTGGATACAATGTTTATATATTTCAAAATTTATCATGTAAGCACAGTTCAATGGATTTGTTTTATTATTGAAGTTTGCTTCCGCTTAAGCCCCGTTATTTAATAAATAATTTGAATTTTTCCTTGAGGTCATAGGTAATCTATGATTACTAGCCGATTATGATCTAAACCTCTAAGGGTGGGTTCAGGTCGTGACACTAAATGTATATGATTAAATGGGTTACGAATATAATATTTTTAGAGTGATGCTATTAGCACCTCACTTATTATTTTGGATTCTTACTTATAAATTTCAAAACCCTTAAAATTTATTTCCTCCCATCAAATAATACCAAAATTATTCATATGAAAATTTCACCCCTACTAAAATGCATACCCCAAAAATGGTAATTAAAAAAATAAAAAATGGTGTGAACTGAAAAGATGTATGGTGTGTAAATAAAAGCTCCTGTCCACAACACCCCAACATTAACACAACACATTTAACTAAATGTGTCAATTATTTTGACACTAACCCAACCTAACCTACTTATTGTTGGGTTTGGCTCAAATTCCATGAATGTGGTGCATGGTCATCTTTGAATTGATAATTGTTTCTTGTGGAATGAAAATGTTTGTGGCCTTCCAAAACTAGGTGTTTAGTTTTTGGTAAAGTCTGTGGCCTTTGGTATTTTTCATGCTAATGTGGTGGGAGACTTCACATGGCCCAATGGGGTAGTTAGAATTTGTTAAGTCTTTATTTGTCTATAAAATGAATGTATCTCCAATGGTGAATGTATCCAAAAAAGGCTAGGAGAGAATTAGAGAAGTGAAAAGCTAGGTATGTGGGTAGACACAAAAGGGGCTTTGGTTTCTTCTCTTGTATTGCTTCTAGTGAAAATTTAAAGTGCTTGCCTGTGGTTTTCCCGATTTTGGGTTTCCATGTATATCTTCTTGTTGTGATTGAGTGTGTTTGACAAGCTTACAAAAAAATCAAGGGAAAGGGGTGTGGCATGACCCAAACCCGCCCCTAAATTTTTGGATCATAACCAGCTAGTAATCATGAGATTACCTACGACTTCAGACAAAAATTTAAACCATAATTACGTATACGGGGCCAGAAGCGAAAGCAGATTAATAATAATAATAATAATATAATTTGTTCAATGAGGTGTACATATATGGCATATCGGAAAACTTATACAGTAATAGCCCACATCCAAAATACATTCGTACATACATGGTTACATATACAAAAGACATACATGAGTACAAGTCATAATTACACAAAACCGAAAACTCTTATAAACAAAACATGGTCAAACATGACCGACAAAAACAAAAAGTAAAAGCCTCAACGAAGAGGCACTTCTCGGCTAGCATTACAAAAACTTAGGTGATCTTCCATACAATCACTAGGGCTGGACATCCTGCTGCTCACTTACATATATATATAGGGAAATGGGTGAGCTGAAACCTAGTGATTAACATCAAAGTAAAGGGTTTAGTGAATGAGTTCCAATACTTAAACATGACCTTGGGTCCAATTGATTACAGTTGCATCAGATCATTATAATGACCATTTGGTTAAACACATTATCAGATATGCAGAACGACCTTGGGTCCACCTTCTCAAAAATATAGAACAACCTCAGGTCCATCATACACATTTATACATCCAGATAGCATATCGTTCAAACGAATGGAAAGCTCATTCATATTTAAAAACAAATAACAAATTAAGAAAAACTTACCACAATAGAACATTTAGAAATAGATTATACGAAAATATCTTTACTAAGATATTACTCACAACGATTAGATTGTTGCCACGTCTCTGTGGATCAACCTACACAACACATAAACATATACACACATTGGAACACATAGCTTAATTGAATCATTCATTTCTTAATCAATTCCTTTAAGTCCACACCTAACTTCTTAAATCATTTATGAGGTTTAATTCATGACTAAGAATGATAGAAAAGAAATGAGAATGAAAATATGTACAGAATGCAACTTTTCAAAATAAGCTGAAACAGAGTAGTTCACTCGAGCGCATAGTTGGTTGCTTGAGCAGACTGTATGGTTTGCAAAAGTACTAGATGGTCGAATTCTAAGCTCGATGGTTGCTTAAGCCAAGTGCAATGAAAAAAACCTGAGGTCGCTCAAGCAGTCTGCAAAACTCTACAAAACTACAAGATGCTCGCATTATGCGCTCGAGCAAAGACTTCATCGCTCGAGCGATGAGGTCGAATTTTTGGTTTTGAAAACAGAATTTCGAGCTTCAAAACAACAGTCCAAAGTGTAAAACCTTGCATGACACACACACTAAACCATAAATACACTTCGAAAACATGAATGTAAGATTAACTTCAAACCTTTAGCTCAAAACTCCATGAATTTATCAATATTAAAGCTTGAAACTTCATGCATGTAGAAATTATTTTCAAATTCTTCTTCTACAACTCTCAAAACATGAAATTGAATTTCAAAACTCTATAAATCATGGATGCATGTATGATACAACTCCTAAATTCAACATAGATTGCAAAAATCATGATCAAAATAATGAATCTTCACATAATTATGCATGCATGTATGTCTAGCTTCTAATTCCATCATCTTTGGTTAATTTCTTTCAAATTACTTGCTTTTAATCTCCAATCCTTCATGAATTCATTTACTAGGTGAGTTATCTTCATGAATTAAGGTTGAATTCCATGCCTAGAGCCTTGAATTAGATGATATAAAAGCAATCCTTCATTGGTTCTTCTTCCTCCTCTTCAATCCTCTAGCTACTCTCTCTCTAAGATGAATTCACACTCTCTCTCTAAATAATGCTCCAGCAGATTTTGTGTATCAAATGTGACTAACTCCCATAATTCTCTTGTCTTAACATATATATATTTATAGGTTATATTAACTTAGGCTCTTAATCTAGTATTAGGCTAATTAACTAGGACTTAAGCTTAATTAAACAAAACTTAATTTTACAAAAGTGAATCAAATTTCAATCAAACTTCCCAAAAGACTCTAAAAATAATGACAACCTAATTAAACTCATCAATTTCAATTTTTGAAGTCATCTAGGCTTTCAATTTCAAATTCGGGACAAAATTCCTAATAGATAATTCACAAATCAGACAAATACTTACAAATTAAACATAAAACACATTTAAAATTCAAGTCTCACACAAATTAAAGAAATGCAATCATGTTACATGGTAGAGTTATCAAAGGGTGGTCACAGCCCAACAGTGGTATTAGAGCGAGAACAAGCGATGATGTCAACATCCAAATTTTCAAGCGCTATCAAGTTTCATGTGGAAAAATTTAATAGAAGGATCAATTTTCGCTTTGTGGAAAATTCAAGTCAAGGATATTTTGATTCAATCTAGTTACACGAGGCATTGATGGGCAAGGAGCTAAAGGCTATTGTTGAGGGCAATAAGAAAGAAGCTACCGACAAAGAATGGAAGGAGATGGATTTGAGAACAGCGAGTGCTATATGACTCTGTCTTGCAAAGAATGCTCTTGCTAATGTGGCCATATATCTCTACGACAAGAGGGCTTTGGAAAAGACTAGAAAGTTTGTATATGACGAAGAGTCTCTCAAATCGGTTGTATCTTAAGGAGAAATTTCATACTCTTCGGATAGAAGAGGGTACCAGTATTGCTGATCATCTTAGTGTCCCCAATGGGATAGTTTTGGAGCTAGAAGTGATTCAGGTGAAAATGGATTATGAAGATATGGCATTTAGACTCATTTGCTCTCTTTCACTTCTCTTTAAACATCTTCTTCCAACGTTGATGTATGGAAAGGAAATTGTGGGTCTTGAAGAAGTTACTAACGTGCTCATCTCGAAATAAAGGAGATTAAGGGGTGATGGTGGTAATGACTCTTCTAAAAACTCAGCTTTGATGGTTCATGGAAGAAAGACAGAATCCAACAAGTTAGTTAAAAGAATTTCTTGGAGGTTTGGGCAATTAGGGCACCATAAAAAAGATTGTAAAAATGGGAAAGGAAAAGAAGCTAGGTCAGCAAAAGGCTCTAGTACCGACAGTGACGCTAACAATCTAAGTACTGTCAAGTTCGCTGATGGTGAACTCCTTATGGCTACTACTCGATATTTTAGTCATGAAAAAAGTATGGGTGATTGATAGCTGGGCCACACATCATATATGTACACATAGGGCATGATTTGGCAAGTATATAGGGTGTGCGGGTGGCAAGTTTATGTCAATGGCTGATGGCTCCCAAGTGCCAATAATGGGAGTGAGGGAAAATCAAGTAAAGTGAAATGGACGCATCGTTACACTTCATAATGTTTGAAATGTGCCAAATTGTTCTCAGAATTTAATTTCTCTTTCCAAATTGGATTATCTGGATATGGTGGAGTATTGAAGTTGTTCTGGAAGTCTACTATGATTATGAAAGGAGTTTGTAGTAGGAACTTGCATTCATTAGGGGTCAATCAATGGTTGGTGTGGATCCAAGTACAACTTCTGAAGGTTTATTCACGGGTAATTCAGTTGCAGGTGGAGTAGGACCAAGGACAACGAGGGTAATCAGAAGATGGACTCCAGTTGGAAAGTCTAAGGATTGCTTAGACTTGTGCGATTCTTGGTATTGAGGATCGTGGCCCGAAAGGGCGGAATGGCAAGGGTCCTTGAATGCAATTTTTCATCAAGGTACTCGGTCTTAATTTGGACTGGGCCTAGGCTTGTGCTTGTGCTTGTGCTTGTGCTTGTGCTTGTGCATGTGTTGGGTTTGGTCTTGGACTTGGGTTGGGTTGTGCTTTGTTGGACCTAGCTTGTCCATGTGTTTGAGATTAGGCTTGGATTGGGTTGTGACCCACACCTATATCCATTTTGTGACCCATCTGGTTTGATTCTCAAACTTATGTATTACATACACATTATGATTTATATAATGCTTTTGGAGTTTTGAACCTTTGTAACTCTAACCCTAATGGCTAGAGTTGATGACATTTGATGGCCTTGGTTAATGGCAATTGAAGCCATAGCCTTCATGGCTAGGGTCTCCCCTACTTGTATAAATAGATGTCTTTCCACTCTAACTTAGTAGGTTGATTTTGGAGAGATTTTTAAGATGGAAAATGAGATGGTGTTTTGAGATAATAAAGTTGGAGATGGTTTTAATACGAAAGAAAATTTTTCTTATCTTCTTTGCTAGCCCCTTCTTTAGTTCTTGTTAGAGAGAGAGTGTTGCCATTGTCAAGTTTGCTGAAGTTATTTAGAAGGTGCTTTTGCTCTAGTTGGTTTTGACTATCGTATCTTGGGAGACAGACGTTGACGTACCACCAACACCCATCAGTGAGGCGGCGAATATGTTTTAATGAAACTATGTGTACCACAGGTTTCGATTTGCATAATTTATCTTTTGTTCTTCAAAGTTTTAAATTTAAACTATTTATTGTATATTATTTTGTATGTCCATATGAATCCATTTTGTAATAT
The DNA here is from genome assembly GCA_036172215.1 of Camellia granthamiana. Classification (NCBI taxonomy): domain Eukaryota; kingdom Viridiplantae; phylum Streptophyta; class Magnoliopsida; order Ericales; family Theaceae; genus Camellia; species Camellia granthamiana. The sequence goes on along the minus strand of CM069915.1, from coordinate 52,791,928 downwards.
ATTCCATGATGTAGTCTATTTCATTCATGCATTTTTAGTTCTGTTGTTTATTCTGTATTTCATTATTTAATAAATAAATAAAATTGTCTATCATTTCTATTTAATTTAATTTTATATATTTTTCTATTGTTATTATGAAAAATACCAACAATCTTAAAACAAACTTTTATAAATAGTTTTGATCAAACAATTTAGTTTTTATTATAGTTTTATTCTAGTGATTCTTGGAATTCAAATTAGTTTAATTGCCTAGAGTTATTAGATTTAAGTTGTTTATTTCAAGTCATTTATTCATGCAATTTATTTTATATTATTTAGGTATTATTGCATGAGTTATTTGGTTATTTGTGCATGAGTTACTAATAGTTGATAAAATAAAATAAGAATTTAATTCTTAAGGTTCTTACTATTACCCAAAAAAACAACCTAAGAGGGGTGTGAATTAGGTTTCTACAATTAAAATGCTAACAATTACATAATAAAAATTTAAACAACAAGGACAACAAATATAGCAAGTTGTGACAACCTCAATCCATAATTTAAATATATGATGTCATCCTCACATCAGCCTTACGTCATCTTATATATAAATAAACCAAAATGGGACTAAGCCCAATATACAGAGTGTACAAAAACTTGTTCAAACATAAACAAAAGAAACAAAAGTCTAAAACTTAGTTCACAAATTTCGACCACTTGAAGCATTCCTGGAACCTCCTCAGGAGGCACACAGGTTGGCTGACACAAAACAGGTCCATACAGCAATGTAGGCCTGATCACACAACTGATCACCTGTCTGCACAACTCTATGGACAGTATAATTTTGATATTTGCTTCCGCCAGCCCCTAATTTGTAAATCTGTTTAAGAAGCCTTCGGCAATCTTAGGATTACTGACCGGTCATGACACTAAACCTATAGAGCCAGGTTTAGGTCATGACATAAGTATATTAGATGGTAAGAAGAAGTAGATCATGGCAATGAGTACATTTGATATATTATATTTGATAAGTAAATGAAGGCTAGATGATTAACATAATAATATCATATAGTTATGGAAAATGAATTGGTAATGAAATACCAGTTAGCTATAGTAGGAAGGTAAAAAACTTGTGATAAACTCAACAACAGATAATGGTATCAACTATAGCAGTACATGAAATGTAAAGAGATAAGGGAAGAGGATGTAAACAGATTTATAGCGGTTTAGCTTTAACCAAGCCTACATCCACTCCTCAAGTTTCAATTGAGATTTTCCACTATTTCTCTAGCTTTTTAACAGTGTTAGAAATCTCTTCACAAATGGAGCAATCCTCCACAGATTTTACATAGGCTTTAGAAGCCTTTAGAATCTTGAAATCCTTAGATGATTCTCAATCACTCTCAAGGTTTCAACAACACTATGTGTACTACACTCTTACAAATTGAAATGGTGTTTTTGCTTTATAAAAATAAAAAAAATAAATAATAATAAAAAATAAAAAAAAGGAGAAGCTATAATGAAACTCGCTCAAGAAATATTACAAAGATTGAAGTTCTGAGTTATGCCAGTAAAGGGACCTCTCATAGGTAAATGGGTTTAAAGCTAAAGCTCAAGACAATTTTTGAGGAAAAAGGAAATACAGATGAAGAGCACTTCAGAATATGAAGAAAGATGTGATTGACGAAGAATTAGAAAATGTTTTTGCACGTTGTATTTTCTTGTTATTCGCAGCAGTGCACCGATCTCTGTTATATACAGAGTTTGAGTGCTCTATTTAATCTGATAGAGCCCATTCTTTTCTTGCCATTGAGTGATGGTTTGGTGATTGCTGAGGATGATATATAATTGATTTCTCAGAGTATCTCCGTCACCCATGTGTGTTTTGTTTGTTGAATGATGGGTCATTGAGCCAAAAACCAACACATAGCATCTTCTGATATATGTTGTTTTGAACAAAGGGACATCCACCCGGATGTCCCAAGTGAAGTTTTATACTTGAGGGATGTCTGCCGGGACGTCTGTTCGTGTCCCGGTCGTGAAGGGCAACTACCACAGTCATCGAGCATATTGCCTGTTTGACGTTTAGAGCGAAGCAAAACTGAACAGAAGCGAAACTGGGCCAAAATGCCATAGCCGGTCGTCCACCCGGACATCCAGCCAATCGTCTACCCGGACGTTGGGTCTCTTGTGGGCTTGGCTGCTGTGTTCTGCTATTCTGCTGCTACTTGATCTGCTGTTGTGTCGGTGCTGTTCTATTGTTGTTCCAAACTTGATTCAAGCATCTGTTTAAGCTTAGTTTTGATCTCAAAAACAATAAGATTGGAATAATGACAAATTAATTTTGATGCATGAATCAACTTACACAAGCTCAAATATAATCAATTCGTATAAGATGATTTAGATCATCCAACAATAATCATTTTGATCTTCAGACACATGATTAGTATAAGGAATAGAAATGAGATGGTTAAGTATATTAATCATGTTTTCAAAATGAGTTTGTGGTTATTAATCATTTTAAGATAAATCAAAACAATTAATAAACATCATAAAAGTGCATAATATCTAGCACTTACTAATTTATTTGATTTGTTTGTTATTTGTTTTCTTTTGTAACTAATTTTCTCTACTAGTTTACCTAAGTGCGAAAGGATGATATATAATACAAATGAACAAAAAAAATTGGAACTAATAAATTAAATTACTAATTTATTGTTTGAATAGGATTACCTTTGCGTGGAATAAGGAATAATGTGGGACCTTCGGATTTTTAGACATATTAGTGAATTTAATTATTCACTTTATAATTCAATTTTATTTTGAATTTATTCCATATGTTGTATTGAAAGGTTGTTAAACAATTTCAATTTAATTCGATTAATTAAATTCTGGGAAAATCACAGTGTTGGCATTTGTGTTTTGAGAGTTTCAAGAGATTCCTCTCGCTAAGAGATTTCCGACGATATAAGGAACGTCTCAAAGGAGTAAGGATGAACCCATACGGCTGCTGGAAAGGTTGGTGGTTTTTCTTATAAGATGATGACATCATCATGACTCTGAGATAATGTTAGTGCCACACAAGAACCTAGTCAGCAGCCATGTCATTAACACATAGCTGACCAGTCAACGACACGTCAGCAAGGCTGCCATGTCATCAAGATTTTTTTAGAAATTGCATTTTGGTCCTTGAATTTCAGGATAATTTCATTTTGCCCCAATTTTTTTTTAAACTACATTATGGCCAGTTATTAGTATTTGCATTTTAACCCTCGAGTTTATGATATTGGCATTTTCGCAACTAAACTTCCTAGTATTTGCAGTTTGACCCCTATAGTTTATGGAATTTGTAATTTATCCCTGGAAGTTTATGAAATTACGATTAGACCCCTAGAGAAGTGAAGGAGTGTGTTCTTGGCTAAACAGACTATTCCAGATGAAACCATGAATTATGTTTTTTCAAATCTGGACAATTTATAATTGTAACAGTTGCATTTCAAATTGTAGTAGTTTTAATTTATAATTTGTAATAGTTTCACCATAGTGAAAGGAAATAAGGAAGGAAAGAAATTATAAACCTTCGGATTTAGAGAAAGTCTTTGTGATTTTTTATTATTCCCAAAGTGTTTTGATTCTCTGTAATAGAAACCAAAATTTAGCTTCAGCTAAAGAGTATTCTGATTTGTATTTAGAAATGGCAACAGAAATGGATTTCGTTTTCATGGGTTGCAAACATTTTGGGGTTTGATAAAGTCTTTAGGTTTAATTTATTTATTCCTAAAGTGGTAGAATACCAAGTTTTGAGAAAGTTTTGTTTATAGTCTAATTATTTCCAAAGTGGTTTGGTTTTGGAAAAGGAAACCAAATTTTAAAATTAACTAAACTATTTCTAATTTTTATTTAGAAATAATGGACTCAGTTCTGGGAGTACCGTTATCGGCCAAAGAAATGGGGAAAAAAAAAAAGGCTAAGCCCTCCCTGACCCTTAAGGTCATACAACAATGTGATCGAATTATTGCCCCGATCACATAGAAAATAAAAACAATCACTGGTGGGTGTGCATAAAGACACTATATAGCGTTGATAATCTATTGTGGCCCAAAAATGTGACAGCTAATCCATATCCAATATAACGTCAAAAGTATGCATATCTAAGATGATGAAATCAAAAAAGTGTTGATGATCTGCGACCTCAATCTTGCAAGAGTGGCACAATTGCCCCCAATGCCATTCTACACCCAACCGGTGACTTAACCCACAATGGTGACTCCAACTGATTAATCTTGAATCCCAAAGCAGAAGCAAAAGCAGTAGATATAAATGAACATGACACACTCGTATCAATCAACACACTAGTCATATAATTGAACAAAACAAAATTACCTCTCACAATAGAAGATTCTGGCAAGTGCTCTGGCACTGTAAAAGTGTACACGCTTTCCTATGGCCTCTGATTAACCTACTCATCTCTCGGAGCATAGGCCTACTGTATTGATTGAGTTGAGGTGGCTTCTTGGATAGCTTGTGAGGTTTGGACCGAATGAGCCTGTTGGTGGCTCTAAGTCTACCTTGACCCTGATACACCAGATGCACCTCCTAACTGGGACCTTGCTCTCCTAATGTGCCTTGACTAACCACACTAAAAGCAAGTAGATCTCTGCCCTTAACTCTGGGACTGACTTTGGGATTGGTTAGATGGGTAGTGGTGGCATCCGATGTCCTCCTTCCTTCTGTGGATAGGCATTGGCCTTGTGACCCAGTTGGTCACATTTGAAACATGTGAACCCACCCTAAGAATTCTTCAATGTGCCAACACTAGGCAACGAGAAAGTAGATCTGGTCTACTGTGATTGGGACTTAGATAAAGCAGAGCTCCTATGCTTTTTACTAGGCATGAAGTCCCCCTATCACTTCTGCCATTTAGATCTTGAACCTTGAATCCTCTCCTCCTCAGTCTACACTGTAATCTCCATATGTGTCGTCGCCTCCATTAGACAATCATAGTTCCGGATCATGTTCTCGGCAACCTTGAACAAAATTTTGGTTCTCAGTCTCTTCTCAAACTCTATGCAACAACATTTCTTCGTCTCTACTAACTCTGGTGCAAACCAAGACAAACTAGTGAAGGTTGCTTCCAACTTGACAATCATTATGTTTAGTTGCTTGAGGTCTTGAAACTCTTGCCTCAATCTCTCCCGAAAAGTGGAAGGTAGGTACTTATCTTGAAAAGCAATAACAAAATCTTCCCATGTCAACCCAACTCTACCTTTGGCGTACTTCTACCATTGGCTAACATCCCCCTTCAAGTAGTAACTCACTAGAGTCACCCTAACTTTACTATCCTCTATGTGAAGCATCTCAAATATCTTCACATTCTGTTCAAGCCATTTATCCACCTTCTTGGGCTCCGGGCCATCGTGGAACTCATCCGGTTTGGCCCGTAAGAACTGCTGGGTAAGGAAAGTCACCCTCGTCTCTACGATCTTCTCTCGGGCTTGGTTCTTCGCCCTTAAGATATTCATGGACTCTCTCAAAGCCCCCGCTATCTCTCTGGGTAAGGTACCCATAGTAACTTGACCCGTTTGCTCTAGGACTCCCGCTTGCTCCACTTGTTTGGCCACATTAGCTTCGCTAGCTTGCTCGGCCATATTAGCTTGGTCGAACCCCTCTTTTTGCACCGGAACCTCATAGACCAGTACTTCATGAACTCCTCGGCAAGGCCTACCCCGCCTCCTGCCTCTACCATCGTGAGCCTAACCTCATCTTGACATCCTAATTAAGGACATGAAAGAACAATTTAGCACACAATTACATATGTGCTCACAACTGAATCTTACATGTCCCACCAACATAATTAAGAAGTTTTCAACTCATAGCAACACTTAGTTTTCACTCCACGAAAGCACGAAATTCACATAAACACATACGAATTATTTATTCAAGATAATGTTTGTCCTACGAAATACCGAGAGTTCCTATTAGAACAAGCATTGATTAGGTGCCCTTGTAATAAGGCTTTAAGGGATTTAATAGACGCAAACAACATCTTAACAGTTCAATCACATGCCCATCCAGTCAAGTAAGCATGTCATCACATAACACTTAAAACATGGAACATCGTCTAATTTAGTGAAATGAACCCATTATGGTAAAATCACTTCTCGCGAGCCTCAAGTATTCAAACCCGGTAGCTCTGATACCAAGTTGTAACATCCCCAAAAAGAAGACACAAAGATCGGTCTAATTAATTTATTCAACCATAGTAAACTTAACTCAAGTGATCAAATCTCTATATTTGTATTCCATTCATGTGAAGGATTTACAAAAGAAGTCCATATGCAATACATATTCAATCCGCTTAAAGTTTGAATCCACAGCATGTGAGATAGTTAAAAACAAAGAAAAAAAATCAACAACAACAACAACAACAAAAGAATGTCTCATGGGCTACAAGTTCCAAGGCTTAGGCCTAGTTACACAAAAGATGGTTATCGAACCCACACAAGTAAAGCCCTTGGCTTGACAATAGAACTAACAAAAGAAAGAGCCTCGTGCTTTCCAAGGACATCCCACGCCCTTAATTAGGCGCGATCACCACATCCTTTCCGGCACAAATCCACTAGGGGTGAGCACAAGCCTAGTAGAGATATCTTCACAAAGTATATATGTTTAAGCAGTCTTATTAACTGTAGACACCCTATTTTTGACCGACCTTAAGACTTGGGCGCTACTAATGCTTTACTTGGTGGTGAAAGATGTGCAGGGCAAAGGTTCGATTTCTTCGGCAAGAGAAGAGTCAAATCCTAACCTCACACCCCATTTTGAACCAAAGCTATTTTGAATGATTTTAGATCTTAAAACCCTCTCTTTCAAAATATTTTGAAAAAGGTTTCTACAATGTTCCGAGGCTCACATTTTGTCAAATATTGCGCTTTTCGGTAAACCAAGCAAGGACAAAGTGGAAAATGAATGAAAGAGAGATGAAATCTTTGAAAAATCTTTCAAAACACCTTTTTTAGAGGTTTGGAGTTGAAGAAAAGAGGAGTGGAGGGAAGAAACCAAGTTGGAGAAGAAGATGGGCATGAATCACTAAGAGAGAGTCGAGCAGCCCTTGCTAAATCAGACCTATCCTTTTGAATACTTGGATTTCAGCTATGAGGCCACCACCGTTGGAAAGCTTACTTCCGGGGCTTCATTTTTCACTTAAGAATCTCCTAAAGCCAAGTCCGGATGGGGGAGATATGATTGGTTGAATTTGGGCATCATTCCGGTTGGACCGAAACTGAGCATCTTTCACTAAAAGAGGGATATCTCTTAGCACACATGGAATTTTGATGTGAGGCTTCCAAATTTGGAAAGAAGACTTCCGGGGCTACAGTTTAGGCTCAAGAATGACTTGAAAAGGAGTCCAGATGAAGGAATTAGGCTTGCTTCAAGTCAGGGACCAGGACTGATTTTTTCCATCGGCCGCTATGGGACTGCATCCGCCACAATTGGACCTTATCGGCCATAGGTCGGCCAAAGGTGAACCTTATCGGCCACAAATGTTGGCCGATCAGCCAAAAATGTCTAGAAAGTCCAGAATTGGCAGATATTTCTCTTCTAGCTGTTTCCAGCTTGTGCCACCTGTCCTAGCTCAGATATTTTCGACCAAACTTGATATTTTGCTATATAATGAAGCCTTATATCTCATATTCAAGGGTTAGAACATTGGAGGATAGATTAGAACAATTTTTGCAAAAGATTTGGAAGCCTCTCTCTCTAGAAACTCTTTCTAGATTTCACTCTCTCTAAGGATTTTGTGCTTCAAGGCTTGCATACATCCATCTTCAACCTATCAACCCTTGAGAAGACTTGATCACCATTGGGCTGAGGTCCCTTGGAACTTATTTTGGGCTACTAAAGCTTGGTTTTAACTCAGAAATCTTGCTGTTTTGCTATTTGGCTTCAAGGGTAAGCACTTGTCCCTCTAAAGCTTTGTTTTGCATGCTTGTTTTACCACCCTTGCAAACTGTTTTTAGCTTGGTTTTGAACTGAAGAAAACTCTGTTTTTTAGTCCTAAAAATGATGGTTTAGGCCTATTTTGTGTTAGGGGGTTGTCTCTCTCTTTTGTTCCTTAACTTGTATAGCTTTTGAGCCATCTTCCAAGGCCTTTCAAAACAACTTTTCGTGGCCTTTTAACCACTGAAATCCAGAGGATTTTCAGTGGTAAAAACCCTATTTTGAGGGCCCAAATAGGAGAGGATCCCCTCTCCTCTTGTCCTGCTTGCTAGTGTTGATGGCCAACCAAATGAGTATGTGTTTTTACTTCTTTATGGCTTTGTTTAGGCTCATTTTTGTGACTTATCAGACCTTCCATAACTCTATTTTTGGCTGTCTTGCTCACCTCTTGCATGCTTTATACACTTGTAGTGTAATTCTTGCAAACTAGCGTTATATGTCTCATGAAGTAGCATGTTTGTTAAGCATGTATTGGTTCCATTTCAGTATGTTTTTGGTCATTATTTAGCATGTCATAACTCTGTTTTGGGTTAGTTTGATAGCCTCTTGCATACTCCTTGCACTTGTAGTGCAATTCCATTCATTGGTCTAACATGCATCATGCTTTTGGCCATCATTCTAGCATGATTTAGGCTCTACTTCAGCAAGCTTTTGTTCATGTTTTACCATGCTCTAGCTTTGTTTCATATTGTTTTGGTCATGCATGACTTGCTCTGTATAGCCATAGTGCATTCTAGCTTGTTAGCTTTGTGTATTGAGTCCATTAGCATGCATTGCTTGGACTATTTTCATGATTTGGCATCATATGATATGTGATTTCAGTACATGTAGTGTGGCCATACACTCACATTTGTCACTCTTTCCATGCTTTGAAGGGCTGGTTCTTTATGCTTTAAGAATGAACCATTGTGTATGCCTTCATGCCTAAGCTTGCGAGCTATCATTTCAATGTGTTTTTGGGGTTATTTTACCATGACATAACTCTGATTTTTGTTGGCGAAGCCATCTCATGCTTGGTTTTGGTAAGTGTAGTGTAATCCTCCCTATTGCCCTTGCATGATCCACGTTTTGGCCCCTCATGCTAGCTTGTTTTGGCTTCCTTCCATGCATGTTTTAGTCTCATTTTGATGTGTTCTAGGACTATTTTGGGTTGCCTTGGCCATATGCTTCGTGTTTCGTATAGCTATAGTGCAAGTGCCTATGCTAGCTTCAAGCTTTGAGCCCTCTTGTATGCCATACTTGTGTTGTTTGAGTGGTTTGACACCATTCCATACATGATTTCAGAGATTATAGTGTTGTCACATGTCCATGCTTTTCACTCTTTAAGTGCTCTTAAGAGTTGCATCTTTATGCCTTAATTCTTGAGCCAATTGGCATGCATGCTTGTCTTACCTTTTCATGCTTTTTATGCCATCATTTCAGCACATATTGGCCACTGTTTTGGCATGACTGAGGTCCGTCCATATTTGGTTTAAGTCCATTAAGCATGTTTGTTTGCATGTTGTTTGCATGCTTATGTTGCCTTGCATCGTGTTTGCATGCCATTAGCATTGATAGGTTGAATATGTTGCATTGCATTGTGTATGCATGCCATTAGCATTGTTAGGTTGCTTATGTTGCATTGCACGTTTGCATGCTTGAGTTGCATTACATGTTTGCATGCTTGAGTTGCATTGCATTTGTTTGAAAAGGGTGTCAATCCAAACACGAGGAACGAGGGACATTTCATACTTGAAGTGATGAAATGTGCCTCAATTCTCGGTTGCCGACCCTCTTGATCAAGCATGATAGAGGTTAAGGCATTTATGTGTTTTTGTGCATTCATGTGATATTGATTTGTGCAACTCGGCCTCTTTGGCCATCATGCATCAAGATGCGTGATTGATGGCTCGAGAGTCGAGCACTACACTCCTTTGAGCTTAAGACATGATAAGGGGTGTAGTTGCACACACATTTTCTTGCAAATACATTGCCATGCCTCTGTTTGTGCTCTGTTGCAGCAAAAAGGAGAGTTTACAGGAAGACATGGTTGATCGTCTATCAAGTGTGCCGATTGGCTATCAATAATTGGCCGATAGCCTTAAAATTGGCTAATGACCTTTATCCTTTGGCCGATGACCATACCACTCAGCCAATGACCACGCAGCATGTCTATGAGGTGAATCAGAAGCACTATGGAAGTTGGCACAATTTTCAGAGATACAGAAGTGTGCAAACAAAGGCATCACGAGGCACGGTAGTGGATTTCCAAGCGAAGTCGACCGAGCATGCATATGCCCCTCTCCTCGAGGCTGTTTTAAATGCTTTGTGTAGCTAATTAATTAGCTTGTTAGTTAGTTAATTAGTTGGTTTGTATTATTTATTCGGACCCTCCGTCGAGAGGGCGAATTTTGTAATAAGTGTGCGTGAGTGTGTGAATGTCTTCCAACCCCACGTCTTTCTTCTTTTTACTTAACCGCTTACGATGGTTAGTTCTAGGTCATATTTCAATTAGCATTCTTATGCTTGCATGTTTGCATCTATTCATCAGTCTTGCATGCACCGGGCTCGGCACATCATACTAACTGCATTGTATTTCAATTCCTACTTGAATACGTGTTCAACAGCATGTTATCAAGTTGCATCTTATATGCCATCTTAGAATAGCCGAGCCTATTTTTAGTTGCATTTTGCATGTGTTGCATTAGCCATCTTAACATAAACTAGGATCGTGCATGATTTCTAACTAGTTCTTGTTTTGGCTCGGAGTACACTGTAAGTGTTTATGCTTTAGCATCTTGCATGAGTGTGAGTTATTGCCATGATAGCATGCTTGCCACGAGGCTAACTGCTTATGTGTTTAACTGCCTGAATGCCTGTGGGTGAAGGTTGGATTACTTGAATTGGAACAATTCATTGAAATGCGAGTTTTAAGCCCACTTGGGGTGGCAAAATCATGTTTTCTAAGCCCACTCGAGGGTGGCAAATCCACATCTTAGCCTACTTGCGAGTAGCACCTTAAAACCATTTTCAAACAAACAAACATGAGATGTTTTGTTCCAATTTAGGCGATCTAGTCTATACTTGTGTGCTGTGCGCATCACGTAGTAAGCTAGCTAATAAACTGAAATAAGAGCACATGTGTTTTCAAAAAAAAAAATCATGTTAGTAAAGGCCGATCTTTGATCGGGCAAGCTGGGGTGCTCATTGCATGACCTTCCCCTCTCGTACCCAAGTTCCCGAGCCGATGCAACTTTGGTGATGACAGATACGTGGCCTTAGGCACGAGTTAGGGTTTCCTAAATTTCCCAAAACAAAAACATTTAGGTGGCGACTCTGTATCTGGCAAAGCAGTCCATGTTTGGCACTTCTTTATAAAAATTAGTTTTCCAAAACGATTTGCCGGATTTGGACTCTTTGGTGATTTATCGGTCTTGCATTGCACTTTGCGAGATTAGATTCAGAACCGTGACATTGAGTCTGAACTGTAGTAACTAATGAACAGAACGGATTTTGCGCCTTCGCGCGCGGAGCCGTGGCATTCGGGCACGTCTACATATACATGAATGCAATACCATGCCATGCCCCAAAATCACAAGTTTTATTCCTTTGAAAATCATATGCAATGATCTTTTAAAGACACTTCATTATCTCAATAAATTATAAAATTTAAATACGAACTCCTCCACTTTATCGGCTTCTAACCAGAAGGCACGTGGTACCTCCTCTGCGCGTGTTATCGATCTTTCACCGTAGACACTTAGGCCAACTTAAATAATACCAACTACACCCCTTATCTGAACTACCAAATGTATTTACCCCATAACATTTCAAGATCAACAATTATTTTCTCAAAACAATATAACAATTTCCCCTCCCCCCCCCCCCAAAAAAAAAAAAAAGCCATAATTAACATTATTTCAAAGCTATGAAAATGAATGAGGTGAGATGCAATTATGTAGTTTCCATTATACGATTTCCACAATTCTAAACATTTGCTCAAACTATAATGTAATATTCAATAATTCTCCAATCATTTCCAAATTTCAATACCCATGTGACATGATACCTTTTCATATTCACAATCACATTTATTTCCTTTTCAAAGCCCAAGCATATACATAATCACGCTATCATATAAATTTCTTAACTCAAAATCTCATCCACCCCATGGATATCTCAATCAACACAACAATAAAGAAATTTCATCAATTTTCTAAGAAATTCCCAACAACTTCATAAATATTTCACAAAACCTAGTTTTCCATAGTTTCCCCCAAATCTAGGGTTTGAGCAAAAGAGGGGTTTTCCTTCATTTTCAAGACATTATCCTACATACACTCCCAAGAGGTTCGCAAGTTCATAAAACTATTTGTTTTCTTCTTTTTTTTTTTTTCTTTTTTTTTTTAACTTTATCATAATAAAAATTGCTTTTCAACATTTCCAAAATCCCATATTTCAAATCTCAAACCCTCTACACAAAATCTTAGCAAAAATAAAGAAGATATGCTAAAGCCATATATACCTCAAGTAAACTCCCTACCTCAAGTCTTGGGAAGAAAAGATGAGAAAAGCTTCAAAATTGATGGTGTCAAAATCCGATCTCTACTGCACACAATGTAGCTTTTGATGAGCTCTCCAATATTAATGAAGACACAAAGATCAAAGCTCCAATAGATTTGGAAGGATTAAAGAATTTATACGGGTTGGTGTGTGTATTCTGGAGAGGGATGAGAGAAAATAAAGAAAAGTGCAATGTATAGAGAGTGTGTGAAGTGGAAAGTGGAAGGAAGAAAGTATATGGCTCAACTTTTTAGTGATTGTATACAAATCTCGAAACTGACTTTAGACATACCGATCGAGCAATGAAACATGCGCTCGAGTGGTGAATTCAAATTCTCATAATCTCTTTTTTCTATAAATAGATTACTCGAACAGTGAAACCTTTGCTCGAGTGATTAAGGCACACTCCCAATATTTCAGACTTTAGAACCAAGAGCTGGGAGAACAACATGACTGTGGAGTGGCTATTGATCATATGTCAAGACATTCCTAGTAGTGAAAGGTCTACTGACCACATGCTAAGAAATTAGTGATTCCTAGTGATAAGACTACTGGCCATGCTATGAAGTTCTAAATAGTAGACTATTGGACACTGGATCTGTGTTTTCTAATAGTAAGGCTATTGGCTTCAAGGTGACATGTTGGACAAAATATGTTTTGGTGCCTTGAATTTTGAAAAGACCTAATTCGGTTGATGACAATTTGGGAATGTGTTTTCTGTGATATGATTTTAAGAGTCTTATAATCATTGTGACACAAGGTATTGTGTAAAGACCCTGTACAAACTTTTGGAAAGGCTGAAAGCCTTTGTATAAATTCTACAAATGTGGGGATGTCATGCAAAAGGTGGCAATACTTAAACCCAAGAGGGTTAGGATAGGCCTAAAGTGTTCAACGGTTATGGGCAATATAGTAGTGCATATCAGTTTCTTGTGGACAAATATGAAATTCAGATTTACACAAGAATACTACCATGAAATTGAGGAAGCGGTTTTCATGAGAAAAGAAATGAGCCTAGAAGATGTTAAAAGACTAGGACTTTAAATTTCTTCTATCTAATCTTCTTAAACCTATATGGTGGCTAGTGAGGCTAAAAGTTTCTTTGAAGTTGTGATTTCTCTAGAAAGAAGTTATTAATTTAACTTTATCTTACATAGGTAGTAAGCATTGGGATGCAAGTGAATGAAAGCCAATGAGACAAGCTTGTTATCAAAGGATACCAGCAAAGAGAAGGCCTAGATTATTTTGATACATGATCACCAGTTATGGTGAGTATGACTGTAATTGCGTCAAGTCTAGAGATACATCAAAGTAGATGTTGAATAAATCTTTATGAAATAACCCAAAGGGGTTTTCAGCTCTAGGGTAAGGTGAGAAAGTCTGTAAGTTCATGAAATCATTGTATTGTTTGAAGCAAGCCCCAAAGCAATGGCATGAGAAGTTTAATAATGCTATGTTGTTGAATGGGTTTAAAATCAACGAATGTGACAAATGTGTATATGTCAAAGACACTAACAAATAAATATGTCATTTTGTGTCTATATGATTAACAATTATGAGAAGATGTTTAGAATTACCAAGAGGTTGTTTGTTAGGTTTTCGTAATTGGCAATCCTGTTTGATAAAACTCCTTTCAGTTGTAATTTTATTAGTTCTTTTGTTTCAGTGAGGATGTGAGTGTTTAGATGAAAATCTAACCTGAATTATGCCTAAGCAGAGGAGATTGTGATATTGAGCCTTTCATGTTTTCCCCCGAAGCCAAATTTGTTTGACTGCTCAAGCGGTCTCGAGCGGTCATTTGTGCTCTCGAGCAGTGAATAAGAGCATCCAATATTTTTGCCTACAAACTGAACTTCTGGGAAAGATGTTCCACCGTTCGAGCGGTGAAATGTGCGCTTGAGCTGTTGGCCTATATGTTTTGCATTATCTTTACTCACACCACTCAAGCGATTAAGTGTGCGCTCGAGCAGTCTTCGAGAATCTGTTTATTATAAAGTGCATCGTTTGTTGTTTTTAGGGTTTAAGCCACCCAAATTCTAGAAGAGTAGGGCTACCAAGGTTTTCCATATTGGAGGTATTTTTATAAGTGTTTCCTTCATGATTTGAGAATGATCGATGGATCTATGAGTTTCATATTAGTATCATCAAGGAGTTTAGAGGTGTTCTTCAATGGATTCTAGAGAACTTGGGTCTGAAGCTTTGGTGGTTTCCAGAGTCATTGATCATTGTGGATTCGACATCAGTGTTGTGGATTCAATGTTGGGCAAGACAATTCTGAGGTGAAGACGATGGTAGAAGAGGCACATCAGGATCAGTTCAATTCGGGCGTGGATTCACTAGATAATTGAGGATACACATATGTAATTCATTTTTGTCTTCTTAGTGGATTGTTTTGTAACTTCGGCCTGTTGTTTTTTTATCACAATTGGAGGCGCTCCAATTGAGGTTTTTTTCATGTTAAGTCGTTATGTCAATTTGTTATTGATTGTTTGATTGTGATTGGTATTCACTATTTAAAATTAAAACATAATCATGAATCAATATCTTAGGAATTTTAGATTTTTCATTGCTAAACTTACATTTAAAATGGAGGATGAGCCTTGTAGATGTATATCTGGGAATTAAGATTTCCAAACCATCTAATGGTGTTATACTTTCTGTCACGCTCTCGAAATAATTACACAATGCAACTCCAAACAACTACTACAAGTGATATAGGTGGAATAAGAAGATTTCATTAATTAGAATTGATATACAAAAGGTGGCACATGCAGTGTACATTCATAAACCGTTCATCCTGAATCTACAGCACATGTTACAAGTGGTAATAAAGAATGAAAGCTAAATAGATATTTATATGCCCTAAAGGCTTACATCTTTCCAAGACTTTGCTTGGTTACAACAAAATGAGTCAGAAGCTCAATACACGTAAAGCCCTGGGCTTGAAAAGAAAGTAAATACAAAATGAACAAAAGTGAGCTTCAGCTCCACAGTTCTCCCAGGCTAAGTCCTTGGCAGAGGCATATCACCAGTACCTGAAAATGGTTTTTCCCAAGTAGGGTGAACCAAAGCCCAGTAAAGACAATCTAACACAATATATGAATCTTAAAAAAGATATAAATATGAAGTGTATATACAATGCCTGTGACAAAATCATTTTCAACTCTTTCGCGAAACCATGCCATGCCAAGTTTTGTATCATAATTCATACTATCGTAATTCCCTTTTCATCTTAGTTCATTTTATCTCAATTCATCTTATTTCCATTTATCACAAACAATCAAACTGAGAATACAACTCAAAGGTTCTCAAAACGATATAGTCATCACATAGACACTTCCATTTGCCATTTTACGAAAATTTCGTCCGCGGGAATTGACATCCATGTATACACAATGTTTTCAGGACTTTCACCTTCGATGCATAGGCCAACTTAATTCAATGGAGTCCATCCCCTTTCTCCTTCCAAACATCATACATATACAATGTATTAAGCACAGTCATATTCAATGACAATCAATAAGAGATTAGTTTCAATTCACCTAATCCTCATGCAATTTCTACAACAATCATGGCTATCCTCCATCGATAGCCCAAAATAGATATTTCTAAACAAATATACAATCTCTAACCCAACCCATGTGCCAAAATCAACAATCTCAACACCACACAACCTCATACCTACACTATAATCATTCTCAACGCACACACACTTGAAAACCCCTCTTTTGATTTTAAACCAAAACCCTAGGCTTGTTCAAAATCACATCAAGTTCCAATGTTTCTTACACATCAATGAATAACCAAGTTAAAAACCATATGAGAGTGTAGAAAAATCCATACCTCAAGTTTAGAAGCCGAAAGAGAGAGAATGGAGACCTTCAAACACGCTCAAATCTAACTCTATTTGGATGAAAATAAAGCCCTTGAGATGCTCTATCTTATTATCAAAGAGAGTAGGGTGTAGAAACTACTAAATCTAGGTGAAAAAGTAGAGAGAGAGTGAGTTTTAGAGAAAGGAGCTCTAGATCTAGGGTTTTGAGGGAGAAAGTTATAAAAAAGTGATGAAAAGGGGTGTTACTGCGAACTGATATATGCACAGTCCACTCGAGCGCAAGAAGTGACGCTCGAGCGTCAGACACAATAAGTTGTTTCGCTTGAGCGCAAGAAGTGAGGCTTGAGCGCAGAATACACACTTCCAGTAGTTTTGCAGAGAACAGACCATTGCTTGAGCGCAAGAAGTGCCGCTCAAGTTGAGCCCGCGTGAGCGTAGAATACACTCCCAGTAGTTTTACAGACCTGCAAAAGTACTGAGAGTTTGCAAATCCCGCTCGAGCGCAAGAAGTGCCACTCGAGTGGAGGAGCAAAAATCTGGGCAACAAAAGTTTGAAAACTAAGCAACCAACCTATTCCAAACATGCTCCAACTAACTCAAAAGCCAAACTCAAGTAAGAATAAAGGGGAAAAGATATGAACAACACTTGGAAACAATAAAACCCGAGTTCCAGAATATCAAATGGGTCGAGTCAAAATTGGAATCGCTATAACCTTCCCCCCTTAAAGAATTTTGTCCCCGAAATTTCAAATCAAGTTTTAAAGCCCAGTTAAAACCAACTACAACCATAACAACAATCATTCAACTCCATCACCTTGAACCATTCTCCAGTCATTCAATCCCATCAACATGATAAATAAATTCTCAATACTGGATACAATTCATAATTCCAAAATATATTCAATGTTCATAATAAACTCGCATTTCCAAAACATAAACAACATATACAATGTTTCCACATCTTATTAACATAACAAGAATACAACACATGATTAAACATTAACAAACAAGTCTGAATACTTTTCACAGATTTCCAACTCACGTTCCTAAGTTGTTCCTCAATCCCGTGATGTTTCCACATTACCTTAACCAAGGGAATTGTCTTGCCTTGCAAGACTTGATCCCGGGTATCCAAGACTCTCACCGGTCTCTCCTCATATAAGGCATCCTCATCTACCTCTAAGTCGGTCCAATCCAACACGTGCGATGGATCCGGTTTGTACTTCCAAAGCATGCTAATATGAAACAAATCATGAACCCCGAAAAGTTGTGGCGACAAGGCCAAACGATAAGCTACCTCTCCAATTCGCTCAAGGATCTCAAAAGGCCCAATGAACCGAGGGGACGACTTCCCACTCTTTCCAAATCTCATCAAACCCCTCCTAGATGATATCTTCAAAAAGACATGATCTCCCACCTCAAAAGACAAGGGTCTCCTCCTACAGTCGGCATAACTCTTCTGACGACTTTAGGCCGTAACCAACCTCTTACGGATAAGTGTAACTTTCTCCGTCATTTCCTAGACTAACTCTAGACCCAACATTGGTGCATCACCCACCTCGACCTAACACACTAGAGATCTACACAGTTGTTCGTACAAGGCCTCAAACGGTGCCATGCCAATACTCGATTGGAAGCTATTGTTATAGGCAAACTCCACTAAGGGCAAATGCCTCTTCCACAACCCTTTGAAGTCAAGGACACAACCTCGAAGCATATCTTCAAGGATCTAAATGGAACACTCAGACTGCCCATCAATCTGAGGATGGTATGCAGTGCTAAAGGTCAATCTCGTGCCCAAGGCACTCTGCAGGCTCTGCCACAACCGAGCCGTAAAACACAGATCTCTATTCGAAACAATCGTCACAGGGATGCCGTTCAACCTCACTATGTCCCTAATATGAAGGTCGGCAAGATAATCTACCGAGTTACTTACATGTATAGGTATAAAGTGCGCCGACTTGGTCAACCAGTCCACTACCACCCAAATAGCATCACTACCCCGTTGAGTCCTCGGAAGGCCCACAACAAAATCCATCATGATATGCTCCCATTTCCACTCAGGTATAGGCAAGGGCTGCAACAAGCCCGCTGGCCTTTGATGCTCAGCCATCACTTATTAACAAGTAAGGCACTTAGACACAAACACAGCCACATCATTCTTCATACCTCTCCACCAAAACTGGCGACAAAGGTCGTGATACATCTTTGCGCCTCCCGGATGCACCGTTAGGTGTGAATGGTGAATTTCTAGAAATACTTCCTCTCGGCAAGACTCCGACACGAAAAGACGGTCACAGTATCTCACACATAGGTCAAGATACACATTCAAGCCCCTTTCTACTTTCCCACTAGAAATCTTCTCCCGGAGGGATTCTACCTCAAGGTCACCCTTTTGTGCTTCTAACACTCGGTTCACAAGTGTAGGTTGTGCAACTACCGAAAACAAGGCTGCAGACTCAACAGACTCACTAAGATGCAAGTCAAACTCCCCAAGAACACGCAGTATCTCCCATTCCCAGATGGCAACACTAGCCACATTACCAATAAATTTTCTACTCAAAGCATCGGCCACAACATTGGCCTTTCCTGGATGGTAATGTAGCTCAAAGTCATAACCTTCTATGAACTCCATCCATCTTCTCTGCCTCAAATTCAAGTCTTTCTATGTAAACAGATACTTCAGACTCTTCTGATCAGAAAACACTTCAAACTTCTCACCATACAAGTAATGCCTCCAAATCTTCAAGGCAAAGATCACCACCGCTAACTCTAAGTCGTGAGTAGGGTAGTTTCTCTCATGAGTTTTTAACTGTCACGAGCCATAGGCTACTACCTTCCATTCTTGCATCAATACACAACCCAAACCTTCCCGCGAGGCATCATAATACACCGAATAGCCCAAACCCCTCTCTAGAATAATCAATACTGGAGCGGTAGGAAGTCTAACCTTAAGCTCTTGAAAAGACTTCTCACAAGTCTCATTCCACACAAACTTAACTCCTTTCCTCGTCACTCTAGTTAATGGTGAGGCTAATCTAGAGAAATCCTTCACAAACCGATGGTAATACCTGGCTAACCCCAAGAAACTATGGATCGCATAAGCATTCTTAGGTTGCTTCCAACCTTGCACTGCCTCTGTCTTGGATGAATCTACAGTCACTCTTTCCCCAGATACTACATGGCCTAAGAACTTAACTTCTTTTAGACAGAATTCACACTTCCCAAACTTAGCATATAGTTTATGGGCTCTAAGCAACTAAAGCACCACTCGCAAGTGTTCCTCATGCTCCTCCCCAAAGAGTTAGTAAATCAAGATGTCGTCCACAAAAACAACCATAAAGTAGTCTAGAAACTCATGGAAGATCTGGTTCATCAAATCCATAAACACAGCTGGTACATTGGTTATCCCAAAAGGCATCACTAGAAACTCGTAATGGCCATACCGCATGTGAGACCCCTAACTTTTGTAAACCCTATTAAGTCTCTTACTTTTAAATTATTTCTTTGAAATAGCTCAATTTCTTAATTAATCGCAATTTTAACCCTGGGATCAAAATACATGCACCAACTGAAAACTCGCAAACCCTAATTAATTTCAATAACTTAGAAATCATTTCTAATATCCTAATACTGATATTGACTCCATAAACATAGAATTACCACTTAAAAACCCTAGGTTTTTCCGGTTTTTATCACGCTCGTCGGTTGATAACCTTTTTATTCAAGAAATTCAAACCGAATTAACTTAGTGAAATTCTACTCTAAAATAAATGCTCCAGTTCATAAATTAAGGCCTTAGCCCTCATATTTTACTTAAATCACAAATTGACCCCAAGTTAGTACCATTGTATATATATATTTGTAGCACTTATTCATCAAATCTTTTTATACATAATATCTATGAAATTTGTACACAAAATGAAAAGGAAAATCCCCCAAATCTTGAGCACATGGCCAGCCATCATACCTCCTAGGCTATAATCATTGTACTTTAGAGACAAATCCCTTCAATCATGGGAATAATCATGACTTTGGTACCAATTCTATATATATACATGTATATATCTAATGTACTTGTAACTAGAATGGATTAAATTAGACTTAAGCCTAACTAGATCATAATTAAGTACATAATTGAGGTCCTAATTATCCACTATTTCATTTCATTTGAACTAAATATAACTCAATTCCATTACATTTTAACCAAAGCACATTTTAGACAATTCACACCATTTTTCCTATAAATACACCACCATCCTCCATCTATATGAACATCAAACACCACACCCACACACCCACACGGCATAGAGAGAGAGAGAGAGAGGAGTGGAGAGTGAGCTTGTGGGAGGGAGAAGAAGAGAAAGAGAGCAAGTCTTGCAAAATTAGTTCCATAAGTATTTAAGTAAGCCACAACACAACTCTTTCTTTCATTTTCCTTTTTCAAATACCCGTTATTAGAAGTTTTAAATGGTATTGTCAGATGTTTTTTGATGGTATTCTCGTGTTAAAAATGAAAGAAGTTGAGCCTTGATTCTACCCTTCTTGTATTTCTCTTAATCCGTATAAAACTACCTTTTTCCATATCATTATCTCATAATTTCCAAAGGCACACATTCACCTTAAATTTATGAGTTTAATACATATTATTTATCATGTTTTCATCACAAAAGAAGTGGAAAATTTCCCCTAGTTGACCTCTTTTCTCACCAAATTTCTATTTTCAAGAACTGTGCCAGAAAAATCTGTTTTACATCCAACTTTTGAAAATTCTAGAAACATGAAGAAAAATCTTATGGACCTCCATTTTATGTAAAAAATCTTCCTTAAGGAGTTAGTTTTCAATGAAAATTGGTTTCATTGAAAACGAGTGAGCAATTTGTGAGAAACTCCGATTTTAGTAAGGGTCGACGAATCTGGACAGCGCTGGAGCATTTCTTAAATAACTAAAAATATAGAAAAGCTATCACATTTCTGAAACATGTTATGAAAACTAGATTAAATTCTCTACGAACCATAGGAAGGCTAGGTTTGGGAAAGATCTGAAATAGCGCTTTTGATTTTAATCTTAATGGTATTGAATCTGGAAATTTAGTTTTGGATGGGTGTTTTATGCTCTTGTGTTCATGAATATGCTTATTAGTACGTGATCATATCTTGGTATGATATTGCATGTCTT
This sequence comes from Camellia granthamiana, assembly GCA_036172215.1. Lineage (NCBI taxonomy): Eukaryota > Viridiplantae > Streptophyta > Magnoliopsida > Ericales > Theaceae > Camellia > Camellia granthamiana. The sequence goes on along the minus strand of CM069915.1, from coordinate 52,770,392 downwards.
ATGGTTATGTTCCTTATCTTCTTCAATTGATGATGTTCATGCTTATGTGGATATTACTACCTAGTTAAGTTGTTCTAACTTTAATTTAAAACATTTAACTCAACGGGAAACTTAATTGCGGTAGTATTGGGTTTTCAATCACTTGAATATTGAAGAGATGATAATGTGTTATGTATGGATTGATGAGATGTGATCCCTAATTGAAGGTTAAGTCTTGCACAAGCGGTTGTCGCGTAAACCCTAGAATGGAACGGACATATTCAGACTCTTTGCGGTGGTTTGATTGGTGAGATAAGATTGGGTCTGAATGGGACATTCAAGAGGATAAAACTTTTTTGAAGGGATAAGGTTGGATTCTGGGTGATAAACCCTTTTTCTTTTCGTTGTCTCTTTTAAGGCCCTACGATTGGCGCTACGTGGTATATAACCGTTGGTAGGCATTCAAGGTAAGTTCTGCAACAAAGAAGCAAAAGGGGGAGTTTCGAATAGTCCGGTGTCCAATTCTTGTGGTTGGGAGGATGAAATCTCTTTGGGGGATTTCTAGAATACTGACACCTAACTTTGTAATCCTTGTTATTAACTTGAATATCATGCTTCATTACTTGCTTGTTATAAATGTGATGGTATATTGGATTAGGAAAAAGGGACGGGGTGTGTGTGCGTGGGCATTCAAAGCTCACGGCATTTCATGCCAGGTATTGAAGACTATTAGACCGGTCAAAGGCAAAACTGAAGTATTTGAAGACGTATGGCTATCTTATGAGAGTTAGGAACTAGTTATGTTAAATGTGTTTTGAGATTGTAAGTGATAGATCCCATGTTGTATTTAAGACATGATTGTGTAATTTGTATATATATAATATTTGTAACCTATCCTTATACTCCGTCAACTCATGTAGGCCTTGTGTTAATACCTTGTCAAGATCTGTCAAAAAGGTAGTTTTGCTACCTAAGATGGTTGAACTTAGAAGGGAGGCTATTTTGACTCATCCGATCTTCTTGGGATCTTACTTGGTTATTAGCCAAAGGACTCATTAGTGACGTTTCCTACTCTTGTAACCTTAGATAAACCCTGCATTTAATGGTTAATATATTATCTGATGTTCCTGATTTTTGGGGCATCACACTGCATATGGAATGCCGTCTTCAGGATATCCTCCTCCCTTACCCTCAACTGGTGATAACCCGATTTCAGGTCTATCTTAGAGAAGAAACAAGACCATCTTTCTTGAGGCATTGGGTACTTGTTTTTGACAATCACCCAGTTCAACTTCTAGTAATCTATACAAAGTCGCAACGCACCATCTTTCTTTTTAGCAAAAAGAGCCAGTGCTCCCCAAGGTGAAGTACTAGAGCGAATAAAACCCTTATCTAACAATTCCCGGAGTTGAATCTTCAACTCACTCAACTCGGTAGGTGCAAATCTATACGGTGCCATAGAAATTGGTGCCGTATCAAGCACGAAATCAATAGAGAACTCGATCTCTCGATGAGGTGGTAAACTAGTAAGATCCTCTGGAAAAACATCTAGGTATTCACAAACTACCTTGGCAACTCAACTCGGGCTTCATCACACTCAGTACTCAAGAAGTTAGAAAGAAGGCAACTAAGTTCACTCCAACCATGTAGATCAAAAATTTGATTCAAATTATTAAAATTAAGTATGATTAAATTGGGCCTTAATTGGAATTAATTAAACCAATTAAGTTATGTACTAATCATGGTTCATTAGGATTAAATGTGGATTAATTAAGCTAATGTGTAATTAGTGTTTAAGTTAATCCTACTCATATGTAATTAATTATAAAGAATGGTGTAGAGAATTCTGGTCTCTTTGTATGTGAGTATTGTGTTTATGTTTAATCAAGAGATATGTGTGTGAATCAAACAACTGTTGGAGAATTCTAGAGAGAGTGAGAGACAGAGTGCTCAACTTAGAGAGAGAAACAAAGAGAAGCTCAAGAAATTGAGCTACATGCATGTTCATGGAAGATAATTTTTAGTTTCATCATTTTTTGGTTTTGGTTTTGAAGTTTTTGCATGCATGAGGGTTTATATCTTGCATGTTTTCAGAAATTTCATGGGTTTATGTCTTCAGTTTCATGTTTTGTTCATTAAAGAAAAAAAAAGTTTGGAAATCTTTACATGCATGAAGTTTTGGTTCAATCTTTAATAAATTCATGAAGTTTTGAGCAAATGGTTTATAATTGATCATGTATTTGTGATTGTTGAAGTGTTTTCATGTTTTTAAGTAAGCCATGCATGACCCCAAATTTTGAAAATGTGTTTGGAAGCCATTTTTTAGAAATTCGAAGTTCTGAAAAAACACTGACCGCTCGGGACGGTAAAGTAACCGCTCGAGTGAACTTTGTGGGCCCCTAGAATTTGTTTTGCAGGTCTAAAAATTCTGTGAAGTTGCATTCACTGCTCGAGCAGTCACTCGATTTTCAATATGTTTCGAAAAACATCTTTTGCTCGTATTTTCATTCCTTTCTTTTTCTGAGCATTCTTAGGCATGGTTTAAGCCTCATTAAGGGAATAATAAGTTAAGAACCAACATAAGTTAATTGGTTAAAGAAACAAAGTAAGAATTCAGTTTATTTGAGAAGAAAGGATAAGAGAAGTAAGATTTGATCAAGTGAATAATGTTATGTTTATATGTGTATGTTTGCGTGCAATGTGTAGGTTGAACTACCAAGAATAGCATCCGACCAAGTCACTGTGAGTAATGTCTTTGTAAAGATATTTTCGTATAAATGATTTTAAGGGCTATGCTATACGATATTTTATTAAATCTATGTTTTGTCTATGAATTGTCCAATCACTACAACAATTTACACTTTTGGCAACCAAATTTGGCGATTAAAAGAAATTTAATCACCAAAAGTGCAATTTTTAGCAACTAAAAATCATATTAGTCATCATTGGTTTAGGGTTTAGCTACTAAATTTTTTTTAGTCGATGTATATTATTTATTGGCGACTAACAACAAATTAGTTGCTAAATATGCCATAATTGGCGACTAGAAAAAATAATAGGCAGCGTTAGTCTAGTTTTTAGGCTACTAAAATTTATTTTAGTCATAATATACTAATTTTTGCCAGCTAAAAGAAATTTAGTCACCAAATAACACCCATAATTTTATTGTTACTCTTTGGCGACAAAAAAATTGTTCAGCGAATATGTAGTTTTGGTGACAAACAAATTTAGTCGTGTTATACTCAACTTTTTTGATGAAAACAAAATTTGTTGGCAAATTATTACTTTTGGCGACTAAAATTTTGGTTGCCGTTAGTTAAGTGTTTGGCTACTAAATGAATTAGTCGTTATAAATTAACCTTTGGTGACAAACAACGAATTTAGTCACCAAAGGTATATAAAATTTTAGTGGGAAACAATTGAGATTGTCGCCCAAGTTCTTCTCAGCATTTTTGGAATACAAACAGGGGTTTGTCTCTCTCTCTCTCTCTCTCTCTCTCTTCCTCCCTCTACCTCTATTTCCCCATTTCTCACTCTTGCTCTAGGGTTTATATGATTTATTTAATTTAATTTCCTGTTTAGCTTGTTTTTGGTTTAATTTCTTTAAATTGCAGTAAACACATACATGATTTCTTTCTCTATATATATATATATATCTATGCTTTTCTTAATTATGATCCACAGAAGCTGTAGTTGATTGGGTTCACCGATCATCTTAGGTTTCTCAAAGATTTTCACTTATGGGTTTCGATTCTTTGAGCTCATGAGTCATCAAACTTCGATTTTTCTTTATGGGTTTTGTTTCTTGATTTATCTTTCTTCTGGTTTTTGGATTTACTTAGTCATCAAGTGAAGTTTTTGGGTTGTAAACATATATTACTTATGTGAAATCTCTTAAAGTAGTCTCTTTGTGGTTCATTCTTTGAAATAATTTTTTTCTTCTCTTAATTAGTTTAATTGTATAAAAGCCTAGGAATTGGTTGGAGCACTTCATTAAATTTCTAGTGATGTTTGTGTGAAAACTTTGGGTTATTTTGTTTGAAGATTCAAAATTCGGTGCTTTTATTTTGTTTGGTACTATTATGTTATTTGGTTACTTTGGGTATTTTATTTGGTGTTGTTATTTTGTTTGAAGATTCAAAATTCAGTTTGCTTGGTAAGGCAAAAATTTTTCAAAGTGGAATGCTTAAAACAAAGGAAAAAGAAAATAAAATTATATACAATGTTGGGGTTAATAATAAAAACTAGAAAGCAATGTGATGCACAAATATTAAGACTCCAAAGGCTGCTGCATTTTCAATTATGTTGTCATAACATATTTTTAGTTATGCTATTGTTACTTGTGAGCATGGTTGGCCTTTGTGAGTCCTAGAGTAAGATAAGTCTTCAATTTTTTCATAATTGATTATATGGAAATAGCAATTTCGCTCAATTTGGAAGCAGTTGTGAAAAAACAAATGCACTGAAATTCTCCCACTGGACTTGCACAAAATCCATTAACTGAAATTAATATATTCATCAATGCTCTGAATATATTACTAAATGTTGCTCCTTTCCCTTAATCAATTTAGACTAATCAATTTTAATATATTAAGTCTAATATTTTTTTACTCCTTTTCCTCCCAAAAAAATGAAATAAAAAAATAAAACAAAAAATAGTAGCATCATTAAGAGATGCCAAACAATGACTATATACTTTTAACTCTTTCAGTATTTTTCCGATTATACTTTCTAATTCATTACTTTCGCCACATTTTACGACCTTATGTTTTTTATGCCATGCACTTACCCCCAACACCAAGGTCTATTAGTTAACACACTCTTCTTTGAAAACCTTACAATCTCAAGGAATTGTTCTAAAAGGGTTTGTATAGTCACTGCTCAAACCCAAGAGGCTCCTAATGGGATAGGAAGTTTAGAGGTTCTAACTTCAAGCATTAATTGCTTGAGCTGTCATTGGACACATGAACTTTAGAAAGGTTAAAGGAGTTGTATTTTAAACTGAATGACAAATTTACCACAAATAATTTCACTGGCTGAAATTATTTGGGGAGGCTAGATGTTATGATTTGGAGTGCCTAAAAGAAAATACAATTTTTTTACCTTTCTTTTTACCAGATTTTATGTGATGGTTGGGTTAGTCATTGTTCTAGGAAAAGTATTTGGAGTTGTAGAGCTCCTCCTAAGGAACTTCACTCAAACAACTTTTTCGGATGTTATTTTGACTATTGACAAATTTACCACAAAGAATTTCACTGGCTAAGATTATTTGGGGAGGCTACGATGTTTATGATTTGGAGTGCCTAAAAGAAAATACAATTTTGTCACCTTTCTTTTTACCAGGTTTTGTGTGATGGTTGGGTTAGTCATTGCTCTAGGAAAAGTATTTGGAGTTGTAGAGCTCCTCCTAAGGAACTTCACTCAAACAACTTTTGCGGATGTTATTTTGACTATTGACAATCTTAGGAAGAGGTGTAAGGTGATGTTAGAGTGGTGTTGTATGTGAAAGAAAGGAAAGATTGTTAATCATCAATTTCTCTTTCATTGCCCAATGGCTGTAGAGTTTTGGAACTTGATTTGATAAGTTTTTGGCGTGAACTGTTCTTCCAATGCCTGTTTGGTTGTGCTTTCATTTTAATTTTTCATGTTTCAGTAATTAAAAACAATGAAAAGTTCGAAACATCCATGTTTTCATTTTTGTGCTAAAATAGTTTGTGCTAAAATATTTTGCGCTAAAATTTTCATATTAATTTGATTTTGGATTTAACATGTATTTGGGGTTTGAGATTTTGAAGATAATGGCATGGAATTTCTATTGCTGAAAGTAGCTTCTAGGTTAGCCTTTAATAGAAGACTGTTCTTTTCATAAAGAGAATGATTGATTAGGCTCCATTATGTCTTAATTGTCAATGGCAACAAAATGCTACACATGCCCTCCCTCAGATATTTTGATACTTTTTTCATTTGTTAAACTTTCTCTAATGAAAAGGTGGTTGCAAGTTCTCCATAGTTGATGTTTTTTTGGTCGTTCTTGAATTATCAGGATGCCTCAATGGTTTAACAACAGATGGTGCACTAGGGTATTTAGATGATTGTGATAGATTCTAACATTGTTTAACTTAACCTTTTCTTCGTTATTCTCTTTCATCTGTTATTGTTGTTCTTTATAGGACATTCTACGTGCATATAGCAAAGTTACTCATGTTGTTTCTCGCTTTCTCTAATTTTGTTACTGAAGGTTGTAAAATTCAGCAAGTGTATGATTGATCACTCAGTAGGCTCCATTATGTAATAATTGTCAATGGTTGTAGCACAGTACGCATGTCTGTCGGCTTATTTTAATCAATTGGACTTAGTGTTCTATTAGGGTTACACACAAGATTAGGCAGCTTTCCATCATCCTTGAGTGCTCCTTCAAGCTCTTATGCATGTTTCGAGGATTTTTTTATTGAACATTATTGCGTAATCAATCTAGTTATTGTTGTCAAACATATCATCATCAGTTGCATGATCTAGATTGGTTTTACTCACATAAAAACATTCACTCGCACTTTGTGATGGAATAAGGAGTGACCACACCATAATTTGGTGTGACTCACTACACTTGATCATTCCTCTCTTGAATTTCAAACAAACCTTCTTGTAAGAATGTTGAAGAAATCTGTTAGTTAATGGTTTGAATTTAAACATCTATAGACACATCTTTTGGTGAACCATGGTGACTTTTGGTATATGAAACAAATCCAAGAAGTATGATTATTCCCAAAGGTCACCTTAGTGTGTATATAAATATATAACGGCAAGGTTGGAATTCACTTGTAATCATGCAGAAAATTTCTACTTTCTAGCTTTCAAATTATCGATATTCTTGCATGATAAACACCCTCACGGGTATTCCAATCAATTGCCATTGTGAGTTAATCTTTCAGTGGTATCAGAGCAAGGTTTTACACAATCGCAGATGTCGAATTACAGTCCGGAAGAACGAAAGTTTTTTGAAAATTTTTTACCAAAAATTCAAAGAGTAATTGACCGTCAATCTTCGGCATTGGTTAATTCTGTTTACTTATTTAATCATCATCAGCGTGTTATATTCCCAGAAAAATATCCAAAGAAAATAACAGTTGGTGGTGCTATTGTACCGAACCTTGTCGAAAGTGTGGCCGAATTATACTAGCGGAAGAAATTTTACGAAATAATTTTTGGTTCAATTTGCGTCTGAAATTCATTCTGAAAAATGGCAAAAAATTGACACCCCGTCACCAGAGAAGACAACCAAAGCAAGAATACCGTTGGAGCATCTGCCTCTATTTCGAATATGCCAGTTGTTGGGCCAAATTCAAAAGCAAAAAGAATGGGTCCAAAACTTAGGTTCACAGTAAGAAAATCTATTCCCTTGGGCTTAAGAATTAAAAAGAATATGATTGGGCCAACCTAGAAAGCAGCCCAACCCAGCCAATCAGAGGCACAGTCGGCCTAACCCAGCGCAACAGAGACACAACCAAGCAGCCCAAAGTTGCGGTCCATCTGTCAGCGCCCAAACCCGCACGTCGGCCCAGCGCCTAGTGCTCCGCACCTTTCTGCTCCGCGCCTGGACCTGCGCCCTCTTGCTCCGCGCCTTGACTTGCACGTCAAACCGACTCATCACCAGCCAGTTCAAACCGGTTCAGCCATAGCCTTGAATCGGCAATAGCCTGGACCAGGGGTTTGCCTGCCCGTTCTCGCTCGTTTCAAAGCCGTTTTCAGTCATTCAAAAGCCAAGATCTCCAGAATTCTTCTAAGAATTTTTCCATGGGTCATTGTACTAAATTTCCAGAAGAAATGATTAGAGAAGGACGCTATCCGAGGGTGTTACTCAGGTTATCATTCAAAGAAAAAATATTTAATAAGCACCGTTGTATTCTTAGGGCTCGTAACTATTTTCACAAGACTCATATGCAAAGTATTTGGTTTAATTGGCCATTCAGTTTTCATCATTCTTCTTACCAAAGGCAAGAAGACCGTTGTACTCTTTCACATCGATGTTTTGCTTATCACAGGGGCCGACTCAACAACTACAAGGCTTATCCTTGTTAAGACTACTTGTAATTTTTTTTTTCCTCATCTGTTTCTTTTGTTTGTCATATCCACATTTGTATTTTTATTGTAACACAAATTTTTTTTTTTTTTTGAGAATGGCTATTAAAAGTGCTATTGATTCTTCAAGAATTGAGATGCTTAATGGAAATAATTTTTGAGCATGGAAACGCCACATTTCTCATCTTATTACACATGAAAAAACATTGCACACTTTATCCACTTATAAACCAGATGAAGATTCTGATTGGTTTCAAAACAAATGGATAGAGGATAATGCCATGGCAAAGGCAACAATATTACATAACATGAAAGATAACATTATTTCATTATTCAAAGAACATGAAACTGCCAAACAATTGATGGAAGCACTAGAAAGTAAGTATGGAGTACGATCGAATACTCATATTCAATTGCTCTTGGACAAATATAATAACACTCGTATGAGTGATAATGATAGTGTTGGTGATCATGTTAATCAAATGGAATTAATTGCTAAAGAATTATCCAACGCTGATCACCTTTTGTCAGATAAGATGCAAGTAACTACCATACTTAATAGTCTTCCATTGTCTTGGGATCATGTTGTCACATCTTTAACTCATAGCAGACAAGACATTTCAATGATGACATTTCCTGTACTCTTAGTTTTCGAAGAAGAAAGAATAAAGCGAAGGCGTAAAGAAGGTTTGTCTTCTAACTTGTTGATGGCACAATCTTCACCACTACCACAGAATAATACCCGCACACCATTCAACAAGAGAAAGAATACTTCTTTCAAGAAAAAAATGGAAGAAGGGGTTCCAGAAAGGATGGAAGAAGCAGCAAGGATGGCAAAAACAACAACATCACGAGAATCAGGTTGGCCCATGTTACAATTGCGGTCAAAAACGTCATATCAAAGCCACTTGTCCTCAGAACAAGCAGAAAAAGGATCATAACCCCATTGCCATGACAGTTTCTGAAGTAATGGTACTTGAACCTTCATCAAATTCATGGTGGATTGATTCTACTGCAACTAGGCATATCGTGCAAAACAAGGACATGTTCGTGGAGTTTACTGAAAATTAGATTGGTGAACACAGAATCTATATAGGCAACAACTCTTACAGTGATGTTCTGGGCATTGGCAATTGTCAATTCTCTATCAATGGAACTTCCATTGTGTTTCATGATGTGTTTTATGTACCCAGCATTCGCTAAAATTTAATTTCAGTTCCAGTGTTAACCCAAAAGGGTTTTGAGATTAATTTTAGGTTTAACACAGTGTTAGTTAAGAAAGGAAGTGTATTGGTGAAAAGTGTAAGAGTGAATGACATGTACTCTCTTCTTATTGATAATAATAAAGTATGTATTTCTGATTATTTGTTTGTTTTGACCAGTAATAGTTCTTATTTATGGCATCTAAGATTAGGTCACATTAACAAAAATAAAATGTCTCAAATGTTTAAAAGTGACCTATTGCCTAAAGTGTTTTCCGATGATTTTGATACATGTGAACCATGTATCAAAGGAAAAATGACTAGCAAGGCATTTTTAAAACATTGGAAATAATCAGAATTACTTGAATCAATTCATTTGGACATTTGTGGCCCTTTAAGAACTAAAACTCATTGAAGTATGGAATACTTTATTACTTTCACTGATTAGTATTCAAGATATGGACATATCGACCTTCTTAAACACAAATCAGAGGCAATTGAAAAGTTTAAAGAATATAAATTAGAGGTAGAAAAGCAACTTGGTCGGTCCATTAAAAACTTGAATAATGATAGAGATGGCGAATAAGAAGCTATGGATTCTTTCTGCAAGGACAATGGCATAAAACATTTGTTTACAATGCCATACACTCCACAACAAAATGGATTGCAGAAAGACGAAATCGTACTCTAATGGAAATGACAAGGTCTATGATGGCTCATGCTGATCTTCCTATTCATTTTTTGGGGAAAGCCTTGTCCACCACTACATACATATTAAATAGAGTCGAAACAAAAGCCATACCTCTAACTCCTTATGAATACTGGAATGGTACTAAACCTAATGTTCTAAATCTCAAAGTTTGGTGATGTAAAGCACATGTACTTATTCTCAAACCTTTAAGGGATAAATTGGGAAGTAAAACTTTGGAATGCAAGTTTATTGGCTATGTTGAAAATGGGAGTGGTTATCGGTTTTACCATCCTAAACGTGGATTAATAGAAAGTAGAGATGCTATTTTTCTTGAATCCACTGATCTTGTTACTCTTGTTGAACAAATTGAATTGCTCTCCGAGATATCTCAGGATTCTTCTCTTCTCTATTTGTCACCAGCACCACAAGTTCTCCCCAAACTACCTAAGAGTGGGAGGAAAAGAAAATTATCTGACGTTGTGTTCCCTGCTTCGAATCCTGAGATAAGTGGGAGTAAGAGAGCACGACGTCCATCTATATTTTTGAAAGATCATTATGTTTTTCAAGTTGACAAACTTAATAACTTAGTAGATGATCCTACTAGTTATAATGAAGCAATGAGTAGCAGTGATGCTACACAATGGCTTGAGGCAATGAATAAAGAACTTAACTCAATCAAGAAAAATGATGTTTGGGAATTAACTGATCTCCCAAATGGAAGAAAAGCCATTGGTTGCAAATGGGTTCTTAGAAAGAAATTCAAAATAGATGGAAGTTTGGAGAAATACAAGGCAAGGCTAGTAGCCAAGGGATTCACACAACAACTTGGAGCAGACTTCGTGGATACATTTTCTCTTGTTGCAAAATTTGGCTCAATATGGATTCTAATGGCGGTAGTAGCCAAGATGGATTTGGAATTGCATTAGTTAGATGTTAAAATAGCTTTTCTCAATGGCAAATTAAAAGAGGAAATTTATATGATGCAACCTGATGGTTTCCAGATCCAAGGCAACGAGGATAAAGTCTACAAGCTGAAAAGATCCTTGTATGGACTCAAACAATCGTCAAGACAATGGTACTTGAAATTCCACCAAGCCATTTTAGAAATGGGCTGTGTTGTGAGTCCAGTAGATCACTGTGTTTATATCTGAAAAAATGATGATGAGTTAGCAATATTGTCTTTATATATGGATGACATATTGTTAGCAGGAAATTGTCCAGATATGATTATGAAAACCAAAACTTTCTTGGCATTTAGATTTGAAATGAAATACATGGGTCTTGCAACCTATGTTCTAGGAATTAGAATTTCAAGAGATAAAAATTCAAAGTTATTATATCTAGATCAAGAAAAATATCTAGACAAGGTGCTCAAAAAATTTAATATGGATAATTGCAATTCTTTAAGCACACTTGTTTGCAAGGGACAAAGTCTTAGTAAAAGTATGAGTCCTCAAACTAAGTCTGAAATTGAGGAAATGAGAGATGTCCCATATGCTCAAGCAGTAGACAGCCTAATGTATGCTACTATAAGCACCTAAAATCTGTCATGTAGTCGGATTGGTAAGTAGGTTTCAATCAAATCCAGGTAAGGAACATTGGCAAGCAGTCAAAAGAATATTCAGGTATTTAAAAGGCACTAAACATTTGAAATTATGTTTTGGTTTGTGTGATCTATACATAAAAGGATACACTGATGCGGATTTTGCTGGAGATGTAGATGATAGAAAATGTACTAGTGGTCATGTGTTCTTGTTTAGTGGAACGGCAATTTCTTGGTTAAGTGAGAAACAGAGTTGTGCTGCAAAATATACTATGGAAGCTGAATACATAGCTTGTAGCATAGCTATTAGTAATGCGGTCTGGATAAAAAACAATTTGTTGATAGTTTAAAATTAGGAATACGTGCCAGACCAGTCAATATGTTTTGTGACAATCAGTCTGCCATCTCATTAATAAAAAAATGGAGCAAATAACTCTAAGGGAAAACATATTGATGTAAGTTATCACTATATTCAGGATATAGTAGAGAGCGGTGAAATTAAAGTCGACTATATACCCTCAGAAGAGATGGTGGCTGACCCTATGACCAAAGGGTTGTTTTTGGAAAAATTCAGAGAATATGGAGCTAATATGGGATTGAAAAATGCCTAGCTAGGTGGTTTAGCTACTTATATAAAAGCATAGTTGGACGACTCTGGGGACACCTAGATAGCCGATGTTATGCGACTTTATCTTGCATGGAAACATGCGTTTGGTCAGGTAATAAGGTAGCAAAACTGACTAGGTACGGATATCATAGTTAGCATGAGATGTAAAATCCATAATAGGCAACATGCTGACTACATGATGTTGTCTACATGATCAACAAAAAGTCACTGATAAGGTGTGTTAAGAAAAACCTTCAAGAATGGGCCTTAGAGGAAGTACTTAACAATAATTTCGGCACAGGCAACACACGAGAAATGTGTGCGGGTGAAGTCATCAATAGTGATTGGGTATGACTATGAACCCAACGTTGAAAATTGATACCATTCACTTAAAATATAGTGAATTGAAGTCATTTAGAGTGTGTTGTCAGTGGGAGAACATGTCACGACCCCATTCCGCCCCTAGTAGAATGGTGCCATGATGGCCAGTAATTTGGGATTACCAAAGGCCACTTACAAGAATCCACACACAAATCAGAGTATACATATGGGGCTTACAAATGCGGAAGAAATAAATCCAGACTAAGTAATCCATAAGAGCAGTGCATAGATTGAATGAAATGTCATACATCAGTACATGGCTTTTAATACAACAAATGAAGTACAAAAATACATCTTGACCAAAAGGCTTCTCAGCCATCAAATACAAAATACAAAGGAAATAACCAAGAAGCATGATCTTCAAGATGTTGCAAAAATACAATCCAAAACACGTCGGCAAGCACATCAGCAAAACACATCGGCAAAAGAATACATCGGCTAATACATCTAGGCGTCGCCGCCGTCCTGCTCATCACCTACATATATATAGAGAGGGTGAGCTTGGATACTCAGTGAATGGCATAAATAATAAAGGGGTTTACATGAATGACATCCGAGGTCTTTTAACAAGGCAATACAAATCTTTCAAGCTTCAAGGGATGTTTACTAACATCAATATAATACAAGGGATGACATCTCGGACAAACAAGCCCACGCGGTAAAACCGTCAGTGGCAAGGCAAGACAAGACAAGAGAGATCTCTAACAAGGGTGTCGTTGCATTATAGTCCCCGAACACTAAGGACTTGTGCTACAAGTGCTTATAGTCCCCTAGCACGTACGGACTGGTGCCACAAGTGCTTATAGTCCCCTGGCACGTACGGACTGGTGCCACAAGTGCTTATAGTCCCCTGGCACGTACGGACTGGTGCCACAAGTGCTTATAGTCCCCTGGCACGTACGGACTTCCAAGAATGTCATCAAGGCAAAGTACAATGTTTGATACACAAAATAGGAATAATCATTCATGCTTGTAAGCAATATTCAAATCAAAGCAAAACAAGGTTTTATCAAAGCTTTACAACATATCTTTATTAAAATACCACTCACATAATTCTTCAGACGTCGGGGTCAGGGCAAGTCCAAGTCCTACAAACACATGGCAAAAGTCTGTTGAATGCACTTTCAAACAAGCTTCACATGCATACAAAATGACCTCGGCGTTCTACAAGACTAAGTCAAACCAAAACAAACACTGTTCCTCGCTCGGGGAACATGCTGGGCACCAACCAGGTCTTGGCCGAGGTCCCACACCTCCTCGCCGAGGTGTGGTCCTGAGGCCCACATTCGAGGACAAATGAGGTCGGGAAAATCTGGGTTTCCCTCAGCTCAAGGACATCAAGAACATGAACATGAAGATCATGAAGAAGATGAATGCAAGAATCACAACTTATGATTATAAAACCTGAGATTTCGTGCTATGAGTTTAAAAACATGGACCTGGGTACCCGTGATAGAAGATCTCACGAGAACAAACACAAAAACATGATTTTCGATATGAACCTTCGGATCAAAACAAGAGTTTTCTTCAAGAACATATGAACATCATTTTCTCTTTCTAAAACCAACTTTAAATCAATGCATGGCATGTAGAACAGATCCGATCAAGCAATGCAACTAAATGATCAATGAAAACAACAAGAGTAGGTCAAGATTCTAACCTCAAATCAAGGATCTAACGGTTGAACTCTAAAGATCAAGCTTGCTAATCCACTTTCTCACTCTAGAACTCCTCCTAGAGCTTCTCTCTCCTCAAGAACAAGATATGAGACTAAAATGATACATCTCTCTCTCTGCCGGCTGATATAGCACTCAGCTCGGACACGTGGCAATGGTTGGTTGGTTCAGCTCAAAAAGGTGACTGATTGAAAAGACAACACTCTGACAAGGTGTGTTCAACAAGCTACTCAGCATACACTCCGGCAAGAATGACATCGGCAAAGGACAATGACTTCGGCTAAGGGTAAAACTTCGGCAAGTCAAGGAATAATGATCTCGGCTAGGAAGAACAACACTTGGCCTAGCTGTGCCACACCTTGGCCTAGATGTGCCACACCTCGGTCTAGGTCATACCATTCCAGGACAAGATCACTTGGGTTCAAGACAACATCTCGGCCTAGATAACACACACCTCGGCCTCGGCGATACACACCTCGGCCCAGATGATAGTCATCTCGGCCAACATGTCAGGGCAAGGGTGGAGGTCAGCCAAAGAACCTCAAGATGGTCCTAAGTGTAGGAGTGTCAAAGAGGCGACCTAGGCTCAGGACAACCTCGGCTAAAACACACACACACCAAAGAACATAGCATCCAAGTAATACTTATGCAAGACAAGTCAAGATCTGAAATGCAAGCTTATCAAAGCAAAATCATACAAAATGCACATGAGTATGGTTAGGACAATGTGAGGGTTATTACAGAACACATTCGTACGGATGCAGTTAGATTGATGGCAAAAACGTGTGCACGTATGGCTATGTCACAATCAGATAGATAAAAGTAGGCACGAGGCAAATTTTGGTACCAAGGTAAAACATGCTCAACTTTGGTTTATCATCTTATTATGGTGTGTTCAAGTGGGAGATGATAGAATAAGGAGTGACCACACCATAATTTGGTGTGACTCACTACACTCGATCATTCCTCTCTTGAATTTCAAAGAAACCTTCCCGTAAGAATGTTGAAGAAATCTGTTAGTTAATGGTTTGAATTTAAACATCTATAGACACATCTTTTGGTGAATCATGGTGACTTTTGGTATATGAAACAAATCCAAGAAGTATGACTATTCCCAAAGGTCACCTTAATGTGTATATAAATGAATAACAGCAAGGTTGGAATTCACTTGTAATCATTCAGAAAATTTCTACTTTCTAGCTTTCGGATTATCGATATTCTTGTGTGATAAACACCCTCATACGTATTCCAATCAATTGCCATTGTGAGTTAATCTTTCACTTTGTGCATCACTAGCACACTTTGGTCATTTGGGAACAAAACCATTGAAGACAGAGACCAAAGAGTGAAGCTTCATAGTTGTTGTTGAATCAAGGAAAGGTAATTGAGTTAGAGTCACAGGGTGTGGAGAATGATGTGGTGGAGATTCACGGTGTTGTAAGTCCTTTTGTCTAAAGTCCTATACTACATTGATTCAATATTGAATTTTCGGTTAGGGTGTTGGGATCATGGTTTTCCCGTTAAATTGCCAAGTTCTGTTTATTGTCTTAGATTTCTATGATTTTTGCTACTATCACCCTGATTTGAATTTTTATCAATTAATTGGTTGGTAATTTTAAACATGGTTTCATTTTTAGTGTTTGACCTATTCACCCCCTAGGTGCAAACATGCCGACTCCAATATTTCAGATTGCATTCAATATTTAAAAAGTAGAGCAGAACCCTTACCTCAGATCTGTCTATGTTAGGTGGCTACATGCTTCTTACCACTTTGTTTTATATTTTGGCTTGCTTTCTCTTGCATGTGGGACATTAAATATTTAATTCTTTTTTGGCATGCCATGTTAATCCTTTATCAGAGCCATCAGATATTGTTATGTGAAAATTGGAAGTTGTGTTACAATCAAACTAGTTTGGGAAAGTGAGATTATGAGAACCTAAGTCCACTAGACTCTTTAAGTTAGCAAACTATCTACCACCACCTCCCTTTCACTTATATGGGCCATTTGTGCTATCTTTATCTCCAACCACTAACCTACATGGAATGTTCTATTCCTGATTCTTCACCAAATGCAACTATTTTAAAATTATGTACACTGTATACCTAGATTGCACTTAACTAGTTGGAATATAATAAGTTTTCACTTTTTGCATTATAAATATGATTTTTGGTGAAAAAAGTTTTGCTCCATAGTCCCCTTAGAGCATGACTTATTTGATAGGTAAAGGTATATAGGCCAAAAAGAGAGCAACAACATCTCTTTGAAATCCAATTTTCTATGCTTAAAGTGTTGCATAATAAACCAAAAAGAGAGAAACAACATCTCTTTGAAATCCAAGAAGAATCAATCACAAACAAGAAAAACACAGCATGCTGATTTTACTTAGTTTTGGGTGATATGCCCCAGCTAGAATGTTTTGATAATCTTTTATGGGTTTTTTTTATATATATATAGATAATAGACAGTTATTCTTCTTACCAATTCAGATTACCAACCAATTTTTTAGTGTTCTACAAGGAAATATGCATCTTTCATACCTGCACTACAAGTAGATATGAAAAGGTATTATTTTTTTTCATCATTCTTGTATGGAAAGTTTAGGCCCATACAAACAACCAAAAGTGCATGTCTTCAATTAGAGATTTGATTATGTATCCATGTATGTACACATAAGAATATATGATATATCGTCATAATTTAATCCAAGACAGAGTCAATTATTCTCTTCCTCTTTCTATACCTTCAACAAGAATGTAATTAATTAAATAGGACCCTAACAAATAGCCTGTAACTAATATTAGAGATACACAGAAGGCTTGTTTGGCTTGATACATTATCATACTTTTCACATTTTGATTGTGCACTTATAACTTGGTCTTGTTTGGTTTCATTGATTTTGAGGGAAGATAATTGATTAAATGCACAATTGGTAGTTGTCGTCATCTCAATAAATTATGAGGTTTGAAAAAAAGAGACGAAAAAGAAGCATCCCATAATAATCAAGAGTAACTTTTTTTTTTTTGGTGGATACCAAGAGTAACTTAAATAGTACTCATTTCACATAAATAGGGTGACATGGATGCATCAACTCAAAGTTTAGATGAAAAATTTAGCCGTTATAAAGATAGATATAAAGATATAATTATTTCTTATGACTGTCTCCATTTAGTTATTTCTTTCCACCAATAGAGATTACATGCACAAAGAGGAATTGGGAGTTAGAATAAAAAATGCCTTAAACTTAGTCGAAAAAAGTCGTTTGGGGGGTGAAAATGTAAAAAAGCCCCTGAACCACTCTATGGATGTCACAAGCAGAGAAATAGGACATGTGGGAACAAACGGCATGAATTAGCACACGTAGGTTGGTAGTTAGAGTTGAAAATGCCATAAACTTAGTCAAAAAAGCGCGTTCAGGGGGCGAAAATGCAAACCAATCCCCGAACCACTCCATAGATGTCATGGGAAGCTTTCTCATGACAAATAGGACACGTGGGAATAGACAACATATAATTAGCACAACTAGGTTAGGAGTTAGAGTTGAAAACGCCTTAAACTTTGTCAAAAAAGGGCGAACGGAGGTGAAAATGCAAAACAGCCTCTGAACCACTCTATGAATGTCATGGGATGCTTCATCATGGCAAATAGGACCTATGGGAACAGGAAACATATAATTAGCACACCTAGGTTGGGAGTTAAAGTCGAAAACACCTTAAACTTACTCAAAAAAGAGTGTTCACGGGGCGAAAATTGTGACATTTTGTTTCCAGGGTCGCTCGAGCGAGGAAACCGTCACTCGAGCATAGAATCGATGCTCCCAGAATCTTGCTGAATTGCAGGCGTGCTCGCTCGAGCGAGGAAAGCCTCGCTCGAGCGTGGAATGCAAGCTTCTAGTAGTTTCACTGCAGCACTGCAAAATTTCTGAGGTTTCTCTTTCTCCACTCGAGCGAAGAAGTTGTCGCTCGAGCGAGGCCTCTCGATTGTGTCTAGTCGCTTAAGCGTAGGAAGTCACGCTCGAGCGAGGGTCATGATATTAGCTTTTTAAATTTAATGAGTCTAGATCATTTTCTCATTTCTCTTTTTCTATCCCCCATCTCCTCTTCCTTTCTCTCTGAAACCCTAAATTTCCACTATAAAATACCTCTCATATCCTTGAGATCCAACCTAAATCTCTTGCTAGGAGTGTAGAACATTTGAAGATTGTCATTATCTGCCGATTGGATTGTGGGTTTGCAAAAGATTCTTGTAGGAGCTTGGATTTTTGCTTGATTGTTGAGGTAGGGATACTTTTACCCTTGTATTTATTCTTTATTGATGGGGTTTCATGGTATTGTGTGGTTTGAGAACTAATTTGAGGATTTTGTTGGATTAAAGCCCTTATTTCACACTTTAAACCATTTTGCCTAACATTTACTTTCAAATTTCTCAATCCCTTGTTTTAAACATGAAATGTAAATATTATTAAAACCTAGATTGGTGACAAAGAAAAAAAACCCCCAAATTAGGTAAAACCCTAAATACCCAAATTAAGTAGAAATCACTACATGGAATGGAATTTCTCTTAGCTCATGACATATTGTGAACAATGAAAAGATGGAAATTATTATTCCTTGAAATTTATGTGTGTTCATCTATGGTGATGTTGAAGTTTATTAGTAGGATCAAAATGTGATGTATTTGTTAATTGTGCATGAGTCCAAGTGTGAATAGGTCTTGGGTAAGTGTGGTGTGCTATTGGTACCTACGCGGGGAGTTCAAAAAGGTACCCAAATGCCCTATCTAGGCTTATCGCTAGACGAATGTGAGGAAAATGTTTTGGGGTGTCCACATAGTCTCGCCGTATAATAGCCGGCGAAAGTGGAAAAACGGATGATTTTCCTTTGGGTGCCCACTTCCTGCCGTATAATAGCCGGTAAATGTGGGGTGTGGTTTCCAAAAATAAAAGTGATGGGTGTTCTCAATTAGACTCTTGTAGATGAATGCATGGTTTGATGTTTCGTGGTTGTGAATGTTTATTTGTTATACGTGAAGTTATGATGTGCTATTGTTTTTGTTAGAATATCATGGTTCCTTGTGGTTTGTTTAAGACTAACCACGAAGATAAATTTTGTTGTAAAGTTTGTCACATGGATGCCATAATCTTTTTCAAAGGGTTAAATACTTGGTTAAATGTGTTCCTACTGGGCAAATAGCTCAACCCTAATTTATTTTTCAGGAATTGACGAAGGACAACCTCGTTGATGGACTGGTCCAAGCACTAGCTCATTTTGGGAATGGTAGAAGTCAAGAGGGTGTTGGTTGTTTTAAATCGGGACTTTTGTAACCAGACTTCTAAATGTATCTTGTGACGTTGTACGCCCTAGGGGCTTATGTTTTGTTAAGTCATCTAGTTTATTGAACTGGAACACGTATTTCAGATATTGTGGGAATGTATTTATTAAATTGTAATCATTTAACTCTTACTTCAATAAGAAAGATGACTTTTTGGATTAAGTGATCATATTATCTTGGTGTACTATAGTGTGAATTTCAGGGCGTTACAAATTGGTATCACAGCCATAGGCTACAATACTTTGGGCTCGTGGGAAGTGACATGTGTCACACTAGGGTCCTTAGGTCAAGATGGAATGCTTAGGATCCCTTGTATGTTATGTGTCCTATGTGATTATATTGATGTGGGATTAAACTCCTATGATGTGGCTTTGTCTGACGCAGTCATCAAAATCCTATTGGAAAGGCACTTGATCACTGTTCTTTCCACTTTGAGGTTTTTGATTGCCATGGAATTAGCTGACATCTAGGTAGGATAATTCATGTGTGTTTCTATGTGAATGTTTGTGTACTTGTTTGGATTATTTGATGTGAAGGTTTATGAAGTTTACAGAGAGAGTGAGTGTGAGGATTGAGTATGGAGCACTTAGGTGCGGAAAGTTGTTATTGAGTTTAACCTTGTCCTTATTTCTTGTAGATGTCTGGGCGTGCTAGGGCTCGTGGTAAACCCCATCGGGGAGGCTGGAACATCCCAACCCAACCTTAGATTCCTCCGCAAGAGGAAGGATTGGATCAAAACAACATACCCGTTCCACTGGTCGAAGAAGCAATGGGGGTATTACCTAGGGAAATGGCAAGGGCTCTACGGGGAGTCCATGAAAATATTGAGTGCCAAGCTAGCAGCTAGGACTATTGAAGGTGAAACAAGAGCTTCCTTTTTGAAAAAGGAGTTCTTTTGTTCCAATCCTGCCGAGTACAATGGCGAGCCCGATCCGATGAAGGCTGATGAGTGGTTGGAGCAAGTGGTCAAGTCTTTCGAGATTTTAGACATCCGAGAAAATAAGTTGCGAGTAGCATTAACAGCCTACCAACTGAAAGGGGACGACGGGCAGTGGTTGAAATCCATCAAGCATAGGGTTGAACATACCTGGGAAGCATTCGTGCAAGCTTTCCAAGACAAATTCCTCCCTTCCACAGCTAGGGAGCGATTGAGGAAACAGTTTGAGCAGTTATTGCAGTTAGATACACCAGTGGCAGAGTATGAGGCTAAATTCACTAGCTTATCTCATTTTGCACCCGAATTAGTGGCTACGGAAGAAAGGAAGTGCCTTGAATTTGAGAAAAGGTTGAGACCTAAAATCTTGATGAAGGTGGTTGGCAATATGATCTGTAACTATGACCGTTAGTTGAAACTGCACGCTCATGTGGAGATTACTGTAGAGGCCGAAGAGGCAAGGCAAAGATTGAAGAGGATGGGACAGTTAGATGCTAGGAGTGACACGAGCTCTTCTAAGAGGTCCATGGGTTCATCGTCATCCTTGCAATCATCTCCACAACTAATTAAGTCCTCTAGTTATGTGACGGGCGGGAGTTCGGGAAATATGACCAGAGTTACTAGTGCGTGTTATAGATGTGGCCAAATGGGTCACAAGGCTGCGAAGCGCGGACAGAAAGGTGGAGCACGGTCCCAACCTGTGTATCCAAAGGGTCAACCTCAAAATAGGAGCCAGCCACAATCTTGTTATCAATGTGGTCAACCAGGGCATTTAAAGAAGTTCTGTCTACAGAAAGTAGGGACTCCGAAGGTGGCGGGATCTAGGCAGTCTGGAGGTCTACAGATAGGTTAAGGGCAGAGGCAATCATACCAGCTAGCTCAATCAGGACAAGCATCCAAGATAGTTCAAGGAGCCACGTCTACTCAATCCACACAACAAGCTTATGTTCAGAGAGGTGACGTAGGGGAGCAAAGATCGCAGGGAAGAGTGTATGCTATCACCACTTCTGAGCAAGCTACGGGGCCATCAGTTGTGAGAGGTACATTTCTCATCTTCAATACTTGGGCTAAGGTGTTGATTGACACTGGGGCATCGCATTCATTTATTGCCACATCATTTACATCATTGTTGGGGCTAGAGAGTAGGCAACTGCAGGCTTCGCTTACAGTAGAATCACCAGTAGGGGGAAACGTCATTCTAATCCAGGAATGTCAAGGGTGTATAATTGAGGTAGCAAGTCAATAGCTTCCGGTTAATTTTGTATTGCTGGAAATGTCGGGTTTTGATGTTATTCTTGGAATGGATTGGTTGTTCACATACCGGGTGACAATAGATTGCCATCAGGAGAGGGTCGCGGTATGTGCTGCAAGCGGTGATTGCTTCACATTTTTTAGAGATAGGTATGATAGATCATTACCCTCTTCATGCTACCCATGTGGCCGAGGTCAATTTAATTTCCTTTTAGCAACCCTTTGGAAGGACGGAAGTGATGTAGTTCGGGATGAATTCCCAAGGGTAGTGCATGAATACCTCAACGTTTTTCCTGAAGATCTTACAGAATTGCCACCTCATAAGGAGGTAGAGTTCACCATAGACTTGCTCCCAGGTACGGCGCCTATCTCATCGCCGCCGTATAGGTTTGCTCCAACTGAATTAGTGGTTCTGAAGGAACAGTTGCAGGAGTTACTTAGTAAGGGCTTTATTCACCCTATTCCATAACATATACAATGTACATCCGAATATCAAAATAACATTTTTATTACAATTCCCAAACATCGATAAAAAGGTCCGGATATTTCTTACGGACTTCAACCTCACATTCCCAAATCGCCTCCTCAACCCCATGGTGTCTCCACGACATTTTCAGCAAGGGACAAATACGAACAAAAGATACACAAACACGTATATATACACAAACACATACGGACAAATACGAAGAAAATACACAGATACGTACGTATACACAGACACATTTGGGGAACATGCCGTTACTGACAAGGAATATTCTGTCTATGGACGTCAGCGAGCATATGCCGTTACTACGACGGAATATTCCATTAGCTGACGTCATTACGCGTAAGCAAAACACGCAAAAAGGAAAGAAAACACGAATGCATGGATACGGGGTTTCGAACCTCCGATCTCAAGCATTAGGCCCCAGCCTAAATCACTGAGCCAAACCACTAAGCCAAGCTACTCTTGTGACAAAAATAGTCGAATGAATGTATATAATAAGTAAATATACAATATATATATATACATGTATGTATACAACTTTCCCGCTTCTCTCTCTTCCTTCGAAAATCGCGTTTGACACATAGCCTTGCTTTTGCGCCAGCTGGCCGACAAAAATAGACCTCCTCTATTTGTAAGCTCGCCTTGGCTCTCTCTCCTTCTTTGTCTTCTTCTCTTCCATCTTCTTTTTCGTCGACTAGCCGACAAAAGCTACCCTCCTCGATTCTTTTCCATTTCCTTTTTCTGCATTTTTTTGTTGCCTCGACTCTTTCTCCCTCTTTGTTTTCTTCTCTTCTGTCTTCTATCTTCTTCTTCTTTTTCTTCTTCACTCTCTTTCGTCTACTTAATCACTCTCTTCTTCTTCTTCTTGCTTATTCTCCTTGAGAGAGGCAGAACATCAAGACTGAGCGGAGGAGAAAAGCTGCCCCAAAACTCAGTCTATTCTCTGTTATTTCTCTGTGACTCCTTTCTTTCTTTTTACACTTCTCACCACACATGGCCTCATCTCGTCCCCTTACTCTCTTTTCGGACCTCAATGATCCAAGCTCTCCTAGACCGAGTGCCCATGCTCCTACTCTTCCTAACCTTCCTGGACAGAGTGCCCCTACTCCTACTCTTCTTAACCTTCCTGAATAGAGTGCCCCTGCTCCTACTCTTCTTAACTTTCCCATGATGTTAGTTGAGCAAATCATGGCCGCTCAATCTGACATTGAAGCCAACCACTTCACACTGAGATCCTACATAGAGACAGTGACTGCAGTTACCAAATTGTCTCACTGGCTACAGAATAGGACCAGTGAGGTACATCAGTTAAATGCCCAACTTTCTCTACTCCAGCGCATGTACAAAGATGTGCGAGCAGGGATTTGCGCACGGAAGGTGGAGAATAAAGAGCTGAAATGGAAGATCAGCGTCATGGCCCGATTCGGAGCACCTTCATACTTTGCCTTTGACAACCAGCAGGGAGTCAACTCTCTAGGCGGTCCTTTACGCACTGAAGCAGGGCCTTCAAGGGTCCTCCAAGACGACAAAAAAAGGAAGAAGAGAGTCGAGTAAGTGAAGTCAGCGTGTAGCCGTCATCAAAAACAAGATCCTTCTCTCTTCTTCTTATTCTTCTTTTTTTTTTCCTCCTTTGTAATCGGGGATGTCATCCTCTGACTGTAATAAAAAAAAGTTTTGTTGCACATCAATGGCGTGACTGCTATATCACTTTGAACTTGAAAACAATTTGTTTGATTGAATTTGAGAACCCCAACCGGTGACTCTACGCAGAGTGGCAATACTAACCGAGCCAACTCTAACCCCAATGCCGATGCAAATGCAGATGAGATAAAGAAATGTGATACACCCGTGTCAATCAATACATTGGCAATAAAATTGCAAAACAAGAAGGTACCTCTCACAACCGAAGGTGCTGGCACTAACTCTAGTGTGGTAACAGTATACACACGCCTAGTAGGTCTCTAATCCACCTGCTTCCCTATCGGAGCATAAGCCAAATACAGAGACTGAGCCGAAGAGGCTCCCGAAGTGGCCGTCGAGGCCTGTGCCGACTGTGCTGCCTGGTGACTCTGAGTCTGCCTCGATCCAGATGCACCAGGTGTGCCACCCAACTGTGGACAGTACCTCTTCATGTGTCCTGCTTGTCCATATTGAAAGCAAGTCAAAGACTGACCCCTCCCCTGACTCTGGCTCGGTGGACAGATTGAAGACGGAGCAGACCGCTATCCTCCCCCCTTCTGTGGGCAAGAAACGGACTTGTGACCTAACTGGCCACACTTGAAACAAGAAAATCCTCCCTGACCACCTCCCCCTACTCCTGAATTTGGCACTGGAAAAGTAGACCTAGACTGTGCTCCATGAGACTGCTGTGGTGTAAAACCCTTTTGCCTCTTGCTATCTCGGGCCTCACCCGGCATCTCTTGGCCTCTCTACCTGAAACCCATCATCTCCCTCTCTCCAGCACCTAATCAGGTTTCCATATGTGCTGCTATCTCAACAAGACAGCTGTACTCCCTCATCATAGACCCGCCCATACAGTAGGCAAGCTCATCTCTTAGTCGAGTCTCAAACTCGATACAACGGCGCTCTTCTGTCGCCACAAACTCAGGAGCAAATCTGGACAAACTAACAAAAGTGGCCTCGAACTCCGCCACCGATGTGCCAAGCTACTGTTTGATGTTCTTGAACTGTTCAATCAACCTCTCTTTGACAGTAGCAGGCAGATACTTCTCCTAAAAGGCATTGACAAAGGCCTCCCAGGTCACCCCAATACGTCATCGCGCGCATTTCCACCACTGACCCGCTTCTCCATTCAGCTAAAAGGATGCCAAGGTCACTCTCAGAGCGTCGTCCTCAATGTCTAGCATTTCGAACATCTTAACCGTCTGCTCTAGCCACTCATCAGCCTTTAGCAGCTCCTTAGCATCTCCCACAAAAATATCCGGATTAGTCCGGAAGAACTCCCTTTTTAGCAGGAGTGGTCCTATCTCTGCAACTGGGGCTGCTGGGGCCTGTGCTAGGTTCTCAGCCCTCAGTATGTTCAGTGCCCTTGCTATCTCTCGTACCAAAGCACCCATGGCATGTTGCCCAACTGGCTCAGCCACATCTTCATGCCCTGTCCCCTCCTCCTGTGCTGGAATCTCATCTGATATTGGCATCTCGTGCCTCCTGGGCCTACCATGCCTACCACTGCCCCTTCCACGTCCTGACATCCTAATAAAAGAACACTCTAGATTAGCACAATCGCAATTGTGCTAAAGCTAACTCACTCACTTCTTAGGGCAATTGACAACAGTTAATTCATTCCACATAAGCACATACAGATTTTCTTTCTAGATAATGATTGTCCCATGATGTTGCTAGAGTTCCAATCAGAAATAGAAGTGATCAAGTGCTCTTCTAACTGGACTTCCAGGAACTCACAGAGCCAATCAACATCTCAGAAATCAAACCCCATACCCATATAATCACATATGCATGTTATTACATAGCACCTCATCATACAGATATCTCTATCAAGCGAGATAAATCCACTGTGGTACTAACCACTCCCCACGTACCAAAAGTATTCGAACTCGGTATGCTCTGATACCAAGTTGTAATGCCCTGAAAATTGGACAGGGTATATCTATTTATACAACAAACCCACCTGATAGACAAATACATATATATAACTAACTATTCCATACATCCATTTCCATTTAATCCCAAATGCCAAATACATGTTGTTCACATCTCAATGCCCCAGTTCCAATCCCAAGTATGCATTTTACAGCAAGTATGAAACGGAAGCCAAACAGATAATGAGTGCCCTAGGCTTACAAATTTATCCAAGAACATTCTTGGTTACATAAAATGCAGTTTCAACTCAACGCAAATATAGCCATGGGCTTACATTCAACAAATAACAATAAAACAAAAATGAAGCCTCAGCGCCGAGTCCTCCCAAGTCAGTGCCTTGGCGGAGGCATATCACCTGTACCTGAAATGGTTTCCCTTACATGGTGAGCCACAGCCCAGTAGAGATATACTACACAACATATGGACCATGACAAGACTAAAGAGGAGTATGCTCATGCCATGCTTATGATAAAACCGTTTATCTCTCTTTTTATAAAGCATACAATGCTGAGATGCAACAACAGATATAAAGCCATTTCCATTTTAAACCATATTTGTTACATGACTATAGGGTCTGTAAATCTCTAAATGAGTGTCTGCAAGTAGGCCCTAATGCACTACCACTGTTATTTTTACTAGTAAACTGGAAGGCTCGACACCTAACTGCGCGGTTCTACACCCCCTACCCAGATTCACCAAGTATTCATCTTTTCGCAAACAGATACATTTTCAAAACATTTCTCAAAAACAGATACATTTTCAATGAAATTAATGTAATGCAATGTCCAATGTAACAAATGAGAAATGTGGTTCAATTTACCTTAGTCTCATGCATTTTTACAACAATCATGGCTATCCTCCACCGATAGCCCAAAACAGATATTTCCAAACATATATTTAAACAATTAAATTCCAAAAAAAATTCGATAAATACAATCTATTCCACATCTCATCAAATATGAACAACTACACTAGTTTTCATATCACAATCACGTCTGGTAACCTCTCAAGGTCCATTTCTAACCGTGTCGGTTTTATTTCAACAGATACATTAAGTAAGATAATACCGTTAATGCCCAAGAAAATATCATTTTCTTTCCAAACTCATTCTCCAAGCATTATTCAACTATGACATCCTATTTTGATCAAAAGCCCCAAAAGTTAAACATAATTCTTTTGTTTTCTTTAAAAATGCTCTTTTGGTCGCAAACCGGTAAAAATTTCAAAACCGATCGAATCGAAGTCCGTTTTTGCTCAAATTTAAAACATAGCTCTTTCATAACCTTACAAACATATTCCAAGTTTACACTTTCGCAATTTAGGCGTCAACTCTTCATTTTTCTCAAAATTTCCCATTTAAGCAAATAAATCACAAATTATCCAAAAATTCTAATTAAATTATATACAACTCTAAGCTCCATATAATCAAGTAAAAATACATAAAGAAGTGTAGGAAGAATCCCTACCTCAAGCCAAGAAGCTTTCAAATTTTTCGGCAACAGAAATTAAATCTGCTCGGAGCCAAACGACGTATTTTCTGCTCTCTACGTTTTAATCCAAAGCGCTAGGGGTCAAAAATGACTTACACTAGATCAAACCCATGAAAAACCAACATTGGAACCCTATTTCTCTTCTTCTCACGGCAAGAACTCCCAAAGTTTGACAAAAATTTTATTTGGTCACTTTTATAGATATTTCCTAAACAAATATCTAACTATATATATACACATATATACATATATATATATATATCAATTAAAAATACATTTCAACATCTTTAATGACAAAAGTAAATATAATATTTTCCCACCACAAAATATATTTCGTTTAATGGTACACACCATAAATATTCACAGCTCTTTTATGATAGTCAAATAATAATAATAAAACCACAACACTATTACATGGTTACTAACGGGTCACAATTCAATCAATTGGGTCCAATATGAATGGAGTTTAATAATTTAATATAAATCCCCAACTGAGATTAAAGTATAAATTCAACTTGATTCAACTTGTTACACCGCCTTTGCCATGCCACTACCCCGCCATACTCCAACAAATTGAAGGAAAAAAAACCGCAGGTTCGTTCACTCTCCAAACTTAAAATATTAGGGCTTTGATTCCAAAATTTAGGATTTTTTTTGAATGGTAATGGTAATGGCAATAAATGATTGTTTAATGTGTTGATTAAGAGATTGTTACCTGATGTATTTCAAATCTGTTCTTAGGGTTTTGATTTGGGACTTTTTACGTGATTTATTTCAAATTTATTCTTAGAGGAGCCGATTTGGGAGTTTTTTCATGATTTGTTCCATGTTCATTCAGACATACTAATTTTTTATTTATTTATTTATTTATTTATTTTACATGTTTATTTAGTTTTTTCATGATATACATAAATAAGCAATTTGAATCATGGAAATCATTGTGATTATATATATATATATATATATTATAGATTTATAGATAGTTTAGGTGTTTCCCTGGATGAAATGAAGCATCCAAAATACCTTTCAAGAAATTGTCTATTAAAATGCTCCGACTAATACACTTATTTGTCGTTTGGAAATAATGGCCAAAATAATCCCCATTTTTTTTTTTTTTTTTGGGTATGGGTCTATTAAGTAGTTAAATTCAAAATTTCTGCTCTCAAGTCTACAGGCATGCCTTGATTATCTTTTTTCAAATGGATTGTCACATTGGAGGGATGGTTGTTAATCATGCAACCACTTTTAGCAACCTCCAAATTTATTACAAAGCACCAAAAACAAAAACTATGCAATGCAGGTCATTTGTGTGATTAGATATCCAGTGCACATACAATACTTGTAGTTCTAAAAAAAATTGTTGTTGCCATTTTAATTTTTTGAAAACTATTTGCTATGTTCTTTCCTTCTGAATTTTATAATTAGGTGTGAAGTTAAAATTTCACCTCTCTCTCTCTCTCTCTCTCTCTCTCTCTCTCTAAGTTGTAGTATGTTGCTTTCAGGAATCCCATTGAAGACCTTTCCTGGGATAAGCATATAGCCCCTCTGCTAGTAAGTATGTCTTTGTTGACTTACGTTCAATAATGTGATTGTGGGAGAGAGATTAAACAAGATGTCCAGACCCTTGTTGACTTGCTTGTTTGTATAAGCTTTATGTTTTTCTATTCAATGCTTCATTTAGTTAGTTGGTTGCCTGCTACGTACGCTCATTTTATGTATTTTTATGAAAGCCATGCTATGGAAAAGAGGGTTTTGATAAAATGTTGATTAATCCCCCACACCCTCTGGTGGGAACCATTGGAATTCTTTGAGGATGCTTATTTGACTATTATGGTAATGGTGTTTAACTGGAAAATGTCACACAAATTGATTCTTTTATGTAGAAATCTTTGGAAAACTGATGTGATAGCGGTGTTTGAAACACTCTTCATCCCCTTATCCTTGACCTCCTTATCCTTGAAGATAGAATTTGCATGCCTCAATACATTTTGCATCAAATGCGAAGTGCAAAGCCGGTGGTTTGTGTTAGGCATAACAATAGTTATGGCTTTAGCCATTGCAGCATCCTGATCGATAAAAATTGTTTTCGGAGCCTTACTTGACATTGCCTCCAAGAATCTTCTAAAAAGCCATATAAAAGAATCGGCAGTCTCATCATACATCAAAGTTGTGCCAAATATAACAGTTTCCCTATGATAGTTAAATCCAACGAAAGACGCAAATGGTCTATGTGCACTATTTAACTTGTAAGTAGTGTCAAAAGTCACAACATCACCAAATTGCCCATAATCCATGATCATCTGAGCATCAGCCCAAAATATGTTTGTAATCTGCTTCTCGTTATCTAATTGGACCGAGTAAAAAAAGATGGATTCTCCAATGTTTTCTGACGAAAATATTGCAAAAGGCTACCTGCCTCCCCATATTCTGTAACACCCCCAAAATAATACAATAAACCTATCTGTCATGCGGAAGAATATAACAGAAATATAATACTTTCATTCATCAGAGTTTACTGTTTAATAACCAGTTAAATGCCATGTAGGCTTACATCTTCCCAAGTCATTGCTTGGTTGCACAAAGTGAGTCTTGCTCATTACATCTTAATGCTAGATCACTCCAAGATTTTACTCCAGAAGATCTTAATGCTAGATGAACCCGTCAAGGTGTATATCTACGAGATTGAGATTAGTACCTATCTAGCTTACTTGAAGTGAAATCGAAATACCTCCTCTCCTCTGTGAGAGCCTCTCTATCCCCTGGTAGTTTCCTAGACCCTGATAGTTTCCTTGGGTTTATCCCTTTGTAGCTTCTTTAGCTTCTTCAGATTTCCACAGCCGAGGCTTTTTTTGAGCTCTCGCCCTTTGTAACTCTCTTGTCCTCTGTTTTTTTGACTTTTTATTGCCATCATCTTTGTCTTCTAGGACCTATTTCATTCCCTTAGGTTTCACTGTGGAGAATAATCCTTTGATACCTGTCACGCCCTCAAAATAATACATATAAGCCCAACATTCATGACATCCATAGACATAAGAAGATAAAGCATATTTCCATTTATCAGAGTATTAAGTACAAAACTATTACATGTTGACAACAAAAGTAAATGCCCTACGGGCTTACAACTTTCCAAGTCAACACTTGAGTTCAACAAAAGAAGAGTTCTAACTCTTTATACAAAACAAGCCCTTGGCTTGATTTACATGTAATACAAAAAGATAACAACAAAAAGATCTTTCAGTCTCTAAGCCTCCCAAGCTACGTCATTGGAGGTGGCATACCATCTGTACCTCAAAATGATGTCCCGTAAAGGGTGAGCCAAAGCCCAGTAGAGATATACTAAACCAAGTATGAGAAATAACTAAAACATTAGCATTCGATAAATGGTTAACACCTGTAAACTAACTTACAACACATCCCAATTCCATGACAAATACACCCATGTTTCATTCCACCTTCCTTTACTTGTCCAACTTAAATTCATAAACATGGCTCATTATCTAGCCAAATAGTTAAATGAGACTACAACTCATATTAAAACACTTCTGTTATCCACAATTCAAATGAGACTACAACTCATATTAAAACATTTCAATACTTCAATTATCTACGTTATGCAAACGTAATTAGGATTTCGGGACTTTCACCCTGGACACTCCAGCCAACTTAGTTATCAATGGAGTCCATCCCCTATCTCCTCTCAAACAGGTTTGAGAGTACATCCCCTATCTCCTCCCAAACTATGGAGTACATTCTCTATCTCCTCCCAAACAAGATACATATGCAATGTATTTAAACAGTCTATCATATACAATGATCAATCCAGGCACATATTCAATGTGTTAATTCAACCGTCATATTCAATGACTTAACCATTTGATTAGTTTCAGTTTTCCCTAATCAACATACAGTGTCTACAACAATAAAGACTATCCTCCCCCGATAGCCCAAAGCAGTTACCTCAAACAGATAATAAATTCATCAAACAGATAAATTATCAACATTCTCATAGGTGAGTGATTAATCGATCCAACAACACCATTCAATCTCATAATTCCTCAATTTCATGATTTTCAACTCAATTTCATGTTTCCCTATATTAATTATTCAAATTAATTACTCAAACATAATTAGGGCATTTTCCCCATTTTTCAAATATCAATTCTAAGGCTCAATTTCATCAATTTAACAACAATAATTCCATTTTCCATGGTCTCACATACACATGGAGTTTAACAATCGAAAACCCCCTTTTTTTATAACTTTAAAACAAACCCTAACTTTCCCAAAATTCCCAAACAACACCATCTATCCAAAATACCCAACATTTATGTCAAAACTCATAAAGAGGAGTAGGTTATCCCTACCTCAAGAGAAGATACTCAAAGGAGATGAAGGTGAAAACCCAAGATGCTCCAAACACCAACTTTTTCAAATCAAAGAGGAACCCACGCAAAGCTCTACCTTTCTTACAAAGGGACTAAGGTAGAAGACTCCTAGAACATGGAGTGTTTGTAGAGAGAAGATATGTAGAGAGAAAGAGAGAGCAGCCAGATCTAGGATTTGAAGATAAAAGATAATCAAAAAGTGAAGAAGAAACTGCTGCTGCGAACTGATATAATCGACCATCGCTCGAGCGAAAGAGTGGTCGCTCGAGCGACCAAACACAAAGAAAACCTCGCTCGAGCGTAGAAAGCCTCACTCGAGCCAACAACATGAAGCTTCAGGTCTGTAACCCAAAAACACGCTCGAGCGAAGAATAGTTCGCTCAAGCGAAGAAACCCAAAACATAGTCCTCGCTCGCTCGAGCAAAGGAATGCTCGCTCGAGCCAAGAAACACAACCTTCAGGTCCAAACTAGACGCAGACGCACGCTCGAGCGCAAGAATGCTCGCTTGAGCCAACAGACACACCACTCAAAGCTCGCTCAAGCGAAGAAACCCTGGCTCGAGCGAAGGAACTAAAACACAGAGCTCGCTCGAGCGACAAAAGCCTCGCTCGAGCAAAGACACCAAAAACTGGGCAGCAACCATTTGTTTCAAAACACACCCAACCTGTTACAAACCTGCCCAACACATCCCAAAACAAAGCTTTCCAAGACAAATTCCTCCCTTCCACAGCTAGGGAGCGATTGAGGAAACAGTTTGAGCAGTTATTGCAGTTAGATACACCAGTGGCAGAGTATGAGGCTAAATTCACTAGCTTATCTCATTTTGCACCCGAATTAGTGGCTACGGAAGAAAGGAAGTGCCTTGAATTTGAGAAAAGGTTGAGACCTAAAATCTTGATGAAGGTGGTTGGCAATATGATCTGTAACTATGACCGTTAGTTGAAACTGCACGCTCATGTGGAGATTACTGTAGAGGCCGAAGAGGCAAGGCAAAGATTGAAGAGGATGGGACAGTTAGATGCTAGGAGTGACACGAGCTCTTCTAAGAGGTCCATGGGTTCATCGTCATCCTTGCAATCATCTCCACAACTAATTAAGTCCTCTAGTTATGTGACGGGCGGGAGTTCGGGAAATATGACCAGAGTTACTAGTGCGTGTTATAGATGTGGCCAAATGGGTCACAAGGCTGCGAAGCGCGGACAGAAAGGTGGAGCACGGTCCCAACCTGTGTATCCAAAGGGTCAACCTCAAAATAGGAGCCAGCCACAATCTTGTTATCAATGTGGTCAACCAGGGCATTTAAAGAAGTTCTGTCTACAGAAAGTAGGGACTCCGAAGGTGGCGGGATCTAGGCAGTCTGGAGGTCTACAGATAGGTTAAGGGCAGAGGCAATCATACCAGCTAGCTCAATCAGGACAAGCATCCAAGATAGTTCAAGGAGCCACGTCTACTCAATCCACACAACAAGCTTATGTTCAGAGAGGTGACGTAGGGGAGCAAAGATCGCAGGGAAGAGTGTATGCTATCACCACTTCTGAGCAAGCTACGGGGCCATCAGTTGTGAGAGGTACATTTCTCATCTTCAATACTTGGGCTAAGGTGTTGATTGACACTGGGGCATCGCATTCATTTATTGCCACATCATTTACATCATTGTTGGGGCTAGAGAGTAGGCAACTGCAGGCTTCGCTTACAGTAGAATCACCAGTAGGGGGAAACGTCATTCTAATCCAGGAATGTCAAGGGTGTATAATTGAGGTAGCAAGTCAATAGCTTCCGGTTAATTTTGTATTGCTGGAAATGTCGGGTTTTGATGTTATTCTTGGAATGGATTGGTTGTTCACATACCGGGTGACAATAGATTGCCATCAGGAGAGGGTCGCGGTATGTGCTGCAAGCGGTGATTGCTTCACATTTTTTAGAGATAGGTATGATAGATCATTACCCTCTTCATGCTACCCATGTGGCCGAGGTCAATTTAATTTCCTTTTAGCAACCCTTTGGAAGGACGGAAGTGATGTAGTTCGGGATGAATTCCCAAGGGTAGTGCATGAATACCTCAACGTTTTTCTTGAAGATCTTACAGAATTGCCACCTCATAAGGAGGTAGAGTTCACCATAGACTTGCTCCCAGGTACGGCGCCTATCTCATCGCCGCCGTATAGGTTTGCTCCAACTGAATTAGTGGTTCTGAAGGAACAGTTGCAGGAGTTACTTAGTAAGGGCTTTATTCACCCTATTCCATAACATATACAATGTACATCCGAATATCAAAATAACATTTTTATTACAATTCCCAAACATCGATAAAAAGGTCCGGATATTTCTTACGGACTTCAACCTCACATTCCCAAATCGCCTCCTCAACCCCATGGTGTCTCCACGACATTTTCAGCAAGGGACAAATACGAACAAAAGATACACAAACACGTATATATACACAAACACATACGGACAAATACGAAGAAAATACACAGATACGTACGTATACACAGACACATTTGGGGAACATGCTGTTACTGACAAGGAATATTCTGTCTATGGACGTCAGCGAGCATATGCCGTTACTACGACGGAATATTCCATTAGCTGACGTCATTACGCGTAAGCAAAACACGCAAAAAGGAAAGAAAACACGAATGCATGGATACGGGGTTTCGAACCTCCGATCTCAAGCATTAGGCCCCAGCCTAAATCACTGAGCCAAACCACTAAGCCAAGCTACTCTTGTGACAAAAATAGTCGAATGAATGTATATAATAAGTAAATATACAATATATATATATACATGTATGTATACAACTTTCCCGCTTCTCTCTCTTCCTTCGAAAATCGCGTTTGACACATAGCCTTGCTTTTGCGCCAGCTGGCCGACAAAAATAGACCTCCTCTATTTGTAAGCTCGCCTTGGCTCTCTCTCCTTCTTTGTCTTCTTCTCTTCCATCTTCTTTTTCGTCGACTAGCCGACAAAAGCTACCCTCCTCGATTCTTTTCCATTTCCTTTTTCTGCATTTTTTTGTTGCCTCGACTCTTTCTCCCTCTTTGTTTTCTTCTCTTCTGTCTTCTATCTTCTTCTTCTTTTTCTTCTTCACTCTCTTTCGTCTACTTAATCACTCTCTTCTTCTTCTTCTTGCTTATTCTCCTTGAGAGAGGCAGAACATCAAGACTGAGCGGAGGAGAAAAGCTGCCCCAAAACTCAGTCTATTCTCTGTTATTTCTCTGTGACTCCTTTCTTTCTTTTTACACTTCTCACCACACATGGCCTCATCTCGTCCCCTTACTCTCTTTTCGGACCTCAATGATCCAAGCTCTCCTAGACCGAGTGCCCATGCTCCTACTCTTCCTAACCTTCCTGGACAGAGTGCCCCTACTCCTACTCTTCTTAACCTTCCTGAATAGAGTGCCCCTGCTCCTACTCTTCTTAACTTTCCCATGATGTTAGTTGAGCAAATCATGGCCGCTCAATCTGACATTGAAGCCAACCACTTCACACTGAGATCCTACATAGAGACAGTGACTGCAGTTACCAAATTGTCTCACTGGCTACAGAATAGGACCAGTGAGGTACATCAGTTAAATGCCCAACTTTCTCTACTCCAGCGCATGTACAAAGATGTGCGAGCAGGGATTTGCGCACGGAAGGTGGAGAATAAAGAGCTGAAATGGAAGATCAGCGTCATGGCCCGATTCGGAGCACCTTCATACTTTGCCTTTGACAACCAGCAGGGAGTCAACTCTCTAGGCGGTCCTTTACGCACTGAAGCAGGGCCTTCAAGGGTCCTCCAAGACGACAAAAAAAGGAAGAAGAGAGTCGAGTAAGTGAAGTCAGCGTGTAGCCGTCATCAAAAACAAGATCCTTCTCTCTTCTTCTTATTCTTCTTTTTTTTTTCCTCCTTTGTAATCGGGGATGTCATCCTCTGACTGTAATAAAAAAAAGTTTTGTTGCACATCAATGGCGTGACTGCTATATCACTTTGAACTTGAAAACAATTTGTTTGATTGAATTTGAGAACCCCAACCGGTGACTCTACGCAGAGTGGCAATACTAACCGAGCCAACTCTAACCCCAATGCCGATGCAAATGCAGATGAGATAAAGAAATGTGATACACCCGTGTCAATCAATACATTGGCAATAAAATTGCAAAACAAGAAGGTACCTCTCACAACCGAAGGTGCTGGCACTAACTCTAGTGTGGTAACAGTATACACACGCCTAGTAGGTCTCTAATCCACCTGCTTCCCTATCGGAGCATAAGCCAAATACAGAGACTGAGCCGAAGAGGCTCCCGAAGTGGCCGTCGAGGCCTGTGCCGACTGTGCTGCCTGGTGACTCTGAGTCTGCCTCGATCCAGATGCACCAGGTGTGCCACCCAACTGTGGACAGTACCTCTTCATGTGTCCTGCTTGTCCATATTGAAAGCAAGTCAAAGACTGACCCCTCCCCTGACTCTGGCTCGGTGGACAGATTGAAGACGGAGCAGACCGCTATCCTCCCCCCTTCTGTGGGCAAGAAACGGACTTGTGACCTAACTGGCCACACTTGAAACAAGAAAATCCTCCCTGACCACCTCCCCCTACTCCTGAATTTGGCACTGGAAAAGTAGACCTAGACTGTGCTCCATGAGACTGCTGTGGTGTAAAACCCTTTTGCCTCTTGCTATCTCGGGCCTCACCCGGCATCTCTTGGCCTCTCTACCTGAAACCCATCATCTCCCTCTCTCCAGCACCTAATCAGGTTTCCATATGTGCTGCTATCTCAACAAGACAGCTGTACTCCCTCATCATAGACCCGCCCATACAGTAGGCAAGCTCATCTCTTAGTCGAGTCTCAAACTCGATACAACGGCGCTCTTCTGTCGCCACAAACTCAGGAGCAAATCTGGACAAACTAACAAAAGTGGCCTCGAACTCCGCCACCGATGTGCCAAGCTACTGTTTGATGTTCTTGAACTGTTCAATCAACCTCTCTTTGACAGTAGCAGGCAGATACTTCTCCTAAAAGGCATTGACAAAGGCCTCCCAGGTCACCCCAATACGTCATCGCGCGCATTTCCACCACTGACCCGCTTCTCCATTCAGCTAAAAGGATGCCAAGGTCACTCTCAGAGCGTCGTCCTCAATGTCTAGCATTTCGAACATCTTAACCGTCTGCTCTAGCCACTCATCAGCCTTTAGCAGCTCCTTAGCATCTCCCACAAAAATATCCGGATTAGTCCGGAAGAACTCCCTTTTTAGCAGGAGTGGTCCTATCTCTGCAACTGGGGCTGCTGGGGCCTGTGCTAGGTTCTCAGCCCTCAGTATGTTCAGTGCCCTTGCTATCTCTCGTACCAAAGCACCCATGGCATGTTGCCCAACTGGCTCAGCCACATCTTCATGCCCTGTCCCCTCCTCCTGTGCTGGAATCTCATCTGATATTGGCATCTCGTGCCTCCTGGGCCTACCATGCCTACCACTGCCCCTTCCACGTCCTGACATCCTAATAAAAGAACACTCTAGATTAGCACAATCGCAATTGTGCTAAAGCTAACTCACTCACTTCTTAGGGCAATTGACAACAGTTAATTCATTCCACATAAGCACATACAGATTTTCTTTCTAGATAATGATTGTCCCATGATGTTGCTAGAGTTCCAATCAGAAATAGAAGTGATCAAGTGCTCTTCTAACTGGACTTCCAGGAACTCACAGAGCCAATCAACATCTCAGAAATCAAACCCCATACCCATATAATCACATATGCATGTTATTACATAGCACCTCATCATACAGATATCTCTATCAAGCGAGATAAATCCACTGTGGTACTAACCACTCCCCACGTACCAAAAGTATTCGAACTCGGTATGCTCTGATACCAAGTTGTAATGCCCTGAAAATTGGACAGGGTATATCTATTTATACAACAAACCCACCTGATAGACAAATACATATATATAACTAACTATTCCATACATCCATTTCCATTTAATCCCAAATGCCAAATACATGTTGTTCACATCTCAATGCCCCAGTTCCAATCCCAAGTATGCATTTTACAGCAAGTATGAAACGGAAGCCAAACAGATAATGAGTGCCCTAGGCTTACAAATTTATCCAAGAACATTCTTGGTTACATAAAATGCAGTTTCAACTCAACGCAAATATAGCCATGGGCTTACATTCAACAAATAACAATAAAACAAAAATGAAGCCTCAGCGCCGAGTCCTCCCAAGTCAGTGCCTTGGCGGAGGCATATCACCTGTACCTGAAATGGTTTCCCTTACATGGTGAGCCACAGCCCAGTAGAGATATACTACACAACATATGGACCATGACAAGACTAAAGAGGAGTATGCTCATGCCATGCTTATGATAAAACCGTTTATCTCTCTTTTTATAAAGCATGCAATGCTGAGATGCAACAACAGATATAAAGCCATTTCCATTTTAAACCATATTTGTTACATGACTATAGGGTCTGTAAATCTCTAAGTGAGTGTCTGCAAGTAGGCCCTAATGCACTACCACTGTTATTTTTACTAGTAAACTGGAAGGCTCGACACCTAACTGCGCGGTTCTACACCCCCTACCCAGATTCACCAAGTATTCATCTTTTCGCAAACAGATACATTTTCAAAACATTTCTCAAAAACAGATACATTTTCAATGAAATTAATGTAATGCAATGTCCAATGTAACAAATGAGAAATGTGGTTCAATTTACCTTAGTCTCATGCATTTTTACAACAATCATGGCTATCCTCCACCGATAGCCCAAAACAGATATTTCCAAACATATATTTAAACAATTAAATTCCAAAAAAAATTCGATAAATACAATCTATTCCACATCTCATCAAATATGAACAACTACACTAGTTTTCATATCACAATCACGTCTGGTAACCTCTCAAGGTCCATTTCTAACCGTGTCGGTTTTATTTCAACAGATACATTAAGTAAGATAATACCGTTAATGCCCAAGAAAATATCATTTTCTTTCCAAACTCATTCTCCAAGCATTATTCAACTATGACATCCTATTTTGATCAAAAGCCCCAAAAGTTAAACATAATTCTTTTGTTTTCTTTAAAAATGCTCTTTTGGTCGCAAACCGGTAAAAATTTCAAAACCGATCGAATCGAAGTCCGTTTTTGCTCAAATTTAAAACATAGCTCTTTCATAACCTTACAAACATATTCCAAGTTTACACTTTCGCAATTTAGGCGTCAACTCTTCATTTTTCTCAAAATTTCCCATTTAAGCAAATAAATCACAAATTATCCAAAAATTCTAATTAAATTATATACAACTCTAAGCTCCATATAATCAAGTAAAAATACATAAAGAAGTGTAGGAAGAATCCCTACCTCAAGCCAAGAAGCTTTCAAATTTTTCGGCAACAGAAATTAAATCTGCTCGGAGCCAAACGACGTATTTTCTGCTCTCTACGTTTTAATCCAAAGCGCTAGGGGTCAAAAATGACTTACACTAGATCAAACCCATGAAAAACCAACATTGGAACCCTATTTCTCTTCTTCTCACGGCAAGAACTCCCAAAGTTTGACAAAAATTTTATTTGGTCACTTTTATAGATATTTCCTAAACAAATATCTAACTATATATATACACATATATACATATATATATATATATATCAATTAAAAATACATTTCAACATCTTTAATGACAAAAGTAAATATAATATTTTCCCACCACAAAATATATTTCGTTTAATGGTACACACCATAAATATTCACAGCTCTTTTATGATAGTCAAATAATAATAATAAAACCACAACACTATTACATGGTTACTAACGGGTCACAATTCAATCAATTGGGTCCAATATGAATGGAGTTTAATAATTTAATATAAATCCCCAACTGAGATTAAAGTATAAATTCAACTTGATTCAACTTGTTACACCGCCTTTGCCATGCCACTACCCCGCCATACTCCAACAAATTGAAGGAAAAAAAACCGCAGGTTCGTTCACTCTCCAAACTTAAAATATTAGGGCTTTGATTCCAAAATTTAGGATTTTTTTTGAATGGTAATGGTAATGGCAATAAATGATTGTTTAATGTGTTGATTAAGAGATTGTTACCTGATGTATTTCAAATCTGTTCTTAGGGTTTTGATTTGGGACTTTTTACGTGATTTATTTCAAATTTATTCTTAGAGGAGCCGATTTGGGAGTTTTTTCATGATTTGTTCCATGTTCATTCAGACATACTAATTTTTTATTTATTTATTTATTTATTTATTTTACATGTTTATTTAGTTTTTTCATGATATACATAAATAAGCAATTTGAATCATGGAAATCATTGTGATTATATATATATATATATATATTATAGATTTATAGATAGTTTAGGTGTTTCCCTGGATGAAATGAAGCATCCAAAATACCTTTCAAGAAATTGTCTATTAAAATGCTCCGACTAATACACTTATTTGTCGTTTGGAAATAATGGCCAAAATAATCCCCATTTTTTTTTTTTTTTTTGGGTATGGGTCTATTAAGTAGTTAAATTCAAAATTTCTGCTCTCAAGTCTACAGGCATGCCTTGATTATCTTTTTTCAAATGGATTGTCACATTGGAGGGATGGTTGTTAATCATGCAACCACTTTTAGCAACCTCCAAATTTATTACAAAGCACCAAAAACAAAAACTATGCAATGCAGGTCATTTGTGTGATTAGATATCCAGTGCACATACAATACTTGTAGTTCTAAAAAAAATTGTTGTTGCCATTTTAATTTTTTGAAAACTATTTGCTATGTTCTTTCCTTCTGAATTTTATAATTAGGTGTGAAGTTAAAATTTCACCTCTCTCTCTCTCTCTCTCTCTCTCTCTCTCTCTCTCTCTCTCTCTCTCTCTCTCTAAGTTGTAGTATGTTGCTTTCAGGAATCCCAATGAAGACCTTTCCTGGGATAAGCATATAGCCCCTCTGCTAGTAAGTATGTCTTTGTTGACTTACGTTCAATAATGTGATTGTGGGAGAGAGATTAAACAAGATGTCCAGACCCTTGTTGACTTGCTTGTTTGTATAAGCTTTATGTTTTTCTATTCAATGCTTCATTTAGTTAGTTGGTTGCCTGCTACGTACGCTCATTTTATGTATTTTTATGAAAGCCATGCTATGGAAAAGAGGGTTTTGATAAAATGTTGATTAATCCCCCACACCCTCTGGTGGGAACCATTGGAATTCTTTGAGGATGCTTATTTGACTATTATGGTAATGGTGTTTAACTGGAAAATGTCACACAAATTGATTCTTTTATGTAGAAATCTTTGGAAAACTGATGTGATAGCGGTGTTTGAAACACTCTTCATCCCCTTATCCTTGACCTCCTTATCCTTGAAGATAGAATTTGCATGCCTCAATACATTTTGCATCAAATGCGAAGTGCAAAGCCGGTGGTTTGTGTTAGGCATAACAATAGTTATGGCTTTAGCCATTGCAGCATCCTGATCGATAAAAATTGTTTTCGGAGCCTTACTTGACATTGCCTCCAAGAATCTTCTAAAAAGCCATATAAAAGAATCGGCAGTCTCATCATACATCAAAGTTGTGCCAAATATAACAGTTTCCCTATGATAGTTAAATCCAACGAAAGACGCAAATGGTCTATGTGCACTATTTAACTTGTAAGTAGTGTCAAAAGTCACAACATCACCAAATTGCCCATAATCCATGATCATCTGAGCATCAGCCCAAAATATGTTTGTAATCTGCTTCTCGTTATCTAATTGGACCGAGTAAAAAAAGATGGATTCTCCAATGTTTTCTGACGAAAATATTGCAAAAGGCTACCTGCCTCCCCATATTCTGTAACACCCCCAAAATAATACAATAAACCTATCTGTCATGCGGAAGAATATAACAGAAATATAATACTTTCATTCATCAGAGTTTACTGTTTAATAACCAGTTAAATGCCATGTAGGCTTACATCTTCCCAAGTCATTGCTTGGTTGCACAAAGTGAGTCTTGCTCATTACATCTTAAGCCCTTGGCTTTACAAATAACAAACATACACACAACAAGACATAATTAAGAAGCTCTTGCTTCCCGACAGTCTATCCCAACTATTGCCTTAGAGGAAACATCTCACCTGCACTTGAAAATGGTATTCCCGTATAGGGTGAGCCAACAGCCCAGTAGAAATAATCTAACACAATATATAAGGTTTAGCAAAGGTATAAATACCACGTGCATAAACAATACCGATACTAAAACATCCACAAGGCCCGCATATTCATATGCCACTAAGATCAAACCTCATTTCCATTTTCCTTCAATTCATTTCCAGTTTATCTATACTTCTCAATTCATAAGTCAAATTCATTATCTATCAATAACCAAACTGAGACTACAACTCAATGGTTTTTTCCTAATCATACAAAACACACATAAACACTTCTATCTGCCATTTTACGGATATTTTGTCCGCAGGAATCGACACCCATGTATATTTTCTCAAATATGCCATTTTACGGATATTTCGTCCGCGGGAATCGGCGCCCATGTATATTTTCTCAAATATGCCATTTTATGGATATTTCGTTTGCAGGAATCGGCACCCATATATATATTTTCTCAAATATGCCATTTTATGAATATTTCGTCCGCAGGAATCGGTACCCATGTATATATATGATTTCGGGTCTTTCACCCAAGACACTCCGGCCAACTTGCTTTCAGCGAAGTCCATCCCCTTTCTCCTCCCAAATAAACATACATATACAATGTATTTATAAACATAGTCATGTGCAGTGACAACCAACATTTGATTGGCATTACATCGCCTAATCCTCATACAATTTCTACAACAATCATAGCTATCCTCCACCGATAGCCCAATACATTTATCTCTAAACAGATATTCAATCTCAAGATAAATAGTTTATTCACAACTTCCAAAAGTGTAAGATAATACATATCTAATTTCACCATCTATACCCATAACCTTCTAATTTCTCATTTTCAATGTTAATCCCAATTATTTATGCAAATAATTATTTAAAATCAAAATTGGGGCAAAATCCCCTTTTCACCAAATATCAACCCAAACACCAAAATCAACTATTTTGGCACAACATGACCTTATATTCAAGCCTCGTACTCATTTACCTCATATTCATCAAATACCCCTCTTTGCATTTCACATCCAAATCCTAGATTTGTCCAAACCACAAACAAATCTCATCATCTATACACAATAGCAAATAACTAAGCTAAAAACCATATTAGAGTGTAGAAAATCCCTACCTCAAGCTTTAGAAGAGGAGATGAGCAAAACAAGGTTGAAAATCCAAAGATGTCGAAACCAACTTCTACTTGGATCAAAACGAAGCTCTTGACAAGCTCTACACTTAATCTCAAAGGAGCAAGGCAAGGAGATGCTTCCAAGAGAGTAGATCTAAAGATCTTTGAGCAAAAAGTGATTTTGGAGAGGGAGAGAATGACTCACAGCTTAGAGAAGGAGAAAGAGAAGAAAAAGTAAAAAAAATGTTAAGTGAGGGACCTATTTATAGTGCTAGGTCATAATGAAACAAAGTCCCAAAGTCAACCCAAAAGAACAAGTCAAAATCCCCAAAAAGTAGGCCCAAAACTGGACTAAAATCTGGGAAAAATGTCTGCAGGGGTCGACCCTTTTAGCACAGGGGTCGACCCTATGAAGAAACTTATGTTTGACAGCATGCAAGAGGGTCGACCCTTAGACAGGAGGGGGTCGACCCTATTTTCCAGCAACCAACACACAGACATAAGAGGGTCGACCCTCTCCCAGTCTGGTGTCTACCCTATTTTCCAGCAACTTCCTAGAAATTTTACCAACAGGTAAGGGTCGACCCTTAGGAAGGCTGGTGTCGACCCTAGAATAGAATTTCTAAGTTTCCAAGGAACTTTTGACAAGAACAAGTGTGAACAACCAAACCCAACAAGTTTAAATTGGATTATACTCCTCCAAAACCAACCCATGACAACACCAAAGATTTCCAAAATAAAAATAAAGGATTCAAATACACTTCCCAAAAGTTTTGAAGGACACAAGTGTTACATATTCTAAACTCTTTTTCCTCTTCGTTCTCAATTAATTTTTTGGGTTACCCATGAGCTCAAATGTAGCATTAAGATGGATTCTAGATTTTTCGGCTAAATCTGTTTTGATTGCCTGTGATACAGATATCTTCCCTTTGGATGGTAACATATGCGTACATTTTGCTGGTACAAAGATATGATTATATTGTTGAACAAAATCACCAACAAAAAAATTCTGAATATTCCTATCCCACTTAATGATAAGTTGGGCTTAACAACCAGTCCTCACTTCCTGCCTAGGATTTTTTGTTAATGGGTCACACTTGTCGACAACCCGAAACCCCTCCTTATTACAAACAAATTGCCTTGAAGTGATTTGCCCCTCCTTGCTCTTGATTACACAACCCCCTCTAATACTAAAGCCCAGCCTTCCTCCATAAGCATTATAGAAATCATATATTTCTTGTTCTATATCAAATGTCATGCGAACTCTAGGCTTCCAATCACAATCACTCCCGTCATTCTCAACATTGTTAGGTTCCATATCAATGTGCCAAGTCACTTAAAAAATAAATAAGTGCTCAATATTAACATAAAAACTG
This sequence comes from Camellia granthamiana, assembly GCA_036172215.1. Lineage (NCBI taxonomy): Eukaryota > Viridiplantae > Streptophyta > Magnoliopsida > Ericales > Theaceae > Camellia > Camellia granthamiana. Next base: position 52,726,095 of record CM069915.1, on the reverse strand, counting down.
CAAATTATGTTTGCAAAATAATACAAACTGAATAAAAAAATTACAAGAATAACTCATATTAGATTATATAAACAAAGGGGAACAAATTCCTTTAATAGTAAATTATGTTTTCAGTGATCCAGATTTAACCCAAATCTCTTCATTTTCTTATAATCAACATGTGAACGTACAAAATCAAAATTAAACAACTAACAAACCAAGCCAACAGTGATCAGAATTGGATTTTTCTTATAAATTAGAATCTAATGATATGTAAGAATTTAGAGATTTTAAATGGTACTGATCAATTTGCCTCAATAACACAACATAAAAGCAAACAAAACCAGAAATTAACAAGAACCAAAACCCAATAGGCTAGAGCATTGTGCATTGTTCAGGAAAAAAAAAAATTAAAAAAAATTAGGTATCACACTGTAAAATAAAAAATTAATAATAAAATAAAAAACCAAAATATCTGTTCTAAACATGTGAAAATAAAAAATAAAAAATAAAAACCCAAAATACCTATTCTAAACATGTGTAATAATATAGAAGAAAAAAAAAAACCCCAAATACCTGTTCTAAACATGTGTTCTAAACTAAAATACCTATTCTAAACATGTGTAATAATTAATAATAATAATAAAATATAAAATAAAAAACCCAAATACCTGTTCTAAACATGTGTTCTAAACTACTATAAATACTTGTATTTTTCTTCAATCGGCTGGAGCAGGGGTCGTCGGCTACAGGGCATCGGTGGCGGCATGACGACGGCGACGGCAAGGCGACGAGAGGCAGGGAGGAGTGGCCTCTCTCTCTCTCTCTCTCTCTCTCTCTCTCTCTTCTTCTCTCCCTCTCGCACTCTGTTTTTCTTTCATTCTTCCCGCCTTCTGCTATACCTGCGTATATGGAGGGAACTTTGAAATTAATATATATTTTTTTTCAACTTACTAACCAAAACGACGTCGTTTTGGTTAGTTTTAATTTCAGCCGTTGGGTTGGATCACTCTAGGAGATCACTCCAAGATTTTACTCCAGAAGATCTTAATGCTAGATGAACCCGTCAAGGTGTATATCTACGAGATTGAGATTAGTACCTATCTAGCTTACTTGAAGTGAAATCGAAATACCTCCTCTCCTCTGTGAGAGCCTCTCTATCCCCTGGTAGTTTCCTAGACCCTGATAGTTTCCTTGGGTTTATCCCTTTGTAGCTTCTTTAGCTTCTTCAGATTTCCACAGCCGAGGCTTTTTTTGAGCTCTCGCCCTTTGTAACTCTCTTGTCCTCTGTTTTTTTGACTTTTTATTGCCATCATCTTTGTCTTCTAGGACCTATTTCATTCCCTTAGGTTTCACTGTGGAGAATAATCCTTTGATACCTGTCACGCCCTCAAAATAATACATATAAGCCCAACATTCATGACATCCATAGACATAAGAAGATAAAGCATATTTCCATTTATCAGAGTATTAAGTACAAAACTATTACATGTTGACAACAAAAGTAAATGCCCTACGGGCTTACAACTTTCCAAGTCAACACTTGAGTTCAACAAAAGAAGAGTTCTAACTCTTTATACAAAACAAGCCCTTGGCTTGATTTACATGTAATACAAAAAGATAACAACAAAAAGATCTTTCAGTCTCTAAGCCTCCCAAGCTACGTCATTGGAGGTGGCATACCATCTGTACCTCAAAATGATGTCCCGTAAAGGGTGAGCCAAAGCCCAGTAGAGATATACTAAACCAAGTATGAGAAATAACTAAAACATTAGCATTCGATAAATGGTTAACACCTGTAAACTAACTTACAACACATCCCAATTCCATGACAAATACACCCATGTTTCATTCCACCTTCCTTTACTTGTCCAACTTAAATTCATAAACATGGCTCATTATCTAGCCAAATAGTTAAATGAGACTACAACTCATATTAAAACACTTCTGTTATCCACAATTCAAATGAGACTACAACTCATATTAAAACATTTCAATACTTCAATTATCTACGTTATGCAAACGTAATTAGGATTTCGGGACTTTCACCCTGGACACTCCAGCCAACTTAGTTATCAATGGAGTCCATCCCCTATCTCCTCTCAAACAGGTTTGAGAGTACATCCCCTATCTCCTCCCAAACTATGGAGTACATTCTCTATCTCCTCCCAAACAAGATACATATGCAATGTATTTAAACAGTCTATCATATACAATGATCAATCCAGGCACATATTCAATGTGTTAATTCAACCGTCATATTCAATGACTTAACCATTTGATTAGTTTCAGTTTTCCCTAATCAACATACAGTGTCTACAACAATAAAGACTATCCTCCCCCGATAGCCCAAAGCAGTTACCTCAAACAGATAATAAATTCATCAAACAGATAAATTATCAACATTCTCATAGGTGAGTGATTAATCGATCCAACAACACCATTCAATCTCATAATTCCTCAATTTCATGATTTTCAACTCAATTTCATGTTTCCCTATATTAATTATTCAAATTAATTACTCAAACATAATTAGGGCATTTTCCCCATTTTTCAAATATCAATTCTAAGGCTCAATTTCATCAATTTAACAACAATAATTCCATTTTCCATGGTCTCACATACACATGGAGTTTAACAATCGAAAACCCCCTTTTTTTATAACTTTAAAACAAACCCTAACTTTCCCAAAATTCCCAAACAACACCATCTATCCAAAATACCCAACATTTATGTCAAAACTCATAAAGAGGAGTAGGTTATCCCTACCTCAAGAGAAGATACTCAAAGGAGATGAAGGTGAAAACCCAAGATGCTCCAAACACCAACTTTTTCAAATCAAAGAGGAACCCACGCAAAGCTCTACCTTTCTTACAAAGGGACTAAGGTAGAAGACTCCTAGAACATGGAGTGTTTGTAGAGAGAAGATATGTAGAGAGAAAGAGAGAGCAGCCAGATCTAGGATTTGAAGATAAAAGATAATCAAAAAGTGAAGAAGAAACTGCTGCTGCGAACTGATATAATCGACCATCGCTCGAGCGAAAGAGTGGTCGCTCGAGCGACCAAACACAAAGAAAACCTCGCTCGAGCGTAGAAAGCCTCACTCGAGCCAACAACATGAAGCTTCAGGTCTGTAACCCAAAAACACGCTCGAGCGAAGAATAGTTCGCTCAAGCGAAGAAACCCAAAACATAGTCCTCGCTCGCTCGAGCAAAGGAATGCTCGCTCGAGCCAAGAAACACAACCTTCAGGTCCAAACTAGACGCAGACGCACGCTCGAGCGCAAGAATGCTCGCTTGAGCCAACAGACACACCACTCAAAGCTCGCTCAAGCGAAGAAACCCTGGCTCGAGCGAAGGAACTAAAACACAGAGCTCGCTCGAGCGACAAAAGCCTCGCTCGAGCAAAGACACCAAAAACTGGGCAGCAACCATTTGTTTCAAAACACACCCAACCTGTTACAAACCTGCCAACACATCCCAAAACTCAAATACAAAGAATTAAAGGACGCAAAAGCAACATATATAACAATAGACATTCACGGAACCAAGTCCGGAATACAATAACCAATGGAGGGAAAACCGGGATTGCTATAATACCTAATATTCGTGGAGATCATTTGTAACAATGAATTTTTGAATAAAGATCCCGATGAAGCTTTTGAGTACTTTGATTTACTAGCAGAGAATGCCCAATCTTGGGATACCACTGATACTCTAGGACATCTAAGTAAAATAAAGCCTTCTTCTATAGAATCTGGTAGTGGTAAGTACCAACTAAAAGATGAAGATGATTTAGGTACAAGAGTAGCTACTTTGACCAGAAAATTAGAGGTTGTGGAATTAAGGAAAGTTAATGAAATCACAATTGTACCTAAAAAAGAAAAGGTTGTGAAATTTGCAAAATCATGGGACAACCTAACACATGAATGTCCAACTAGTCCAACCTTTAAAGAGGTGTTGCATGACCAAGCAAATGCCATAAACACTTTTAAAAAGCCTGTTTCATCCCCATATTCTGAGACTTACAAATCTAGGATGGAAGAATCACCCAAATTTTAGTGGGAGGAATAATAATGTTGCACCACTCCCACATCCTCAAGGACATTCTAATTTTGTTCCATATGCTCCCCCTCGAAAGAATAACCTTGAGGATACATTGCAACAATTCATGCAAGGCCAAACGGTGATAAATAATCATACATCTTAGGCAATAGATGATATTAAGAACACCCTCACCAAATTGACATTTTCATCAAGCATTCAAGAAAAAGATAAATTTCCTGCTCAAGCTCAACCCAACCCACAAGGTCAATACGATGTGAATGATTCTTCATCTTCTGACAATCAGCTTGAATATGTCAAATCTCTTACTACTCTTCGCAATGGAAAAACTATTAACAAAACTATTCCTATGAAGGTCCCAAAGCCTAAGGATATTTCAAAAGCAGAGAGCAATGATGATATTGAAGTCCAAGCCATGTGAAGAAATGAGATGTCCAATTCCTGTCCCTTTTCCTCAAAGGTTGCAATCCCCTCAGAAATTAAACCAAAATTCTAAATTTTTTGAACTTTTCAAACAAGTCAAAATCAACATCCTCTTGTTAGATGCAATAAAATAGATCCCGTCATATGCCAAATTTTTGAAAGATTTGTGTACAGTCAAGCGAAAGCTTAATATGCAAAAGAAAACCTTTTTGACAGAACAAGTGAGTGCAATAATTCAACAAAGTTTGCCACCAAAAGTTTAAGGATCCAGGATGCCCCACAATCTCACGTGCAATTGGGAACCATAGGATGTTAAAGCGAAGGACATGGCTACAATCATGAAGAATGTTCGTGCTCAAGTTAGGGCCCAAATTGAAAAGTCCAATGCCAAATACAAATCGGCCATTGATGTGCATAAAAGGAAAGTGTTTTTTGAGGTGGAGGATCTTGTGTGGGTTGTGTTGAGCAAAGAAATATGTCCTCATGGTGCTTACACCAAGTCAAGTGATAGGAAGGTGGGTCCTTGTGAAGTGTTGCACAAAGTCAATGACAATGCTTATCAAGTCAAATTGCCGCCTCATTTAACACCTTTAATGTGCAACACCTTGTGCCTTATTTGCTGGATGATTCTTGTACCAACGCCGCTTCTATCATTGTAGATTAGCTTCCTTTGTGGAATTTGTTTATATTGTACTTTCTAGTTTTTGTTTCGCTTCTAGTGCATTAATTGTGCTTTGTTTGCCTTCACTTGAGGAAAAATTCTTTTGAGTGGGATAGTATGATGTAAGATATCATGTGCATAGCATGTGATAGTGAAGGGAAATTGTAGCTTATATCTAGAAGAGGCATAACCACTTTGTAATCAATTTTGGAATAATAAACATTGATTGATTGAGAGCTTCTCTATAAATTTCTCTTTCTACATTATCTCTCTCTTGTTCTTGATTGGGCCCATCATCAGCTTGGAAGTAACCCCACGAGAAATTTGACCAAGGCTCTAATCTAAGGTTATGTTTGAATCTCAAATTTGTGAAGGGAAATTAGAGGATTTTCTGGAAGGGTTTTAATGTTGCATAGACTAATCGTACAGTTCTTTAGCTCCTTTATTTTGCTAATCAATGAGTAAAAAGAAACGGCTATTTGGTTTGCTAAACCAAGACTTTTGTTGTCTGGTCTATAAAGAAAATTCCTAAATATTTCACCCCCATGTAACAGAGGAGCTTGCTAAACCAAGACTTTTGTTGTCTGGTCTATAAAGAAAATTGCTAAATGTTTCACCCCCATGTAACAGAGGAGCTTGCTAAACCAAGACTTTTGTTGTCTGGTCTATAAAGAAAATTGCTAAATGTTTAACCCCCGTGTAACAGAGGAGCTGTGGATTTAGCTATCACCCCTACAAGTTCACCATGGCTTAAAGCAAAACTCCCTTTTTAAAGCATCAATTATATGTATATATACATATATATCATTTATTTTTAGGAACAAGGACACATAATAAATTACAGATTACAACATTGATTATATTCGACTCTGAACAATTACCTAAGTAGTCATGGAGAGTACACTTAGATGCCAAGGTGGATGAGGTTTCAAATTTGAGTGTATAGAGAGACGTTCATTCGACTCCGAGCAACTGCCTAAGTAGTCAAGCAACTGCCTAAGTAGTCATGGAGAGTACACGAGGGGTTGTTTAGGGTGTCTTAAATAAGTGCACTTTTTGACTTTTTGGGCTAAAAAGTTGAGGGAAAAAATATGGTTGTTTGGGTTAACTTTTTGACTTTTTATGAAAAAATGTGTATTAAAAATTTGTATAAATTAATGTATAGGAGAAGATTAGGAGTGTGAGGTGTACAGTTGTACTATCTACACAGCTGAATTAATGCTAAGAAATGATTGGCTACTTTCCGAGCATTGCACTGGACGGTGTTGTTCGGGCCGTGGGGGCCATCACGGGTCCCATTTTGATAATCTGAACCGTTCAATATGTAGAACTCGTCGAGTACTATATGCTTGTAAAAAATCACGTTGATCGAATATCAATAGCTATCTAATCAAATTGGTTTTTTTTTAATCATTAACAATAATACCATCCATTTCTTGTATACAAAACTAATTTGATCATGTAGTTAGCGATATCCGATCAATTTAATTTTTTACAGACATATAATACTCGACGGATTCTACACATTGACAGTTCAGATTATCAAAACAAGACCCGTGATGGGCCTCCACAGGCCGAACAGCAGTGTGTTAAAATTGCACCCCAACTGTCCAATTTTTCTTAAGAAACGCAGGCACAGATTTGAATCGGTCAGACCTGTCTTGTAATTTTGTATGTAAAATTAATTGTTTAATATTTTTTTTGGTGAATAGTGATAATTTTTTAGCTTTTTGAGTAACTTTTTAATTGTCTTTTTTTAGACATGCAAAACTAGGCCTTAGATGCCAAGGTGGGTGAGGTTTCAAATTTGAGTCTATAGAGAGACGTTCGCCTGCATTATAATATCTAACATACTAACCACTATTTTGTTTTTTTTTTTTTGGGGGGGGGGGGGGGTTATATTCATGAAAAGACAGGTTAAATAATCCCTTTCCTTTTTCATTTTTTTCTTTCCACAAATTTAACATCCAAACACGGCCCTAAAGAGCCTAACTTTGCAAGCATGATGCATAAAAAAGAACAAAAGAAAAGAAAGCAGTAGCCAACTGTACAAGCATAAAGGATCCTCATCTGACAGTCATCCTATTACATGGTACAACCCACCACAAAAGTGGAGCAAATACAAAAACCAATTAATTTTGGTTGATCAAAAGTGAAACTGTGAAGGGATTACAATTCAAAGTCTTCATTCTATATACAAATAAAAGAATTGCATTCAATTAGTGATTTTGAGTACTCTATCAATAGTGATTTCCTTAAAATTTGCATCATCATAATGTACATTGCATTTTGCAGAATTAACAGCAGGCATGCATGTATCAAGGTTCTGCAGCTGTTATCTTTCTCCATCCTCCATGGTCAGAAGCAGCTTTATCCCGTCCAGTTAAATGGTTCACTTTTCGTTCCGTCACAGCTCGGGCATAATATAGTTAGTGCAAGTACACGCAAAAAAGATACCTGATCTGGAATTTATTTAATTTCAAGAATCCACAAGGTACATTCTTGGAGTAGTTGAAATTTCTGATGGACAGCTATGTTCAAGAAAACCTGCATTTTGTTCCGGAACTCAGACATGTCTTCCTTGCATCTAAATGAGCCAGCACAAGCACAATGCTCGGCTAAGTGTGCTGCTTTAACCTGGTTGCACTTGAGGCACACTAGGTCCTGCAGATGGTAGAGGCGTTCTCTCTGCCGTACAATCTGAAGAAGAGCGTTCTCCATTACTTCACGATCATAGGGCTGTCCACATTGTGGCACGGCACAGCGCCACTCTTGAGCCAATAAAGCTCGATCACGGCACAAGTCCAGGTCTCTGCAGTCATTGCAGTAGCTGTAGTGATATCATTAAAATTGGCAATTAGTTTCAACTTTCAAGGGTTTGAATATGATATACTTGAATCCAGATATAATAAAAAAGCAGATAATGCTACATTGCAAAGATCAATCTATCCTGAAACTCCCCACCCATGTAAAAATAAATAAATAAAAAAAATTATTAAAAAAAAATTAAAAAATTAAAGGAAAAGTCAAGGCCAAATTGCAAAAGCTTAATTCAACAAGGACTTAACATCTAATTACAAGGACTCAGATACGGGTGTTGGATGTGGGTGTGTATCTAGGAATCAAATTAAAGCACTAATTGAAAGATATGATGACTCAATAGAAAAGAATCATATTTTTATTTACTTTCTTAATATTTTGTGCGAATAAAATGGTGTTCTATGTAACACAGAGTCAAAAAAGGCACTCATTCATTTTATAGCAATTATCCAACAAAAATTACATTATGAGAGTGTTAAATACAAATATATAACAAGATTGAATTGATGGATATGCTTGCTATGTGTATATTTGATAGGAATTATCAAACACCTCTCGTGCCCTTATCCAGGTATCTACTGTTTGACATGGGCACTTGATTTATTTTGGAAATCCATGTAATATAGCATTCAGCAGACAAATACAGTCATTGCTTCCACAAAATGATAAGACACGAATGTTATTGTCATGATTGGCTTTCGCTCTAATCTTTATAAACATAAGTATCAAAATATTTCTAAGGAATGAAGTGAACAATTTTGTTCAACTACACAAAAGTGAGTTACCAGTGTCAATCTAGGGCAATCCCACATTTTTTTTTCTTCTCCAGTAGGTAATAATACAATGGGAAGGAAGAAAGTCAACACAGTAGAGTCAAGAGCAATAAGACACAATCCAAACACCACCTTCAAAAGTTGGGCCATTTTGAAGGTGATAGTTGGATTGCGCCTTTTTTCTTTTGGCTCCACTATGGCAACTTTCCACTTCTGCTTGTATGATAACCTAGTGAGATCGACATTGGTATAGGACTGCCGCAAATATATAAGGTGAAATCAATCCTTAAAAAATTAGGCTCTTTGGAGGTGGTAATTGGAGATTCTTTATTCCTCTTGGCTCTCCAATATTGACTTTGGCATGGATTTGCATGCAGAGATCACTGGGATTTTCTGGCAAGTGGATTTCACTGAAATAGTTCCTCAAGATTATTTCGATTAGATCTTTGTCAGCTCTTATTTATGTTATTGAAAATACTAGATATATTCACACAGCCAAAAATAATATAGAGAAATGTTGCCTACTTACCTGCAAATCACATTTGGTAAAGTGAAGGACAGACACTGATCGTGAAACTCTGCTTCTGGAGCAAATTCCCTCACTCGCACATATTTTAACAGATTCTTCCTCATAATCTGCATGAAGGCACACAAATATCACTAAACTAGCAAGAGCAAAACCCAAAAAAACTGCAATAGCTCAGACCCAGTTGTAATTAAAAGTATAGCTTCCCTAGGACAAAAACAAACACAGACATCAGCTGCATTAAACATATTTTACAAGACAATTCCAGAAAATTTACGCAGGACAATTGCTTCAAGTTCAATGGATATCTATGCTGATTCTGCATTAATCATGATGATAGTTGAGCTAGGCATTTGAGGGGTGCTAGAGTCAGACACTCAGAATTACACATAATATGGCTAAGCAATCCATAGTTGTCAAGACGACACTCAAGGGCAGCCAAGGATGTCAGAATCGGGAGCCTAGGACAAGTATAGAAGGCATTTAGGATCAAGTTAAGAATCATCAGATTCTACAATACGAAGATATTCAGACTCAGACACATACATATTAATAACAAATCTCCAAAAAGTTAATAAAAAAAATGCACAGATTGAGAAAGTTAAGACAACATAATAACAAACAAGGATACTGGAAGATTCAAGCAAAAGAAGTGAGAACTTAAATATATGGCTCTAATCTGTTAGTTTGAACATAAGCTTTTCCAGCACTGGATTGACTTATAAATATATATATAAACAAATAGAAAGTGCAGAGGAAAACAACAGTAGGAGGAAGGAGAAAAATGAAACTAGAGGCTGGGAGATGAGAGTGAAATAAAATAAAGCAGACTGAAGCAGGTAACATAGAACATCTAATTGCCAATCTCCCTACAAAAAATACCCAGAGAATATTACACCAATGTTGCAAGTACATAAAATATATAGATGAAAAAAGACTGTCTACATGACTTTATCAATACATTGATGCCAAAATATTTGAAACATGGCTTACCAGAATATCATGCTGAACATTTTGGTCAAGAGCCAGAACAGCACAGACATGCTTAATGAACTCTAGTGCAGGATCCCCCATATTGATATTATTGACTAGTGGATTCCCATCATGTTGGTCAGTATTAGACTTGCTCGTTCCCTTCATATGAAGAATGGTATCACGAACAATCCTTAGAAGCTTATCTGCAAAGTAAGAACTGATCTGCAAAATCCAATTTACATGAACAGAATATAAGCAGCAGGAGGAATCAAGAACTTATACAAGCTTTGGCAACTAAATCCTATTTCATACTTGCTCCCTGAGATATTCTGTCATGTGTGACTCAAAAGTTTCTGCGGCTGCAGCAGTTATTGATGGAGTGCATAAGTTGCCATCCCTCAAAGATGCTCTAATTGCAGTTTGTTCTCGTGCATATTTCCATGGAATATACATAAATTCAGAGACAATCAAAATGAAGTGATCCTGTTTAACAGCCCAAAAGACAGTGATATCAGTCCGAATATGAAGAAAGAAGATCATATAAAATAATACATAGTAGCTCATATATGATGAAGCTTTTGATTAAATGATTTAATTTAACTATGTGAGTGTTTGGGAAGTTGCTATTTTAGTAGGCTATTTTAGTTTTTGGCTATTTTAGGAGGCTAAAATTTTTGTTTGGGAAAAAAGTTGGATTTTTTGTAGTTGGATGTGATGTTTGTGAGAGAAAAAGTGAAATGATTATAGGTTTGATGTGATATTTTGTTTTATTGGCTATTTTAGCCTATTTTGTCTTTTAGTGCTATTTTAGCCAAAAAAATTTCTTCCCAAACACCCCCTATGTCATATTAAATTGCATAAAGTAATGTTTCAATATCACTTATATCTTAAAAGTACTAGTAACATAGAAAAACAACAGTTGAGTGACTACCTGAGTTGCCTTAGGTAAGTTTTCAGCAATATTCCAGCTTGAAACAATATCCACTTGAGATTCATCATGCACAATTTCATTTTCTGGTTCAGAAATACCTTCTAATGTTTCACTATTGATTCTAGCTTGGATTCCACCATAATTGTACTATCATAGAAAAATTGGAACAAAAATTTGTTAGAACATGGAATCAAAACAGAATATATTTTACTACTGCACCATAATCTGGAACCAATTGATACACTCCATGGCTTTAATGCACTATATATTCTTTGTATAATATTTGACACCAAATTTGAAACTCTTGCCAGAAAACTAGAAGGAATCTAAGGCTGATTTATCAGAATGCCTAACAAATGTAGTTTAAACATATAGTTTGAGAAACCAATTTTAAACCTCAAAACTGCCTAAGGATTAGAATTTTTCTAGCCTTTCGAATTCAAATTTCTCTAGCCTTCACTTATTCCGAGTCATCAAGTAGACTTCAGAATTTCTCTAAACAGAAATCTGGATGGTAGTACAAGGGCAACCAGAAGTTTGCTGTACTTGTCATGGTGCTTACTGCTCATACATTAAAACTAATTCCATGACCTTGAGGTTAATTCTCAAATTGGAAAGAGGAATTTTGACTAACATAGATGCATAATAAATGAAGTAGAAAAGTACATAAAGGAGAAACCACAATGCGCTAACCTGATCCATAAAAAGCAACGAATGCCAGAACTGCAGTTGTTCAAGCTCAATCCACTCAAATAGATCTCTATAACAATAAAACAAGGATTACAAAGGACAGGACAAAAGATGAAACCTATCGATAACAACTCTTTGGAATCTGGAAATAAAGACCAACCTAGTTTGCAGAGTTTTGAGTAAACTATCACAGTAAGCTTTGGCTGCATATAAATCTGACTTTCCTGTGTCTATAATTACTTTTGAAAAGTTGGCAAATATGATTGTGGCACCCAACTTACGAAACTCCGCCAACAATAGTGCAAACACTTTTTGCATGACCTGTCAGAGTAGATAACAACAAATACAACTTGATTATAAATTTTTTTTACTGAAAATGTAAAACTGTTTCATATTTCAATCAAATTTGGGTACTTCCTAAAAAGATTTCCGTTTGGTTTAGTTTTAGAATTATGATTCGAGTATGGAGTTATATTTTGAGTTTTAAGTTTTTGAATCATGATTTGAAAAGAGAAAAATTGTTTGGTTATGAATTTTGAAAATAGTATTTGTAATTTTTTTTAATATATTTTTTATTGATTGATGTATAGAATGTGAGAGGAGAGATAAGAGAGAAAAAATGATTGATTGATTAATAATAATAAATAAATACATAAGAAAAGAAAAGAGTTTTGAAAGTAATTTTGAGTTGTATTTTAAAATATGTTTGGTTAACATGTTTCATCCAAATCATGATTTAAAAACAGAGTTGAGTTTTGAAAAGTAAACCAATCGCCACCTTAGTAATCATAGAAAGACCATCTAATTATTATCATATCTCATATTGTTGTATCTGTTTTAGGGAATTGCACACATTACAAATAATTGCGTCATTGAAAATAAAAAGTATAGAACAAAACAAAAACAGAAACAGAAACAAAAACAAAAAAAGATCCAGTTAAATAAACATTTATAAGAAATACAAAAAGAAAAAGAAAAAAAGAAATGCTTCTGGTTTCTCGCACTCAAAGCAACCTTTGAGTTTGTATTTGAATAAGCGTTTACCTTATGAAGCATACGGTGAAGAGCTGGGTCATGCAGTTTTGACTTTGGGCTGCAATATAAAGAAGGAAGGGTATAATTAAATAAGTCTCCAATAAGATGCATATTTGACAAGTAAACACCCTACAACCTGCAAAGCCATCGATATAAATGCTGCAATATTGCATCAGCAAATACATTTCCAGATGTAACTGCATCTGCAAGGCATCTTTGGATCAATTGTTTGAGAGCACGGAATGCAGGTGCACATGAGGTAGCCTCATCAAAGCAACACTCTTCATTGAAAATATGTGATCCGGGATTCAAATCCTGCTCAAACCCGAATAAAGCACCTCCTTCCATTTCATTCACCTGGTTGCTTTTCAGAAGAGCATCAACAGCCAGGTTATGAATCTGCACAAAGTAAAGAAATAGATAAATAAATTGATCGCGTGGTGTATGCAATCATCTTAAATGGACAAAGAAAATAAGGGGGGGAAAGGGATAAAACACAATCATGCACCTTTAGCTCTACAGTAACTTTCCTGTACGCCCCAGGATAAGTAAGAACAGGTTGATTGACCTATTTTGCATAAAAAACTAGTTAGTCACAGAAAAGTGAGACTTTGATAGAGGCCAGCACAAAAGAATTCCAAATGGACCACAACAGCAGCATCACCAAAAGCTACCAAATCAACCTATTCCTGACACCAACCTCATCAGCAAAACATGACTCTTCTTCATTAATGCCACCTAGGTCTGGAATGCCATTATCAGATATCCAAAGTACCTGTGAGAAAAAGGCTGTATTTTTTAAATTTTTGATTCGGAATGTTACATAAAAGACACGCATCATAAACACTTGTCAGGTTTGAATAACTTAGAATTTCAACCAAGGAACTTAACAAAAATGCCAACACTACAATCACGGGTATGAAAAACTAAAGCACTGAAAAAATTATATCAGAAATGTGATTCCAAATACAACCTGTTGCTGATCACGTAATGCTCTCGAAAAGAAGATATCTGCTGCATGTATAAGCCAATCAAGTTCAAAATTCCCTAATGGAACCTGCACCGGTAAGATCAATAAGCATTCATAATTTGTATTAAGGGATACACACTAAGGAAAGAAAATATAGCTATGTAAATAAAATATTTACATGAGCATATTTTGAAAGAGAAATTCTCTCATTCAACCACTGAGATGATGCAGCACATCGTTGCATTCCAATTTTTGCTGCCACAATTTGCCACCCAAGAGCCTAAATATGGCAGGAAGATGAAGTATTATATGGTTGCCCAGATGCAAGATAGAAATGAAAATCATCAAAGAAATGGATGCAGACAAATCAGTTGCTTTGTCAAAATTGTACTACCTGATAGTTACTATCACGAGCATTACAAGGGATGTTCACACATGGGAAATCATCCAGAGCACGTATGCCTGACTTCATCAGATGAACATTTGGGCACTCAATGACTGCAATTGTAGGTGCATGATGCCGTTGCCTGCAAACAAATACAAGTATACAAGGAAATCAAATTCAGCAAGTTAAAACAAATTAAAGCACATTATCACCAGCAAATAGGTTGAGGCCTTCTAAAATGGAGGCTTAAAAGGACTACTTTAGTCACTTAAGGAAGTGAACTGTTAAATCCCCCTCTCCTCCCACTCAAAAGAACAAAGAAAAAAGAAAAAGAACTCATGCCCAGTTAGTTAAAAAAATCAAAAAAAAGAAAAAGAACTCATGCCCAGTTAGTTAAAAAAATCAGGAGTCCCAAAAAAGACATCCAATGATAGTAGTTCAAATGATGATAGAACGGTTCATATCATTAACTTTTTATCCCTTAAAATAAATATTCACTGCACAAAAAATATAACAAGAAGCTTCATTATACAGACTAGGAAGCACATATACTTCAAATATGTTGAAGTATTAGGGTCCGATACACATCCGATATGTATCCTCAAAAAACTTCTTTACACAAACACCCTTGCTTTCTACCTCTATACAATCAAACACAAATCAAATCAACATACAACACCCAAAAAGAAAAGAAAAAAATGAGTCTTAGTACTGGTGCATCTTCAACTGTCACATATCCATGTTCTCCCCTGAAGGTCATCTCTTCCAAGTCGGTAAACATTATACTAGCTAATTTGTCAATCTCCATATCCAATTTCAATAATAATCAGCTCCATCAATTTGGAGTTTTTCAATCTTCATTCTAATATTTCAGAATTTGATTTTGAATAGAGTTTACTTTCAAGGCTGTGAAGGCTGCTGAAATAACCTCATCTAGCATGCCTAGGAAGGATTCAGTTCATGCTGTTACACAAAAGAATGTGTGTGGGGGATGCATAATTAGGAGAGAAATACAAAGTAGAGAGAGAGAGAGCCCAGGGCACATGAAGGGGTTGCTTTCATGCATTTTTTTCTTTTAAGGCAACAGATCTTTTGCTATCATGAGTGCTTTAAAAGATCAGTTTCCATACAAACTAAGTGCTAAGAAAGCAAAACTCCATAGCCACCACCACGGGGTCTGTACCTGAGAAGGCAAGGAAAACTCTAACACGCAAAGTACTTGTGCAAAAATAGTTAAACTTTTCCCTACCAAAAAGGACATCTTCCATTGTGCAATTATAGCAAAATTAATAAATAGGTGGACAAGGACTACATCAGTGGTTATCCAAATGGTATCAACATCAGGAATAGTGAAGATTTAGCAGTAAAACTGAATCAGATTTCACTCTCAATGTTGGCAGGACCCCCATTATCGAGAAACATGAATAACAAGTCAAACCTGTGCTCATTTATTGTTCTTTGTAAAATCTTATCGGCATCTTTGACATAGGCAACATAGTCCACCTGAATAAAAGCATGCATGATAAAGTAACAAAGATAAGACCTATTGAAAGGCAAAAAGAAAATAGAGAAACTTATATGCCAACAAAATGAGAAGTTCACCTTAAAATTGATACTATCTCTAGGCATGGGAGGTTCAATTGACAATGCTTGGCAAGCCTCACGGAATTGTTTTTCAAGAATATGTGGTGATAATTCCTTATTCTGGAAAGGATTAACCACCACAACTGATATTGTCCTAGATGCAGGAAAATATCCAACATATATAGCTCGTCCCTCAGATATGCTGAAAAGAAAACATATAAAAGTTTTCAGAATTATAATTTTTCTTCTTTTCCCACAGGTTTTTGTTTCTTTTATAAAAATACAAAGAAAAATTGCATGACTTAAGAAGAAAGTAAACAAGCTTCCATAAGACAGACTAATAATGCTTTCAGTCCTTGTCAGTAATACAATGTCAACTTAAAAGCTTAAAAGGTCAACAAATGGTTGCAACATCTTGGTGTGGAAATGAGAGAATCAAGTTACCAATACATACCAAATAAAACAAATATCAATATAAGCCATTAACTTGGTGTGGAAATGAAAATTGGCCAGAATGCAATATTTGATGCATTTTTCTTCTAGGCAAACTTTACCCTAATGTACTGCATGCCCAAAACTTATAATATGCATGAGACATCTGGCTCAAGCTGAATCCAAACAAAATATAATGTCATAAATAAGCACATAAACCTTGTGAAAAAATACTTTCAAATTAAGATAATATTTATAACTGAATGATGCATACTCATGTCATTGTTTGCTAAAAAACTATTGGTTATAATTACAGTTGTACCTTTCGTACAAAAAGACAAGCAATTGTATCATAGTCATAATTCGACAATTTACCTATGATACAAGTAGAAGAAAGAAATTGACTGTTCCAGATAAGAGCATTCTGTTGTGGTCTTCATATGCAATTCATCCAGGCTCCAGCCATCTTGGGGATTTCGTTTCTTAGCTGCTTTATCCACTTTACAAACACAACCAATCTGAAGGATAGCATTAAATTCCACCGGCACATTTGTCTCGTATATTCCCTGGTCAAAGACACCCATCAAGTAAAATTGAAATTAATATAATCAAACTACTAAGATTCACCATGAAATTGAGATTAGTAGAGTAGTGAATAGTTTGCCATCCAGAAAACAGAATTTTGAAATACAACACTCTGACAGTGCTTGTAAAGTGGATGGGTCACAAGACTCTTAAAAAAGAACAACGGTTCTAAGATTAATGTTTAAATGACCATCAAATTATATTAGATAAAAGTTCGAAACTTATCAATCCAATTAATGTATACAAATAGATTTTGAAGCCAAAACCATACTTTGACGAGTATATATTAAACAACAAAAAACTGCAGTTACGGATTCTGAAACATCAAGCTGCAGAAGTAAATGTATCATTTTTCTTTCTTTCATTTTTTTTTCCCCCCCTCTTTTAATGAAAACAGAAGCAAATGTTTTGTAAACAATAAATTATACCATTTATGGGATGGGAGTTCATTACAACAAACATAGGCTCCTAGGAAGTACTAGAACAGTGCTTATTGTGGGAAGTAATTATTGTCCATATATGTGACCTGCTCTAAGAGTAACTGGAACAAGCAAACACAAAAATAAACATGGAGAAGAAACTTCATGGTGTAAAACTTATTTTTAACTACAGAAAAGACATGGATAACTAACAAAAACTCATAAGCATTAATATCTACAAAGTATTTGATTTCTAGTAACCATATGTCCTACACAAGGTGTGCACACAATCCGCATCAAGTTTGCTAACCTCAACTTCTGGATCTGCAAGATGAGCTGCAAGTTTCTTGCTTTCTGCCCTAAACTGATCTTCATCAATTATTACCTATTAAAATGAATAAAAAATAAAAAGAAGTAAGACCTCAAAAGCCTTTCGGTTGGGCAAACAATTCTGCTGGACTGCAGTTCCAACTACTATTAGAATATTTCCTTATTTCCTTATTTAGATTAGATTGTAATTGATTGATTGATTGCGATTGATTGATTGATTGATAGCGATTCCTTAATCAGTGCCTTAGGGCTTCCTTTTGTAACAGTTGATTGATTAATATAAAAAGAGATGATATCATAATCTTCACCTAAGTTTTGTATTCTCTTAAATTACATGGTATCAAAGTCAAAACCCTAAAAACCATCACCGCCACCAACCAGCCATCACCTATCACCACCCATCCTCCACCGCTGGTCCCCGAGGCTCTGCCGGAACCAACCAAGGTCCCACAGAGCTGTTTCGGCTTCAGCCAAAGGCTTCTCTGGCCTAGCTAAAGCATAGCCAAAGTCAGTAGAAGGGCTCTCTGCCCTAGTAGACCCTTGTGAGGGCTGTCCTAGCCTCTCTTTGTGTATTTCGGCTCCTGTGGATGAGTGTTTGAGGGTTGCCTATCTTCTGTTGCCCCAAGCTTCTTTCCCTCTACTTTCTTGAACATAGTTCAGCACTTGTTTTGATTGGAGGTTCGTTTTCCCGTATTTGATTTATTGTTTGGGTTCATAGATGACCCATTAATCTGATTGTTATGCTCCCATAGTGGTTTGTATGTGACTTTGCTTGTTCCAGCCCATTTCATTCCTCTTTCCATTCTTGTGATTCGTGCAAGGTTTTCTGGGTTGAAATTGTAGAGTTCTTATGGCTGACCTAACTAATGAATCCATCACTACTTCTCACACATCTAAAGGGGAGAGCTCCAATTCAGTTATGACTACTACATCTAAGAACCTAAACCCTAACCTCAAAATCACCACCGCTCTGTTTAATGGTCAGAAATTACCTTTCATTGTCTTAGTGTCTGACATTTTTTCTGAAGAATAGGGGGAAGATGGGATATGTTAATGGGAAAGTTCAAGCACCAATTATTATGGATCCTGACTATGACCAATAGGAAATTACCAACTCTTTAATCATAGGGTGACTCATTCATTCCAGAACTCCTGAGATTGGTGAAAGCTACTTATCCATGGATACTGCCCAAGATATTTGGGAAGCTGTCGCTGCTACATATTCTCATAAAGGGAATTTTTCTCAGTCTTTTGAGCTGCGCCGATCTATTGAGTGCTCCGTATAAGGGGAGTAGACAGTTTTCCAATATTACACCTTTCTGACTAATGTTTGGAAATGCCTGGATCATCTCTTGGATTACAAGCCTGTCTGTACAGTGGACTCAGTTGGTTACCAGAAGTTTCTTGCACAAGAAAGGGTCTTCAAGTTTTTGGAACGTCTCAATGTGGAGTTTGATCCGGTCCGGAGTCATATCCTTGGCATGGATGTTCTTCTATCTCTTTAGGAAGCCTTTGCATATGTACAAAATGAGAAGATTCATCGTTCCTGCTATGTTACAAAAAGCTACTGGGGACCATTCAGCCTTACTTTCTGCTCCTTCTTGAGATGGGGCTAGTCTGTCATTATCTTTTTCCCATCCTTCAGCGAAGGATATTGTGGTATGTGATTACTACCGCTAGCTGCGGTATAGTCGTGAGACGTGTTGGAAGCTTCATGGGACTCCATCAAGGAGTCAAGGTGATCGGTCTGGTACTAGAAGCGGTCGATCAGGCTAGTCTAGAGGACATGGTTCTAATCCACGGGCCCATCAGTCTAGTGTTGTTGACACTCTTGATTCTACTTCCGCTTCAATTGGTCCGACTTCTGATAGCTTATCTAGCATGACTTCTCCCTCGAGGATGTTCTGTGTCATTTGTTGGACCGTTGGTCTTCTACTGCTCCCAGTATATCTTCCTTGTCGTTTAACCACTCAGGTAACTTAGCCTCTTCTCCTAGTGTTTTTCTTTCCCATCAGTCTTTGCCATGGATTATTGATTATGGTGCCTCAGATCATATATTTAGGTCTTCTAACCTTTTCTCAACATATAAGCCCTCTTCAAGTCAAGACAAAGTTAGGATTGCAGATTGTACTGTTTCTTCTATCTCTAGGAAAAGTTTAATTCATGTCATCCCTACCTTACCTTTGTCTTCAGTGCTCCACATTACTAATTTTTCTGTTAATCTTTTTATCCTTGAGTCGTATCACTAAGGATTTAAACTGTAATGTGACATTTTTTTCCTGATCATTGTCTTTTTCAGGACGATTGGCAATGGTAGTGCAGAAAATGGTCTCCATTTCTTGGATCAGACGAACAAGCTTGCTCATCATTCCATCCAGTTCCCAACCACCAAGGAGGATTTATGACTATGGCATCGACGTCTTGCGCATCCTTCTTTTCATTTACTTAGGCATTTATTTCCGTCTATTTTTACAAGCAATAATGTGTCTGAGTTTCTTTGTGAGTCTTGTCAACTTGGCAAACAATGCAAAGCTTCTTTTGCTCCAAGTCTTAATAAAAGTTTAGCTCCTTTTTCTTTAATACATTCTGATGTATGGGTTCATTTCGTGTTGTCTTTGAAAGGCCATAGATGGTTTGTTATCTTTATAGATGAGTTTTCTCGTACTACTTGGGTGTATCTCATAAAAGAAAAAGTGATATTTTTTCTGTGTTTCAAAAGTTTCATAAAATAATTTGTACTCAATTTGGGGTAGTTGTCAAACTTTTGCATTCTGATAACGGGGGTGAATACTCGATTCGGGGTTAGAGAGCTATTTTTTCACTTATGGTATTATACATCAGACATGTTGCACCAATACCCCTCAACAAAATGGGGTTGCGGAACGCAAAAATTGTCATCTTCTTGATATGGCTCACTGCATGTCTTTCTATGAGTGTGCCTCGGTCTTATTGGGGCGAGACCGTTCTCACTGCGGCCTATCTCATTTAATCATCTACCTACCCAGTTGTTGCAAAAACAAGCTCCACTTTAAGTCCTCCTAGGTTCAAAGTCTTTGTTTTCCATTCCCCCTAAAATATTTGGTTGTGTCTGTTTTGTTCACAATCATTCTCCTACTCGTGGTAAGTTGGACCCTTGCTCTCTCAAGTGTGTGTTCCTCGAATACTTGTATATTCAAAAGGAGTATAAGTGTTATCACCCTCCTTCTCGTAAGTGATTTGTGTCCATGGATGTCACATTCTTTGAGTCCCAGTCCTACTTGTCTTCTCTGGTGTCCTAGTCCTCCCTTCAGGGGCAGCCTTGGTGTGAAGAGATTCCTGATGTCCCTGTTGCTCCTATGGTGGAACCAATTGTTTTGGCACCACCTATTACTGAGACTATAGAACCCAATGCCACCAAGGACATGGAAGGGCAAGTTTAAGTCAGGGACAAAGACAGACATAAAGTTACTTGGATATAAGAGACCACTTCTGCTCACCCATTGCCATCTCCTGCTTCTGACAAGAGTCCAAGTAAATGAAAACCTCTTGTTTCTCTTGAGTCTACTGATATTGCTATTCCTAACACTACTAATCTTGATCTTCCTATTGCCAAGAAAAAAGGTGTGAGATCTTGTGCTCAACATACTATCTCAAACTTTGTGCCTTACTTTCATTTGTCTTCCTCGTATAGAGCCTTTGTGTCAAACATTTCCTCTGTTAGTATTCCTAACCATTTCAGGATGTTCTCGCTATTTCTGATTGGAAATTTGCCATGATTGAAGAAATGAAAGCACTGCGTAAGAATGACACTTGGGAATTAACCGAATTAGCTAAGGGCAAACAACTGGTGGGATGCAAATGGGTGTATACTGTGAAGCACAAATTAGATGGTTCCATTGAGCGTTACAAGTCTCGACTTGCGGCAAAAGGCTTCACTCAAGCTTATGGAGTAGACTATCAAGAAACGTTTGCACCAGTAGCTAAGATGAATTCAGTCAGAGTATTTCTCTCTCTAGCAGCTAATTTAGATTGGCCACTTCATCAATTTGATGTAAAGAATGCTTTCTTACCTGGTGATCTAGAAGAAGAGGTATATATGGGCATTCCTCCTGATTTTGAGGATCATCAGACAAAGGGGAAAGTCTGCAAGTTTCAGAAGTCGTTATCTAGTCTCAAACAGTCTCCACGGGCTTGATTTGAGAGATTCACTCAGGTTATGCTTAAATATGGTTTCAAACAGAGTCAGGCAGATCACACTTTGTTTGTAAAACATTCCTTACATGATAAGACTACAGTTCTCATTGTTTATGTGGATGACATAATGCTTACAGGTGATGACAGTAAGGAAATACCCCTATTGAAGAAATATTTAGCTAGTGAGTTTGAAATCAAAGACTTGAGAAACTTGAAGTATTTTCTAGGAATCGAAGTTGCTCGCTCCAAGGATGAGATTTTCATCTCACAAAGGAAATATGTTCTTGACCTTTTGAAAGAAACCGGTATGCTTGGATGTAAGGCCTGTGATACCCCACTAGAACCTAATCAAAAACTTGGTAATGATGAAGGAAGAGCAACTATTGATAGGGGGAGTTATCAGGGACTAGTGGATAAACTCATTTACTTATCTCACTCTTATCCTGATATTGCTATTATTGTCACTGTGGTTAACCAGTTATGCATTGCTCCTCATCAAATTCACTTAGAGGCTGTTATGAGAATTCTGAAGTACTTGAAATCTTCTCCTGGCAAGGTTTTTAATTTTCCAAACACGATCACCTCATGGTGGAAGCCTATACAAATGTTGATTGGGCATGGTCAATAACTGATAGGAGATCTACATCAGGATATTTTACCTTTGTGGGCGGCAATCTTGTTACTTGGAGGAGTAAGAAACAGAATGTGGTGACCAGATCAAGTGAAGAAGCTGAGTTTAGAGCTATGGCATAAAGTGTTTGTGAACTCTTGTGGATCAGACTATTGTTGAGTAATCTGGGGATAGGCCTAAGACTCTATCCGGCTATTATTGTGATAATAAGACTGCCATCAACATAGCTCACAAACCTGTTCAACATGACAGGACAAAGCATGCTGAGATTGATCGCCCACTTGATCGAGGAGAAAACTCACCAACGACATAATATGCATTCCTTTTGTGAAGTCAGGCGAACAACTTGTAGACATCCTCTCCAAGGAAGTTGGGAGTAAACCATTTCATAACATTTCTAAGGCAAGCTGGGTATGAGAGACATCTTCGCACCAGCTTGAGGGGGTGTTAGAATATTTCCTTGTTAGAATATTTCCTTATTTCCTTATTTAGATTAGATTGTGATTAATTGATTGATTGTGATTTCCTTAATCAGTGACTTGGGACTTCCTTTTGTAACAGTTGATTGATTAATATAAAAGTTGATGATATCATAATCCTCACCTAAGCTTTATATTCTCTTAAATTACAATTACAAGTACCTCAATCAAGTTATAGGTATGGCGTCCATGAGGAAGAATCTTGTTGACACGCCTTCCAGAAATTCTTCAGTTATAGGAGCTTTAGAGTTAAGATAAAAAACTCTGGGTACTTTTATGGGAATCTTACGCATGACTCCTTCTACAACTGCCCAAGCAAACAATTGGCCATGTTGCAAACTTGATACAAGTTGAATTATCTGAATCAAACAAAATGAATTCAGCACTCACAAAAACACCGACTCAAGGTAAATTCTCAAACATGCATAAAAATCTACATCACCTGCCAGTGACAGCGTGTAAGGGCTAATTCATGCCTCTCAAAATATGAATTGACCCCAGTTTTTCCCCGAGTTTGTTTCTGATTTATAATACCATCCAGCATCCCAAAAACACCATTAGCTTGGTTTAATGTCTTTGAATTTCCCAACCTGCCAAATTAATTATGCCCGAAAATTAATCTAACAATCATTCAGTAAATGAATATCAATAGTAAAATATGTGATCAAACAAACACATACAATAGTTGTAGAATAAGAATACAAGGGGTGTGGTGCAGCCATTTTCGGATGAGTAAAGACGATATCAGACTTGCATGCAAGTTCCAATTTTTTGTGAGAATTTGAAACAGTTCAAAAGAAGGGGTTTCTATTTGAAAATAATTTAGAAGTAGTTTTCATTTGTGGGAATTCAAAGTCAAAAAAGATTTTTTTTAGGGTCATCCGTTGAACTGGTAATCATTTAAAGGAGCTTCAGCAGAACAAGAGGATTGATCTTAAAAGGAAGCCCCAAATGGGGGGAAAACTGTATGATTTTGCAGGGACTGTCTGATACCCGTACTCTTTGTTGCTTCAAAACTTCTACAAATCATAAAAATTTGTGGAAGAGACACCACAAGAGAGGAAATGATAAAAAATAATGATTGTTCTCAGCCACGAATTCTACAATCTTGATTTTATAAAAGAGGTCATCAAAGTTGGCATTTGTACATAGGTTCCAAAATAGTGTACCTTTGCCGCTTCCTTTTCTCACGAGTATCTTTCCACTTTCTCTTCCTTATTTCAAGCCATCCTTGATAATCCACATTTCTGTCAATATCTTCTATATTTATAATATTTTGTTGCAGAGGTGACAATGGTTGGCACATACTTCTGCCTCCATTTTGTTTCTGCGGTGAATTTACTTGACAGCTTGCCTTAACTGAATGCAGTCCATTATTGACTTCATAACAACGAACAATAGGCCTAATTCCATTGACAGAAGATCTGCCTTTGCTCTTGAAGTCCTCAAATCATTAACATTCTGTTCATCTGTTATTTGATTGGTGGTCATAGCATCAATACTCATTTTAACCACACCATCCTTCTTCAGTGAGCTGAAGATATCAACCAATTTCCGTTGGCGAAATTTGTCCTCCTTCTCACGAACCTTCTTATGTAACCAATCAGGATGAACTACCCTAGGTACAGGATTGGCAACCTGAAGAAATCTAACTACTATGAGAAATGAAAACATAAAAATCACTCCAAAGGATAAGAATGAACTAGTATCAGCACCTTCTGCATTGCAGCAGGAATGGTAACAATTTTCTGAATGCTGAACTAAGCCGTTGCTTGTAGTAGGACCAATCAATAATGGATCGGATGCCACAATCTGATGAAATCTTGCACCACTTCCGTACATAAAACTTCATAATTTCTGCAAAGAAAACACACGCGCACATATATATATAAGTGTTCTCCTTTGTGTACAAACAACATAAGAATATGGTCCAAGACAACTAATTAAGAACTTTACCAGGATCAGTTTCAAATATTGCAACAGAACAGCACGCTCACTTACTGGTGTCCCCCTGCTCATATTGACATTATTACCAACCTTGAATTTATGTGTCAAAAGAAATTTACATTTTTTTAAAAGAAGTAAACCAACAGTGATGCACAATGAAAATGTGTGAGATAACAAGAAGAATAAGAGAAACACAAGCACAAAACAGATTGAAAAAACGCATCCCATAAGATTAATCAATGTAATCACTAAGATTCTAGTTCTACATAGTTTTTGGGCACAATCCATACGTACATATTAGGATTGTCTTCAAGCAGCAATGTGTTTTTTTTTTTTTTTTTTTTTTTTTGGTTTGGAAAATTTAAATTTTAGGGCATAAAAAATGTGATTAATGTGAATCAAACATTGATTCTTTATACTGCAACAGAACAAAACGGAAAAATGTAAAGAAAAAATAAAAACAAAACCCTTGAAACAGAACTCCCAGGGAAATAAATACAAAGAAAACAAAACAAAGAAAAAACCAATTAGCCTTCTTATGATCTTTTAATTCATAGGTTACTCATATTTGTCTAGACAGACCAAAAGAAGAAGAAAATAGGAGCAAAAACAATCAAGACATAAACAGGAACATATATTTGATATAAGTTACAGCAATGGTTGGTTTGAAGCATATTTTGATGAAATAACTGATGGAAACACTGAGCTTCTTGGAATTTCAATATGCGTATGCAGGATGTATCTGCAATTAGTTGTAAAGGCAAGATAAAAACACCACAAAAAAGAAGATAAAAGATGAAGTAGCACAAGGGATGGCAACTATCAGATCTACGAGGATGGATGGTGGATTTGAAAAGATATAAAACTAGGAATCTCAAGAATCTTTCGATGCAGATGTTATCTCATACATCTCATTTAGTATTAGTGTACATTAAAGAAATCAAAACAAATACTGCACTTATATGAGAGGCTTAGAGTACTAATAAATATCTAGAATCAAGAGATGGCTAAAGTTATAGTTGGATGATCACATATACGGAAACCAACTTAAAGGACAACTATATCACCTTAATTTAAGCAAAAACTTGAAAACCTTTGTAGAATGTTCGGATGAGAAAATTGACTAATTTGAAGCCAAAAAGACATTTCTAGCCAGATAGGTAGAATAATGGATAAACCAAGCAAGAAAGTGACTAGTAGGAAAACAGTGGCTTAAAACTCATTACTTCTGGAACAGCAGTATGGACAACAATGGTTCCAAATAATACTGATCTTATTTCAATTGGCCAGTCATACATGTTAAGTCATCAACTGTCACAAAAACTTAAGTTGTTAGGCAATAGGCCCGACAATATATATCAATTTATCCAACACCCTCCCTTACATGAAGATGCAAAGAGACATACAATTGTACACAGAGAATTAGAACACAAATGGAAACAAACTCATACGGAGAGACTTGAACCCAAGACATCTCTCAACCTATGCTCTAATACCATGTTAAGTCACAAATTGTCCCAAAAGCTTTTGTTAAGAAATGTGCCCAATAATGTATAGCTAGCTATCCAACAATACAAACTACAATGGAGTTGATGATGCAGTTATAGTTCCCAATGATGCTGACAATTCCCAATGCATAGAACAGATAGGTAATATCATACACTTGAGCTGACAATCATAGCACATTTGATTGCAATGTTGTAACGCATATAAGATAAACTAAGTGGGTATATGACAAAAAATTGCTCACAACACCAAGGTTACAACCAAGAAACCTTCCAGGTCATATAACAGAGATTATATGCAAATTGATAGCCTTGCTGCAAATTAATAGTAGCAGTAACATAGCTACGGTTATGGAGAGCGGTCACATCATAAGGCCAAGGGTACACAATCTAGAAAATTATACAAAACTGGTTCTCTCTATCCTATTCTGCGGCCGCTGAAGATTGCTTATATGTTTTCTGTCAACAATACAACCAACATCAGCACCAATTGAAGTTCAGTGCTACAATTATAATAAAAATTGCCATAAATAAACCCAGCAATTTATAATGCACAGAAACCTGCTAAAGATTTGTTCCCTAAGAGTTTTGTTCAATTCGTTTTTCTTTTCTTTTCTTTTTTTTTTTCTCATGGTGTTTCCAATCATATCTGAGGCAATTTCACAGTTACAACAGCATAGATATTCCAGGAAAAGTATTACAAAAGAGCGATTAATGAATGTAAGAAAATACACATGTTTAAGTTGAAGAAAGATAGTTACTTTTGGCTCACATGCAACTACATATTGGCAACGTAGTCCTTTGTCTTTAACCATTGTATCACCAAGAAAATCAGCAAGACGTTTTGCAGTGGTTACTGCACATGACTTTTGTTCACCATAGTCCACTAAGGACTTGCTCATCGTGCTTGATTCTGATATGTAATCAAGCAACTCACTGTCTGCAATATCCTTGCCTTGATTCTGACAAAGTAAAAATTTATGATAATCATACTCCTTTGATCCTTGACTCAAATATGCAATCAACATTGTTTTTCCATAACCAAGAGAAGCAAATATTTGAAAAAATTAAGTATGTCATTCTAGGTGATGCTTTGAACAAAGAATATTTATCTTCCAGACACAAGTGTTTTTTTTCACATACATCAAGAAGATCAAGCCAACGGTTTGCAACCGAAGCAACTGCAAAGTAGCATTCCTCTAAGGTTGACCCATGAAGGAATTTGTCAAAAAGCTCAGCCTGCAGACAAGTATTTCAAGCTTGAAGATAACAATCTAAAAATAGATTTGTGAATCATGTATACATATAAAGCATCTGAAGACACTATAGTGTTAAAGCATAAACCATATGGAAGCAGCACCATACTCCAGCTATGTTAGGCAACATATTTCCACAGTATAGCAAACAAATCAATTCAACAAAACCTTTTGAGGACATAAATAGAACCAATTTTCTCCTCATACTCATTCTTAAAATACCAATTTTTTTTCTTTGGAAGGGGTGAGGAGGAGACAGATATTGAGGATAATATAACCTCTAAACAGGTATGGTGAACGTAGACTCAATCATCCATCGCCGATGGTTCGGCCACAATTTTCACATTCTATTCCATTTGATATTTAGTTGGTGTCAGGACTGTCAAAAGGACAATTTCAATAGTGGCTATTTTGGTAATTCAAGATAACCATTTGTTATCAAATCCCTGGAGGATTCGATTCTATATTTTTTTGAGAGGTAGTCCAAAGAGAATAGAGCTTAGACTTCAAAATAAGGTTGTTCATTGGTCACGTAATAGAAAGACTATTGCCGCTAATTTTCACTAAAACTAATTAAATTTAAAACTTGAAACATTTAAAGTGACAGATATGTTGTGGAACTTCTGCCTCAAGACAATATAAGGGCATGCAAAGTTCATCGTTTTGTCATGTGAAAACAATGAGATGTGCATGTGTTAGAAACATTTCACCATGGATATGGTTATTTTTGGATTTTCAAGTTCCCCCACATTGAAAAACACTTGTAGCATCCAAACTTCCATTGTGGAGGAATGGACAAAAGAATTGCAGTTTGCTTACAAATAATAAAAGGAAAATTCTAAACATACATAAAATTTATACAAAAAAACCTGACAAGAATGATCTAGCATTGTCATTATTGTAAATAAATCCATCTTCAATGGTGTTTTGTTTTGAAATGAAAGGCCCACAATGAGCCACATCATTATGTATTGAGTTTTTTATTTTTATAGCATCACTCATAATAAAATATAGGAACTGTAACAACCCTATCCCACATCAGAAGTTTGCATGGGAAATCTTGGGTATAGAAAGCACCACTAGCTTGCTATTAAGTAACTTGGGCATAAATATTTTGGGTTACGTTAGTAGATCCACTTTCTTCAAATTACTTGAGCCAGCAGGTTGTGAGACGTGACAAATAGTACAATAGCCAACTTGTGCAAACAACCATCTGGGTCACTGTTCTGGACTGACCACGAGCTTATCGTGGCATTCTAATTGATTATGGACCCTTTGCTTGGGTATATAAGACACCACTGTTCACCACTAAGTAACTTGGGCTTAACCGTTTTGGGTCATGTTGTAGACCCACTTTCTTTAAGTAAATTTTGTAGATAACTATCTTCACTTGCCACTAATAAATCACAGCTACGTTACTAAGGCTGCAAATTTGAATAGCTCAAATCTTCAAAGAAACGAAGACTCTATTAAGGTACACATACAAATTCCAAACTTCCCTTAGCTGAACCCCATTTTGTTACTACACAATAATACCTAGTCTTAGATTTATGTTGCATTGCTTCAGGGAAGTGTCCCCTTCATGACAAGTAGGAGAGGTTAAAATTAGCCAACAATGATTAGAGAAGGGAGGCGGGGACAAGAAAAAGTCATTATCTTGAGCAGCTTGTATTATCAGGTCCATATAATGATTAATCAAAAAATGCCTGAACTAAAGCAAGACACATATACCATGATTAATAAATCCCTGAAAATGCATACCAAAGTGCAGGAATAGAGATACCTGGAAAACTTTGATGAGCTTCAGCTCACCTCTACGCTTGATCTCGAAACCTTTAAGCTCTGCAAGGGTCCCGTCGTCATTAAACACAGCATATCGCTTCTTAATTAAAATGCCTTCTTCCTTAGAAGCTGGAAGAATCATTGCCTACATGCCAGAAACAGCTCCCAAATAACCAATTTGAATATGAGGCCAAAATATATATATATATATGTATAGATAAAACTTAAAATCCAATAAGTTACTGTTCAACATTACTTAAACGGTCATCCCATTTACCTTATAGGGTCCATCCACTTCAAATTCAATTGAGCATTCACTATGTGTTGTATACGTTCTATTAATAGGATCTTTGAGTGTCTGTAAGAAATAGCAATTAGAAACGGTGATTTATACACGGATATGCAGAATGCTTCAGAAAGTCATTATACTGAAAAAAATAAAGCTCAAGTAAAGAAGAATGCTTCCTAATGCATATGAGAATCAAAAATTCAAAAAAACAAAAATAGAAAAAAGGAACTTAATTTTCATCTAACCTGGTACTGATCATTTGTATTGTTCCTTGCAACATCAACATTAAGCATAACACAAGGATATGAAATTGTCAGCTTCTTCTTTGAGTCTCTGAAATGTATGTTCCACAAAAATGGTCAGTATCTTCACTAATACCATGCAAAGCGGACCAATGGTTAAATTCTTTCAAATCAAAATAACTTGGACAATACATCTAAAACATTTTATTATTTATTTATCGTTATCTATAAACAACAAAAAATTCAGAAAAGAAAAAAAAAAAAAAAAAAAAAAAAAAGAAGAAGAAAAAAGGATGATTTGAATGTGACAGTTGTAATATAAATCAGGGAAAGAAAAGACATACTTTGTTTTAAAGGTGAAGTTCTCTGGGAATGATCCAGGTAAAGCACACCAGATACCATCTGTGTCTAATTCAAGTGGCCGTCCAATTTTCTCAACAAGTAAACGAGCATTTTGAATGATTTTTGCACCAGTATATGTAACAACTCCAGCCATTTCCATAGAGTACCATCTTGCACCCCTGGAATGAAACCATGTAACGCATAAATCAACAACTATTAAAGCATACAAGACCATACAGAAAACCCAATCAGGAGCAAAATCTCAGAACTAGATAGTAACAGAAACTCACTTGCGCATGACGTATCCATAGAAGGAATTGAGAATACACTTATGAGCCAGTTGTAATGAATCATAGACTACTACCATATCCTGCAAAAATTAATAAGCAAGGACAGTGACTAAAGGAGGATGGTTCCGAAACCATTACAAATTAACTAAATTTAAAATGTCCAAAAATGAGGAAGAAAAAATGAACAAGAAAGTTCTGGCAATCATACTTGTGCTTCTTGGATCTTTATAGAATTTCCACTAGCCTTTGCTTCTGACAGCTTGCCCTTCCAAACTTTATTGAGTCCTTTGTACTCATACCTTCTATCTCGAAAGCTTAAACAAGAACAAAAGAAAATGTTTATTTAGTCAACCTAATATATTCTTTGCCAGGTTCTCTGTAGCAAATAATTGCATGCTCCTTATTTGTTTAACAAGAAGCCTAGAACTGTGAGTACATAAATGTGAATAAAAGGATGAGAATCAAAAAAAATTTAAGCTTCTTACCTGCGGACAGTATCAACATAAAAAGAGTTTTCCCGCATGCAGATCCCAGCTTCTCGAAGCTCAGTTACTGGCTTGTTGAGTACACGTTTGTATGCCTATTGAAGGCAATTCAACATAGCTTGTAAGGAGTTACTCAAGTAAACATTTGCTTTAGAGACAATGATGAACTAGGTACTGCAGACACTTCTAAGGAGAAACCATGTTCATGTTGGATTTTAACACTTCTCGGACACTTCAAGAAGCATGTCCTATAATTCTTTGAAGTTCCCCATTTACGAATGAAATTTCATAATTTTAGATACTTTGACAACACTTTTCGCACACTCCGCAATACATCCTATGATGTCTCTTAATAGGAACAAAGTCCAACATCTTGGTATGCAACTCACTCACCCCAAATCTATTTTAAAATATTTTATGAAATAGAAATTACATATGCATGTCCAACATAAAGTATGGAATGAACAACTTCTAATCTAGGAATAAAACATAGTAATCAAGATTAAAATATATACACATATATAGTAAGAAAGTAAGTAGTGGGATTATGCATTATATACATGATATTTATGCAGCTTCATCTTCCTTATTTTGTAACTTCACGTAGAAATATAATTAGATGATAAATTAAATTACATGTTGCTGTTATATAATATGTGAAAAGTAAAATAAATACATAAAATGGTGTCCATGCAGTGTCCGTGTCCTACTTTCTAGGATTTTCTCTGTCAACATGTCCATGTTCATACTACATAGGTGTTGAAATATACCTTTTGACAGTACTTCTTTAGACGCTCCTTGAGTTTCAATTGCTGCTCCATTTTTGGCAGGTCAAGAAAAGATTTCGACAACTGGCCATCTCCACTATCAACAAACTCGGACTCAATTTGCCTCTTCAAATGATAGTAGTCACTGATATTTCCAAATTGATGTCCACAAACAATAATCAGTTGCAGTCACTCATCAAATAACCCTGAGAACAACAGAGGAATAAAATAGACCTTTTCTTTGCCATGTATGTCTCCCCACGCCAGACCCACTCAAGCTTCCGAAGACAAGTTTTGCCTGGCCGGTTGAAATCGCATGCAGTACAGACCTCATCTGAGACTATTGATGATGGCTGGAATTAGGCAAAAATAAATCTTTCAAAACACTAATTGTAAAGTTACTTCTTATGTAAGACAAAATCCAAGCCACTAATTGAAAAAATGCACTAAGAATTTTGATAAAAAAATCGCTAAACTAATTGAGCAAGAAGGATAAATGTATATCAAGACGATACATCTCAAACAAAAGAAAAAATAAAAACACATCAACAATCAAAAGTTGCATGTTCCATGATGCTAGCCCAAAATTAATAACTCAGTCTAAAGGCGTAACTCTGACATGAAACCAAGAATAGACTGACTAAGCCCTAATTCAGGAAATGACAGAAATATATATATATATACATGTGTATGTTTATTGTCATTGAACAAAATTATGTGAAAAATAAAAACTAATTCAAGATGTGGACAAGCAGACATGCATCATCAACGGATTTTTCTTAACAAACAAATCCACTAATTGAAGAGAACCAAAGGCAACAGCCATTGATGCAGGGCTACATATCTACTTTCCTTTTGAAAGCTAATATCAATGAAACAACAACTTGAAAAGACCACAGAAGGACACCTTCCTAGTTAGAGAAAAGGGGAGCAAACAAAATTCATCTACTGAGGAACTTTTTCAAGCTTGGAAGCAAGAAAATTACTAGACCCACCAAAACAAATTACTAGGGGCCATTTTCCAAATTGCTTCTCAATCAATTGTAATTAACCAGCAGTGCAAAATATTCTCACAGATCTTTCGATAACACAATCAACTCCTAACACTAAAAGAAAAGGAAAGGCCCCAAGCTATGAAACAATACATAACAATAAGATAATTAACAGTTTCATACAAACCCCCCCCCCCCCCCCCCCCCCCCCCACAAAAAGGATAAAGGAAAAAGAAAAGAAAAAGAGTCCATACAATGAATATTAGCTTAGAATGAGCATACATATCCTATAATATTCAACCAAAAAATTACCAGCCTTTTCTTTGGATATTGAAGGTGGATTTCTAATCCACTAGAACACCTCCTCCAAAAAATTATATCATCACCCTCTTCGCAATTATTGGTGTTGCATGAAACCATCAAACAATTACAAAATTTCCAGTAGTCGTTTTCCAAATCACAGTACTCTCGAGTATCCACTCATTGAATGACTGACAGTCCACTATCTCTATGCTCAAATTTTCGGTTTTGCCAATTGTGTAAAAATGTTGCAAGAGAAAGAAACTAAAAAGGTAGAAATTTTCAGAAAATATGCAATTTAATTCTTTGAATTGTATAAAATGACTTGACATCACTACTATTGATAGAATCCAAATGTAACTTCAGGCTACCTTTTCATTGCCATAATAAACACATCTACCCAACCACTTACATTTTGTGTATTGGGGGATTGTACTGCAATGCGGACTGATAGTCCTGGATAGTCCATGGATTATTTGGCTGGAAATGATGTGTATCCCATATTTGTTTTCTCGTGAGATTAAATGTCTAGAAATGACTATTTTAGTGAAT
Organism: Camellia granthamiana; assembly: GCA_036172215.1. Lineage (NCBI taxonomy): Eukaryota > Viridiplantae > Streptophyta > Magnoliopsida > Ericales > Theaceae > Camellia > Camellia granthamiana. Next base: position 52,692,481 of record CM069915.1, on the reverse strand, counting down.
CTCATGTTTGATTTGAAAATTATGAAGTATGTTGTTTAAATTGTTTACAATGGCAATACTAAATTTGAAGTATATTTTATTTTATTTTTATTAGAAATTTAATTTACAAAGATCACTTTTAATTTTATTTAAATACGACATTAGAAGTATATTCTCATTTATGATTTTGCTAATACAAAAAAAGAAAAAGAAAAAAGAAAGTAAGAGAAGACTATTATATATCATGAGATTAATTTACACCTATTTAAAAAAAATCAACATGTTTAAAAAAAAAGAATTTAATAAATGAAAGAAATAAATTTTATATATATTTGTCATTCAACTAGCTAATCCGCCCATCCCCCCCCCCCCAAATCCATGGGATTGAGTTATCCCACATATGGGGGATTATTAGTCCAGCCTTCATTTTTCCAACCAAACATTGGTCTATCCACTTTGTTGGACATGGAGTCCAATCCCATGCCCTAATCCCACCAAACAAACACCCGATATATGATAGTTTTAGGGATAGTATTTCTCAAACCTTCAAGTTCTTTACAATTCTTTCAAAAAAGAGGCTTTCAAGATCATCAAAAGTCAAGTAACCAAAAAATAATCGATAAGCAAGGCTTCCAAGTAAGCACATCAAATGCCCATAATTTAAGCAGGTTAACCAGGATTCAAAATCAAATTTACTTTCCAACACCCAGATTCCCAGTGATCAAGTCATCATTGATCTCATTTGAAACTTTGGTCACATTCCAGACAGACGCATTCTTAAACAGTAGTAGCATGGACCTCTGCATTTAGCCTTATAACGAGATCACATAGTACCACTTGAATGATGATTATGTCACACTATCCTCACAAACAACTCATATCCTAGTTCTCTGCTAACAAATACATGGACTTTAGTGGTGAGCAAATCAGTAGCAGGTGTTTGATTTGCCCCTAACCCTGGACTTGGTATAATAGGTTAAGTTTATGTAACTTGTACCAATTGCTTAGTTAGAAAGCAATTATATAATTTTAAATGGACAACCAGTTTCGTTTCTTTAACAAAATATGATGCATGACATTGATGTAGCACCAGTAGAGAAAGTGGAGAAGAGAAGAGACTTAAGAGAAAGAAAAGAGAAGAATAATAAGAAAGGAGGGAAACAGGAAACACACTCCCAACAATATCTCAATTAATCAATATCCAAGTCAAAGTTTGCTAAACCATTACATAAAAGGCATATATATAGGCTAACTAAACTAATAAAATTCCACAAGCAAACATATACTAAGAAATAAAATCCCAACTAAATTAAAACTCGTAAATAATAAAAAATACAAAATCTTCAATTATCTCCTTATCCAATTCTTTGTGTTTCTCATCACACATTGTCTTTTATAAGTTTCCAAGTGACTTCCGTAAGCATGTGTACTATTAATAATCTAAGCAAAGGCACAGCAGAAATATTCTGTACTTTTATTGGTCTCTTGATGTGATATACAATTTTCCCCTTTGCTGGAAAACCTATTTAGGCTAATTAATAGGGATAATGACTGAGCCAATAATAGAAACTAGTATTACAAGATTTCGTAATTTGAAATGATCCCAATATTTGAGTCAATTTATCCTGACAACATATCATAAGGTACTAGAAAATAATGGTAAAGTAAAACTGTTCTAATCAAACATCAACTTTCATATATGCGTTCTGATTAGATTAATAACAAAATTTGCATCAATGATGCCCCTAAAATAAATCATTTTAATGTAGTTATCCACAATGTGAAAAAACTAAATAAATATCTGTACCTGGAGCCTGTTTGTCAAGATAATGTTTGGATACATTGCGGCCACATCTAGATGATAAATGAGGGGACATTCCTCACGTATAGGTTCATCTTGCAACTTCATAAGCTGCAAGTTGAAAAGAAGAACCAACTGTTGGTCACAATCTTGTATAAGATCAATCAAAGAGAAAAGGAGGTGCATTTATGTATAAAGTTCCATGCTTAGCTCAAATGTTCCAACCATTGGTCACAATCTTGGGTGACCCATTACCAGTAAGAACCAACTATTAAGCAAATATTGCAAGCTGTGGAGAGAGTATAAACAGTATAGTTTATAAAGATATGGGTTACAAAGAGCAGTCATAACTTTGACAAAATTACTAAATAGTATTTCTTATGTTCATTTTTACATATCAAAACTAAGCATTATATATTAGGATTTTTTTTTTTTTTATACATGCTAGGATTCGCAAAGAGCAGCACCCTACGATGTTCATGACCAATCGGATCCGGACATACCAGTAGGTATATCAAGATATATACAGATCAAAAAGACATGAAGAGAAAGATAACTCATCAGTGTCAAAACATTAGTTTGGGTTTGAGAATAGAAAGAAACAGCACCTTTTCCATGATGGCATCCTTCACTTCATCATAATTTGATACTGATTCCAACTCCATCTTACCCTCTACTCTAATAGCATATTGCAGATCACGATCAAGATTGTTGATCAGTTGCTGAAACCAAGAGTACCTCACCATCATTAGAAACTGTACATGATGCTAAACTGTCCAGAAGAAATATCAACAGAAATCTAATGCATCATCGATGGATTAGTAAAGCAACCAATAAAGATATGGAAAAAGAGCAGGTTTAAACTTGGGGAAGTTTCTTAATGGCTTTATACACAACATCAATAATGGTCAATAAATCAATTTTTGGTCCTTATAAACCCATGCCATAACAAAATCAATAAAAAGCCCCAAAATTTAGATAGGTGTATGGATGCCTAGGAAATTGACAGATATTTTTAAGTGATCAAAACTTTAACAATTTAACTAATTTTAACAAACAATTTTACCTTAATAAAGGAGTGAAAAAATACCTGAAATGCTTTATGATGATAAAAGGAAAGCATAAAGAATTCTTTACATGGATAATAATCAATAGAAGGAACAGGGGAAGATATTTTGAGAGCATATAGGAGATTAGCTGGGTATTGTACAGTTACTGCAATTCAATTTAAATCATCCAACTGCTTTAACATCCAAAAGTAGAAGAATGAAAATTCAATTCTTGGCTTATATCACTTTTATAATCCTTTATATATGGATATGCTATTTTGACTCCCTTTTCCAAGAAAACAACAATATTTCTGAGAACTTAAGACTAGTGGGAAAAAAAATAAATGAAGAAAAATTTTATGCAAAAGAAATATATATTAAATCAGTATTTGACATATCGGTTTCAATATTAGGAGATGGAAAAACAATCAGAAAATTACGTCTCAGGGATGGTTTTAAATAATGGTATCGGGATACATACATTATCGGCGATATATCCAACAGTATATTGGCCAATATATAGGTGAATAACGATATTGGAAATCTAAAATCAGTTTCATATCGGCCAATACAATACATAATGGCTGATATTTACAACCGTAAGGTTAAATGCTATCTTTGAAGAGAAACAGTGCACTATTCTGTAGCCAAGATTGAGTCCATTCATCAAATCAATCCAACAGATCAATTTGTGAAGAAACCGACTACGGTAAAAGCATAAGCCAATACAGATGGTGTAACTTATGTACTTATATCATGATGACTAGGCCAAACACATGTATGTACAACGAGTGCTTTGTTCAAAAGTATTGATGGTTGTCAGGTTTTGAACACAAGACCTTTCCGGTTTCTGCTCGAACATCATGTTCAACAATTGGCTATGCTGAAAGCTTAAAATGATGGAAAGGGTGTATCTCAAGGACTCGTGTCATCAGATCTTTATAAGGCATTTTAAAAGAACCAAAGAAACTTGGTTCAAAAGTATTGATGGTTGAGGGAGATAAGTACCACATACCTCATAAGCAGATGGATCAAGCTTAAAACTAGTTGGAAGATCAGATCTGAAAACACCACTTTCTAGGCATTCCACATGGCCACCAATATATGTCTCACTCTCCAAGAGCTGGTTACTATAGAACTTTTCTGGATCAGATTGGTGCTTATTAGGACAAATAACATTTGCTTTGTATGCCTGCAGATATGATAGAATTGTCATAATTTAAAAGTAGGCGAATTTTAATTCAAGTTATAAAAAAGTGCCAAGGCTAAGGAAAAGAAATACAAAGAAAGCAACAAAAAAAAAATTCACAAGATAACACAGGGAAGAAATTGATCACAGTTTCAACATGTATTCATGTTCCCAAGAACCCACCTGGACCATCAGAAGCATCTCACAAAGGGTTCCACTTCCTTTACGCAAAACCTCATCTGGCGGCATGGGTATTATGGTTGCAAGGGAGAAAATGAAGGGATGGACATAGGTCATATACAAGTAATAAGTTGCAACAGCATCAGAAACAGAGTAGGAAGCCATCATCTAAAGTAATAAATTAAACAAAGAAAAGAGAACGTTAGAAACATTAACAATAAGGTAATGCAAAAAATGTGATGGAAATAAACAATTACTATTATCCAATGACATCTAGTTGATAACAATGATACTTCTTATGGAGAATGACAGTGCTCATTATTTGCCAAAAAATAATAAATTGTGTGGCTGCAGAATACCTTCCTGAGGCCAGCAACTTGACTCAAGTTGGCAGCCAGAGAGAATGAAAAGTTTAGAGACAACAACTGAATGACCACATAAATCACCTCACCTTCACAATACAAGTCGGCCCCACACCTTCACATGGTGTGGGGCTCAACAGTATTGTAAAGGGAGCAGTGGTTTAGGTCGTGTCTGTAACATTGTTGAATGGAAATGGATCCCTTTATGTGACTCCAAACATAACATCAAATTTTTACTTTTTTTTAATGCATCATTTTCCTTAGCTACTAACCACATTTTTTGAGCAATTCACCATTTTCAGTATCATATACCTGGGGCCTCTCCATTGCAAACCGAACCATATCCTCGGGATTCACCTCCAATGGATCATAACCCAATTTAGCCTTGGCAACAGCCTGACATATAAGCAAACAATTGAATATGTTAACTTTCCCACAGAAAAATAATGCATGTAATGTAAGTACAGTCAACATAGTTAAAAATAAATATATACAAGTGAAGAGACAAATAGTGTACGGTTGAATAAAAATAAAATTAATGTTAATGTTGACTGTAGAATATAATTAAATGCTTAAAGGTTCAAGTTTTAAATGCATCACCAACATGCTCGCCTTTCACTATTTTACAGTAGCCAGTTGTTATGCATGAGACACCATTCACAATCATCTCATTAAGGTATTCTATTAATCCATCCACACAAACACTAAAATTGCTATTCCTATAAATCTAATGACACATGAGAAACATGGAGGTTGCAAGAAAACCCTAACTACCAATGTAGATGCACCGAACTTTCAGAACATTGAGCAATGATGCATCAAAAATACCATCAACTAACTTCATTATAAACATCCTTGAGAATAATAGATGAAACTGCAAACATAAAGAAATTGACAAGTTGACAAGAAAAAAGGGTAAGATATTTTGACTTGTACACAACTTGGTTAAAAAAAAAAAAAATTCTTAGTTTTACAAGAAGTAAGAGTCCCCGCGAAAGCCATGGATACCAATGGTTGCTGATTCCTAACATCACTGTCCCAATCAGCATATGAATAGGCATAGAAATAAAAGTGAAGAAGACCCTACAAGTTATGGACAAGTCATTGCGCCATAAGAAAACAGTTAATCTCTAGGACAGTTGCATAATGAACGAAGCAAGAAACTGACTAATCAAGTGAATAGACTAAAGCAATGCCACGCTGTCGATATGGGATAATGTGATATAAACAAGAATATGTATGTATTTATTTATTTTTATAAATAACAAGACTATGAATTTATTGACAACTGAAAGGTGACAGGTCATCAAAGAGTCAAAGCTTCACATGAACTCTACTAGAATAGAAAGGAGCAGTACATATCTAACAAGCTCAAAAGAATTGCTTAGAAAGCAGATAGCTGGTAAGACTTGGAAAGCAGCAAAGGATAGCCAACATCTTTTGTCTTAAACTGCAAGTATGAGTGGCTTAGACTCAACACCGAGAAGGATCATCCCAGCTGGTAACCATTTCATGAATACAGTCAACTCGATGAAGCTTTAACCCAACTATTTGGGGGAGGTTGCATGAACCATGTTTGACCTCCTTCTATGTCAAGATGACAAAAGCCAGTTAAACTGCACACTAAAATATCTTTCCATACTTTCTAAATCCACAGTAATCCTGGTTATATTGTAAACTTCAGGGATCAGTTGATAGGCCAGACTTTATCACCGATGAAAAGCTGAGAAAGTAGGGATGAATCATTTGTATAAGGAGACAGCCAAATCAACTAGGTGATCTCAACAATTTAAAGAAGAATAATGTCAAGAAAAGCGGGTGTCTTGTTTTATCAAAACAAGAGGAGCAGCAGCATAGAACAAGAAGACAATTCAACTGCTGAAGCCGGTAGCAGTGCTCCCAAACCTGGATATCTAAGATGATTTGCCTTGTTCTTCAAGTTGTTTCAAGGATTTCTGATGATTACACAAACCTAACTAGAGTGAGTCCTCTTCTAGAGTATCAGATCCTTTTTCAAACTGATTTTCTAAATTTAAAAGTGCGATTGCATATCTCATCATGCTACGTGCTTTCAGTGCTGCCTTAACTCTTAACCATACTCTACCATCATCTCTTGCTCCTCTTTGGTTCTACCTTTCTGCTCAAAACTGGACCTCTGAGATAAAAGCTTAGGCCCTGTTTGGTCTATTGTGTTGCACTAACTTGAAGCACTTCTAACTGCCTAAGTGGTTTAGTGTGTGTTTGTCTACAAGTTAAAAGAACATTGAACTCGATGAGCTGCAAAGAAATTTAAGCTAAAAGCTCTTCATGATGAAGCAGTCCTAAGTTGCTTCTACAGAAGCTCTTTTAAAAAAGCACTTTACCAAAAGCCATCACACTGCCAAATGGGCTCTTAGTGTTCACTTGAGGAAGAACAGAGTAATTACGCCCAAACCACGTAAACAGAGATAAGGAAGTCCAGAATAAAATTGCTTGAAAAGGTCAAAACTAAACACCAACAAGAACTGAACAAGGATTCAATTCATGAGGGATACATGAATGAAAAAGGTGTCACAAAAACAAGTGAGGACATAAATGAAAAGGGGATGTGAATGAGTAGATTTTTTTAAAAAATAAAATAAAATAAGAAAACAAAAAAAAGTCCAGAACATAAAATGTATATATATTTCACATAGAAAATAGTCTAGAACATAAAGAGCATGCAAATTGGCGATTTTCACCTTTAAGCCATGGCTTCCCTGGGGGAGATAACTATCACGTTTGACCCATGCAAAACAATCCAGATGGCAAGCAAATTTGGCACGGCATTCCCCTTGATCCTTGTCACAACGAAATCCCAGCTCCTACAGGCTCCAAAAGAAAAAGGAAATAAGAAAGCAAGAAAGATTCAATCATGGTGCATGTACCTCAACCTAAAAGAATTAAAATATAGTTTTGCAAATTCTTTCAGATATTCCAACATGCAACCACTCTTAAAGCAAGTAGAGCTGAAATATCAAAACAAAAGTCAAGTTAATGGTTTTTTGCAAACATCAGTACAAAAGGATACAGCATCACAAGAATTTGCTAGTGATTCAAAACCAGTGCAGAATTAACCATTATAGCATCAACATCACAATGATACTTTAGAAGTAAGATTATTCTCAGAATTAAGACTTAGTTTTTGCTGATGCCCATGCACCAAATCAACAAGTCGTAGCAACAAGAAGCACCATGGATGTTTTCCTTCTCCAATCCCAGAAAACAAAGTATACTAACGAAACAAGGCACAAAGTCCCCTAATAAAATGAATCTTGTAGTGGTTAGAAGCTTATTTATCAACAAAGACATCATACATGTAAAGTTTTGTCTCCCTGTGCTTAGCGACATGTAAGACATATTGACTATAATGGCTGAAAATTTGAATATTTCTGCACACTATTACTAATTCATAGCATTTAATAGACAAAGAAGGAAGCTGGCAGAGTAAGAACTACAATTCATGGGTTAAATTCAGAATATTATTCCAGCATTCTGGAAAATACAAATCTAAAGCATTTGAGAAACTGCGATCAATGACAACATAAATGAGCTAAAAAGGCCATTATTTGGTATGGTGTCACTAATTGTAACTCACAGAACAGAGCTACTTACATCACTCATTTTAAACCCATGATGGGCTGCTCTGCTTTCCACGAATGGCCAGTCAAAAAAGTCACCATTGTATGTAACATAGATCCCAGGTTTCATCTCTCGCATATGAGTAAACCACTGTCTAAGAAGCTCTTCCTGCAAGAAACACCAATTCATACAGCTATTAAACTAGGCACCAGAACTCTTCAAAAGATATGAAGCAAAGCTACCAAAATACTATGGACCATTACCTCATTTTTCACATTTGTAACTTTGAAATAGCCTTCATATTCTGGTTTTGGAGTGTACTCCAAATCCTCTATATCTTCTCCGACACACTGAAAATTGGAAAGTGTAAAAATATAATTAACCCGTCAGTGCAGAATCTTACCATTGAACACATACTGCAATTCGACAAAAACATAGGATTGCAACAATGATGTTCATGTAATAACAGAGCACTGATTGCCTAATAGGAAACAATAAATGGAACTTACAATTAAATAACTACCGAGCTTGTTTGTAAAGTAAATTAGTTATCAAAACTTGCAGAAGATGATGAGTAGCATTGGATGCCAAAGGAGTTGCAACAACCATGACAAAGATGCTAGAATTATTACTATTTTGTTCTTTTTTTTTTTAGGTAAGTGACAAAACGCTGGAATTGTCACCAAGATAAACTAAATATTAAATAATAAGATAAAAGACCACTAATTTTACAAGTTACAGTTTTATCTTTTGGATGCATGATACCATGATGTTAGAAAATATGCTGGTAAACAAACAAATATTGTGTTAACTGGTAAATCCCTTCCAGTTACCCTAATCCTATAAATTCTAACGGAGGTTGATGTACTCCAACTTCCAAATAGGTTATACTTATCCCGTGCAAAGACTCAATACAACAAGATGACATTTTATTCCAGCTGACCTTTACACCATAGAGGTTAAGCAAAACTAATTATGTTTTTCTCCCCAACAAAGCTCCTGCAAAAGTCCAATCTTCCACCCACTAATAGAGTTGATCTCTCTAAATAAGAATGATGCTTGAAAAAATATTTCTATACTTTTTTCTTGATGACACAATTGTTCAAAAATTACTTTTCTTTCTGGGATTTGTAAAAAAAATTCCATTGAGTAGCAGAACATTCATCATCATACCACCATAACAATAATTTTACAATATTCCATGCCTTCTACGATGATGCTTCTATAAACTCAAAAACAATGTTTTGCCACCACATATTCTCTACCTAAGTGACAAAGGAACCCAGTCAAGTAGAGGATATGGTCAAAATGCTTGTTTCTAAAATTAGGCATGTCGAGACATGTCCACTTACAAATGCACCAGATAAGTTCAGCATCACCTAGATGTGTTCAACCATTAAGTGCCTCCAAATGAAGCCATCGGCATCATTTCACTCTCACGCATTCTTCCAACACCTTTTATTTCCATAAAAGGTATATTAAGACCACTGCACCCTTGCCAAATGAAGCACAAGGACTTTGCTTAAGAACATCAACCACCACAACGTTCGCTAGAACAAAATATTTTAAACAAGATAACTAGAAATTATAGCTCAATAAAACCACCATCAGGATTGGCATTTCCTTCAGATTGAGTTGTTTCCCCCACAAAATGGGAGTGTTTGGGAAGAGCTTTTTTTAGCTTTTTTGGCTAAAATAGCACTAAAAGACAAAATAGGCTAAAATAACTAATAAGACAAAATGTCACATCAAGTCCATAATCATTTCACTTTTTCTCTTACAAACATCACATCCAACTGCAAAAAAATCCAACTATCTTCCTAAACACAAAAATTTTAGCCTCCTAAAATAACCAAAAACTAAAATAGCAACTTCCCAAACACCCACAATATATGACGGCTCATTTGAGAACAATTGATTTTCTCTATGTTTGGTGTCCTTTGGGTGCAGCCCCAAGGGGTGATGGATGTTTTATGAAGTTCGGGCGGGGGTTGGGTTGGGAAGCAATGTCGGAAGGCTTGATCTATGGCTCCTTTGTGCTTAATGTGGTAGATTTGGTTGGAGCAGAATCGTCACATTTTTCAGGGGATTGTTTGGTCTGTGTCTTGGTTGGAAAATAGGCTTTTCCAAGTTCTTTGTGGTTGGGTGTCTGGGCGGGTGGACCCGGATTTGTCTTCTCTTTTAGATTTCATTGATGATGTGATTGGCTAGGTGTTCCTGTTTCTGTATTTCTTTGGCATCTCCTTGATGCTCTTGGTTAATAAATTTTATTTATCAAAAAAAAAAAAAAAAAAGCCTGGAATACATGCACTCCTTTTTTACTCTATTAACTATATAATTTGTGTTCCCTCCATAGAAAATTTAAATTTTTTATGTCAATTGAGGAAACCCACATACCCCATTTTCTCAACTTCTCCATAAAACATCAATCTATTATCAATTCTATGGTCTTAACAAAATCCAAAAATTGGTTCAAAGGCAGTTTAATTATCCCCAAAAACAATGTATACAAAAAAGCAACTAATTTACTGATAACACATAATATTTTCTTCTTTGACAACAAAAGTTCGCCTATTCCTTTCACCCCAAATTATCCACATTAATGCCAGCGGAACCAAGTCTTTTGCCTTCTTCCTCCTCTGTCCACACAAGCTCCTCTCCAAGGAAATAAGGAACCCCTAAACCTGCAAGAGTGACTTAAAACGATTTCAAGCTAAACTGCCAAGAGAAGGATCTTAGCCATTGAACCGAGTCATCACCATCACCATCCCCACCACCAATGTGGGTCAAACAAAGATGCCCAAGGAGATCTAAAACCTTTGCCATTTCCCAATCATTCATTCCCCTACAAAGCATAATGTCCCAAAAAGCTTGACCACCTTCTATCTTCAAACAATCACTCATCGTAGCTTGCATGTCTGGATCAATACAGGCAACATTTGGGAAAGAATCATCTAGTCTAACCTCCCTGCACCCCACTCCCCACCAAAAACTTAATACGACCAGAGACAGCCATCCTGTCCATATCTAATACCTTTCCACAAACTGACCCCATAGGACACCGTAACCTCCTGTGACATCCATCTTCCCCAAATACACCCATATTTACATGCCACCACCCTCCTCAAATACTTCTCCCTTTCACAAACAAATCTCATAACCATTTCCCCAATAAGGTTTGATTGAAAATGGCAAGATAGCAAATACCAAATAGTTTCTTAAATATAAATAAAATTTCATAGTGAATTCTGTTCTTTTTCAATGGAATTGCAACAAATAGGAGATAAACAAAGAAATTCTATGTGCAATCCAGTAGGGCCAATTACAGAATTTATGTATAATGAAGTTAAGAATTCAAGGTGCATATAGAAAATCATTAAAAACCTAGAAAACATGCAAATAAATCAAAGACGAAATATGCACCTCTCTGTTAATGATCAGATACCCTTGCGCATCAACCATGTAGGAGATCATCATAATTGAATCATACTCGGCATCTGGAAATTTTAAAGGAAGCTTTGTGGTCTCGATATCAAATGCACAAACATGAACTTCGGCACGTTGCAAGAGATCGGTTCTCCTTTCCAGCATAACTCCAGCACTGGATACACTGACATCATACCACTGCCCACATCTTACATCTAAATCACATGGAATTCCAAGTAAGACAACATGATACGCAATTTAATCACGTCTTTAGAAAGTATTAGAATAAGTTTTGCAATCAACTACGTGAAAAAGAACACACCATTGTCAATGGCAAAGCGAACGTGGTAAGGAACATCATACTCACGAAGATCAACAATACATTCTATGAAATCCTGAAGTCGTTGTTTGCTGCAGGTCAAGCAATAAAAACATCTCAGGATTGGAAAAATATATATTTTCACACTGGAAATGAGATGGAAAAAGTTAGCACAATGTAAGATTAAGAATTGAAAACACAGTAATGGGTTATTTATCATGGAACATGAACCTGTTTATCAGAAAGGTATATGTGTCTGTGTGTGTGTGAAGTCAAACCTATGGTGCTATATATTTATGTGTGTGTGTGTGTGTTTGACTCAAATCTTTGCTGCTCCATGCATATAGAACATTAATTAAAACTATGAAGTTGTTACCTTTTCCCTGTTAATAAAGACTCATAAGCTTCAGCAGCATCAAATTTTGCCTGGTTTCTTTCGACAACATGCATGAGATCACTCCTTACATTCATCAGTTGTTGAACAGTATCGAAGGATATCTTTAAATAAGCTTTACGTAAACCAGACAGATGGTTTTTCTGTCATCATCATATAAAGCAATCAGAATGCAGTTTCTAGGAAAAATCAACTATAGAAAGTTCAACCCTCTCAGGCATGAATTGATATCAACTATATACATGATAAGAAAACAACTATGCAATATTGAACAAACTTAACAAGAAACAGATAAAGCAATTCAGTAAGGATTTAAAAATCATTTGCTTGCCTGGATGATTATTGCTTAATATTGTAAGTACAAGCTTTTTCAACTTAAAGTCACATTTAGTGCACAAACCTAAAGAAAGGTGAACACAAGTTTGAATCCATGTACGTATTTGTCCACCTTACTTGTGCAGCAGGGAATAGACATATGCCACATACTCTTTTGCTCTATCAGAAAAATGATTCATGTGTACACTTCAGCTCATAGTATAAGAATACATGTGCACCTTGGTTACGAAAATGCTAGCTTGTCTCCTCAGACATTGCTGGATGTCTACTGGGTCCACTATCATCTCTTACATTGGAGTACATAAACTACCACAAAAACTTGGTGAACACCTCTTCATACCTTGTAGTAGGTCCCTATGCCACCCCAATGTTGCTAGGCAGCGTAGAATTGCTAAAATGGCACAATACCTAACTCTACTACATTGAGCATAGCCTGGGGTTGCAAAATCTTGACTTGATAGGCAATACTACTTGGAAGTTTAAGGTTGATCTTGTAAGTTGGTTAAGACTGAAGAGCTAAGAAACCGGCTGAGATCAGGATATTTCATGAATTGGTTGTTCCTTGACCAGCCCCGCAATAAGAACAATGAATAATAGAAGAGTCATCTAAAGGTCTAACTAAGCATGGCCTGAAACCCCTCTTGTTCATAAGCCTGAAAAGGTCGAGCTTGGCATATTCTAAGTTCTACTGCGAAAAAATATTGCAGGATCTTGGCTTGTGAACTAACTCCAAAAGAGTTTGACACCCTAGGATGTCACAACAGCAAATTTCATCCAAAAGCCTACTTCCAAAGATCATACTAAGTTACCTACTCTTAGTGGGCCATTTGCTAGTGGACTGAGCTTTGTCTTAGATTTTGAGGTAGATTGCTGGATTGGACAAAACTTCAGTTACAACCATCCCATTACTTTTGAAACAGTGCCCCCACAGTCATACACTGACACTTATCCCTTCTTCCACATACATTAAAATAATCCAATATCCACAGACACATGGGTAGAATAGTTATAATAAAATTGCACATTTAATTATTGTATAAGGTATACTAAAAATGTGCAATCAATCATATATAGATCTTCGTTCGTTCAAAAAAATCATATATAGATCAGCTTTACCACCAACTCCATTAACAATAAAGACACTTTTTTCACATTCTCATTGTTTAACAATTAGAAATGTAACATGGATTGTTGGAATTGAGTTACATATTATGGGTATTATCAACAAAGAATAACCCAGAAACAAAAATGTGGGGAGCTAAATGACATCAAAAAAATAACCCAGCTTACAAGATCAAGGTCCTCTTTCTCTATAATTTCTATATCAGCAATCTGACTTTCGTAACGTCTTCTCAAATACGCATCAACGTCCATTTCCATTTTATCCTATAAAATCACCAGAGCATCAGGTAAGCTGCAATTAAGCAAATTAATTCCATAAACAGCAAAAACTTTGCCAAAGCAGACAAAGATTTACATGCCTTGGTGGCCGCATAAAAATAAGGCCGGAACTTGTACTTGGACTTAAAAGAAGAACCATCCTGAAATTAAATTTAAACCCAAAAAATAAATAAGAAATCAAACATATTAAGTAGAATTTGCTAAACTGCAAAACAAAGGGTAAATTACACTAACCTCCCCTTTATGTTTGGACAAAATACAACAAGTCGGCATAATTACACCGATATCACTTTAAGTAAGGCTAAAGAGACAGTAATTAATGATAAACAAGGAAAAATGTACGTGAATTATATGACCGACAACATTTTTTTCCATTGATGCGACTAACGAAACCCAATGTAATTATGCGAAACTTGTGAAGTCAGTGTAATTTACATACAGAAACAATAAAACAAAAAACAAAAAACAAAATAATTGAAGCGAAAGTGGTTAATTTACCTGACAAACAAAATAAAGATCAACACAACTGTAGACCTTGTGGGTTTCCTGATCCTCCCAAGATGACTGCAAAATAGAGCCCAAAAACACAAGACTGAGATTTTACAGTACAGTTGCAATTAATTTGGGGGATTGTTGGGTTAAAGAGTTGAAATGGAAAAGGAAATAGTGTGAGATTGCGACAGAGATAGAGAGAGAGTGACATACCGATGAGAATGTGAGAAGCCAACCGATGCGTTTATCGCCTTGAGAGAAGAGATCGAAGCCGAGGTTAGACTCGAGTTGTTCTTCGGCAGTGAGAATGAGCTTCTGCGTCCTCGAGATTCTTGGATCTCTGCGCTCTCCTCCTCCTCCTCCTCGCCTTCGGCCATCGGCGTTCATCGTTGGATCTCGAACCACGCAGCTTCTCTGTCACTGATTCCACACACAACGAAGAAGAAGATAGGCGGTGTGGTAACTTAAAGATTTTTTTATTTTTATTTTTATTTTGGTGCGCTGATTTTCCCGCGCTTTCTTCACTTCGTGTAGTTGTTGTGTATAATCGTTAAATGACGAAATTCTCCTCAGTCGCCACAAAAAGGAAAGAAAAAAAAATTTCATTTCATTTCATTTTTCTTAGGGTTAATAAATTACAGAATCGGACATTGGCGGGACGACACCGTTTTAGGAAATTCTTAACAAACCGTAGATTCCTCACTTTTTTTTAAAAAAAAAATTATTTAAAGGAGGTGGATAGATAGATTGATGATATTGATCCAAGAATAGATATGCTGTGGATAGACACAGTTTGGTTTGATTTATTCAAAGTTTGTTTTCAAAATTATTATTGTTTTTTGTATATTTTTTATATCAAAAATGCTTAATAGCTCAAATTTGTATGGTCCGAATGGTTTGAATGAAAATTTGAACTATCAAACATTGTTATTTTTATATTTTAGTTAATTTTTTTATTTTTTTAATGTACCTAATTTAAATATATGAATAAATCTGGGAAAAAAAACACTAAATATCAAATGTATATGGACTATATATATATATTTTATTCTTTTTCTTTTTCTTTTTTGAATTGTATTTTCTTTATCAAACTTTTTTTTCGTATACTGGTTTTAAAAAGTTTGACCAAAATAAGAAGGGAAAAAAAAAAATTGCAAAATCAAATCAATTTGCATTTTTTAAATCTTTTTTTAATTTAAAAAATAATTTGATGAAAAAGCAAATAAATTAATTATTTTCATAAAACTCTTTTTCTAGGCATAATTTTTTTTAAAAAAAAATAAAAATAAATTCTGAAAACTCAAATATGTGCAATTTTGGCTGTAACCAATAAAAGAGAAGCAGCATATTAACCCAAGATGAAAAGAAAGAAGTGAAAAAAATTGAACACAATAATGAAGCGACATAGTGGGTGTTTGAAAAGTGACTTTTTTTTTATACTTTTTAACTTTTTGACTATTTTAGTATGCTATTTTAATTTTTGTGCTTGGAAAGTTGCGTTAAATTTTTAAGTTGATTGTTGTATTGAAAAATGTGTTTAAAATGATATTTAAGGTTGAAATGACAAATTTGCCCCTAATCTTATTTTTTCCAAAATTGATCTATAGGGATAAAATGGTCATTTAACTGTCTGAAGCCTACACTGTGTTAGTGACAGTGTAGGCTGTCTGCTGCTGACAGCCGCTGCTTTTCCTTTTTTTTCTTTTTTTTAAATCAATGGGTTAAGCAGAACAATTTGAGGTTAAAAAGCTTTTTTGCAATTTGAGGGTAAAATAGCCTATCTAAAAGATTCCCAAACACTATAGGGGTGTTTGGGGAAGCATCTATTTGCACACACTCAATTCTCTATTTGCACATCTTTCTTAATTCACACACCTAAAAAAATAAAAAATAAAATATTTACTCATTACACACACTTTTATTCCAATTATATCCCCCATAAACACAACTTTCCAACCCTCCCAATCCGCACACCTTCCAGACCGGCAACCACCTCGTTGGCGGAGACGCAACACCATCGTTACCACCTCCCTTCCAGTCGCCATTCCCTCCCTTTCCTCCACCCACCAGCAACATTACCGCGACGCCCACCCCATCCCCTCGATCCCTCTCTCTCTCCCCTCTCAGTCGCGAAAAGGGGGCTTCGGATGTTGATTCTTTCCAGATCTAGGTTCTCCTCTCTCTCTCTCTCTCTCTCTCTCTCTCTCTCTGTGTAGAATTGAGGGTCGCGAAGGGGTAGAAGCTGCGGCGGCGGTGGAGTTATGTCCCGAAGTGGGGGGTTACAGGGGTGGTGGAGAGGGTTAGTGAGCGACGAACGATGGGGCGGGATGGAGCTTCAATTCGAGAAAAGAGAGGCTGGAGAGAGGCGACAGAGGGAGGAAGGAGATGACCGGAGGGGGAGGCACTGTGTTGGGTATTAAGGTTAGGGTTAGGGTTAGGATTAGGGTTTTGGTTGGAGAAGAAAGGGATATTTCGGTAATTTTATTTTAGGATAAAAATGTAATAAAAAAAATATCATTAAATATGTGAGGAGAGGGGAAGTGGTGTGTGCAAATAGAGGCTCCCGGTGTTTGGGTGTGCAACATCGGATTCACCCTCCACTTGTACTATCAATGATCAAGTGTGACATGACTAGATATTGTAAACATAAGTTTCCCTTCAATATATATATTAGCAAAGCATATGAATTCAAGTAGATAAACAAACTACAAAATGTTGGAGCCTTTCCCACACACGTGTAACCTACCAAATTACAGCCAAAATTGTTGTAACATAGCTTCTCCCTAAAGCATACCCAAAACATTGCATTTCACAACCATGTCCGACTTCCTTAGAGCTAATTCCTTGTCATGGGCATGTAACATCCTACCAATTCATATTTTCACTATCCAACACAAATAAAATATATGATACAACATTTTGTCAGCAGTCCTATTAAGACGACGATCAAAATTCCAATAAGGTGATAGAAAAACAGTTTGAGACAAGTTAATCATTCTCTGGATTGATTTGGCAGGCACTCCACTTGCAGTTGGGAGAACATAGCCGCAGCAAAGCAACCAAATCTTCAACGATTCTGCAGAAATTACAAAGAAACAGAAAATCGCAAAACCGTGACCAAGGGGAGTGTATCCTACCAAAATCTAACAAAAAAAGAGCTAAGGCTCTGCTTGGTGCAGCTTATAGGGTTGCTTATAGTTTTTTTTATTATTTTGGAAATCTACGTCAGACTATTTGGTGCAGCTTCTGCTTACAGCAAAAATAATTCTATGTATGCAATTCATAGAAAAATCATTTCTTATCTGAACTTGGTAGCTTTCCACATGCTCCAATGTTCAATTTTAGGGAAAGAAATACAAGGGCAAAAGCCAAAGGGGAAGCTTTTGCATCCTTTCAAGGCAAGGAGGGTTAAAAGCATTAGGCCGATGTCAATTTATCCTCCTTTTTTCTATACGGATAGAAAAACATATTGGCAAGTAAGTGAAAATTATAAAGAATAAGAAAGAAAGAAACATAAAAGATAATTTAGGTTCCTCAAGGATCTCGTCTCATCAATATAGTATTTTTTTTGACACCCAACCCACGGGGTGCATGGGGGCAAGGTGGCATTAATTTAATAGAGAACATTCAATCACAGAATAAACACACATCACTGTCACAAAAAATAAACATACCGTGTATTTACCTAATGTAGAACTTTGTCACCCATGACTGCCAAAAAGGATCGCCAATATAATGTGTACAGATCCACAATTACATAAATAGCCTTTATGACTTCGGAACAGTCACATTTAGGATTTTCACATCTTGGTATGGCTTGTCGGACCTGTCTGTCTTCACTTTCTCTATAGCCTGTCATCACCAATGATTGAATCCCAAATGAGGTAAATCTAGTTATAAGCAAGCCATGCACATTAACAATGTCAAAATTCACAAAATGGTTCTAAACTGCATGGCAATATGCCTCACAGACCCTACAAATAAATAATAAAACTCACAAATCCAACACGCAGGAATCTCTATTAAATTCTCTTTTGGTTTACTACATTATCATTGAGGTGTTAAACACCAAGGAGCCTGGTGGTGCTGTGTTGTGCCACATAGCATAAATAATTTTCAAGGGTCTCATTAAAGTACATTTTATGAAATTACTTGTAAAAAGTAGGTAAATGGTGAGTGTAGATGGGCGAGTTTGTACCTGTACAACATCCATCCCCTTTATAACTCTACCAAAAACAGTGTGTTTATTGTCCAGCCATGGAGTTGCCACTGTAGTGATAAAAAACTGAGAGCCATTGGTGTTGGGCCCAGCATTTGCCATAGAAACAGTGAACGGCCGGTCATGTCGTAAACTGCAAACACCAGCAAAATTCAGTTCAATAAAGGTAAATTGCATTTGCACTGGTAAGCCATTTGACAGGGATAAAGCTAATCTGTAAACGGTACACACACAAGTACAAACACTCAAGTCTTTAATGCTCAACCTCATTTTGTTTAATCGAAAGTATCAGCATTCAACTCTTTTTAATGCTAGAATTGACGGCATATCGATAAAACACTTGAGAACACATTCCATATCCATATTCTTCATTAACCAAATTCCAGCATGGACGAGGTAATTAAAATCTCATCTATGATTTAACCATCACTCACAGACTATAAAATTATTTCGCAAGGTGCATACACACACTCACACAAACACACACACACACACACAAAACATGGAAGAAAACCCCATTGAAAGGAAAATTTTCAAGAGAGTACACCACTCCAAACCTCTAATCAAAGAATAAAAATTATATGGTGCATGTATTCATAGGACAATGGCTCAATAATGGCTCAAAAGCAAGTCCTCACCTTTTGTGAAATTCGTCCTCAAATTCCCTTCCCCAAATAGACTGCCCACCAGTGCCATCTCCCAAAGGATCTCCCGTCTGTATCATAAAGCCTTTGATGACCCGGTGGAAAATCAGATTATCATAGTAGCCATTTCTGCAGTGAGTAGTAAAGTTCTCCACTGTTTTTGGACATTCTTCAGGGTAGAGCTTCATGTGAATGTCACCCAGTGTAGTGTGCATGAGCTGACAAAAAGGAAATTCAGAAAAGGAAATAAGATTAAAACACAACTTAACATGACACGAGGAAAGAACAAAGGAAAACCAGTAAACGAGCACATGGTCAGCAAACCATAGTCAAAACCAGAAGTAAACGCAAAACTGTATCATCTGAGAGTAATTACATTTCTTTGAAATGCTGAAAGTAGTTACATTATTTGTTCAACAAACTACAAGGCAGATACTAATTAGCACTTCTAGGAGTTCTTCAAACAATGATTGAGTGGAGATAGAAATTTTAATTTTATAAGACTTTTAATTTATTCAAATAAATTTAAATTTCAAAATAAGCAAATTCTATTAAACAAAAGCATTAGGAATAAGATTCATCATATTATGTTGTCTCACACACTGAAAAATATATGGATTTGCCACGATGTTATTTTCCACATGATAAAATTAGCATTTTGGATTGTTTACTAAATATATTTTTCATAGTGCGAGGCAACAGAAAATGATGAATCTTATGCCGTAGTTCTTTTGATCAAATTGTTGTTTATGATTTTGTTTACAATTAAAATATATAGGCTATGTTTGGTTTGGCTTTGTAGAGTGATTTTGGGAAAATTTTCTAAAAAACTTGTTTGGTTGTAATTTTTCCAAAATAATTTCCAAAATCACTTTCTCTCTCACACACCAATCAATCACTTTTTCTCTCTTCTCTCTCCTTCTCAATCATTTCTTCTTTCACACACATCTACTCAATTACAACAAAATATCAAATCATTCCAAATTCCAAAACTACTTTCAAAATACACAACCAAACAAACCAAAAAAATTTCTAAACTCTTTCCCCAAAATTTTTTTTAAAAAACTACTCTCTCAAAACCAAACCAAACATACCCATAATTTTTAAGTAAATTAAATTTGTTATACAATTGTTATTCATATTTTAATAAGGGTGAAATTGGAATAAAATGTGCCACTAGGAGAAATAGAACTTTTGGGGAATAACTTATGAAAAACAAGACTTAATTGTCCACATTGAAATTTGATGGGACTTATTGGTAATCTTCTCATACAAGTATCAAAGAAATGGACAGTCCAGCATATGATTTTTCCACATGATCTCTGACATGACATCATCCAAAAGGTAGCAGGCAAAGAACAAGGCAACCAAATATCAGTGACTAAAAAAAATAGAAAACCTACCACATTATCTGGAAGAGATGTCGTAGTAGATTTTCCTATTTCTGATACAGCCAAAAGTTCATCAGGAGGAGGCTTCTCATTAAACACATCCCTTCCCTTAGTCGGATCTTCAGGTTCCTCTGGTTCTCTCCGACTATTAAGACCATAATAAAGTACGGAGAAAGCAACTCATCATACAAAAATTGTGAAAATGTCATATTCAAACATAAAGCACAATAGGACATAAAGCACAGGGTATTTGAATCCACTGAGGTGAAATGTCATATTCAAACAAGCTTCACATTATCAAGTTCTGGGAATTTTAAGCAAAATTATTAACATGTAACCAATGGATGATGCAATGCAACCACAATAGGTTGGATCACCCAGAAAAATGACAAGCAAAATTCAAGAACCACAGTAGTTCTGAAGTGTCTTCACATGCTTGCTTATTGACATGTTAATTGGTTGACAACACAAATTAAATGACGATCGACCACATGACATGTAATTTCTTAATGCCACCTCTAATGGAATTACCCATGCTTCTAACAGAAACCTTGAGTTCAGACAGGCATTAGGTGTCTCAAAATCTGGTACCTGAACAAATAGATCCTGTGCTTTTTGAAAGCACAGCATAAAAGAGTGGGATCCGTCAAAGGCTCTTTGCTCTCATTGACATTTGCTGCAGCAGCAGGGATTTTTCGTACTTTTTTACTGCTTCGATCACCTTGATACAAGGCAATACTTAAGAATCTATCATTGTTCTCCACCTTTCCAAGAATTCGGGCCACTTTATTGGTGTGCAAATTTACAATCTATCAATACAAATAAAAAAAAGACAAAGAATTAAAAAAAAAAATCCCAATAAGTAGACAAAAAGATGTTTAAAAGATCTAAAATGCAAACAAACATGTAATGCTTTTTTATAGGCAAAAAACCAAACAGGAAAAACTCTATTGCAGGAAAACAACAAAGCACCTGAAATGCATCTACTTGAAGTTGAAGGACATATTAAGGTCTTGTTTGGGAACAGGCTTTTTTAGTAACTTTTTGACTTTTTGACTAAAATGTGATGTAAAAAAAACTAGTATGATTGGGATGACTTTTTGGCTTTTTACGAAAAGATGTGCAAAAAGTAAGGAGAAAAGGGAATCTTTGACTTTTTGGTACGAGTTGTTGGCTTTTTGATTTTTTTAGTGACTTTTTGACTTTTTGGCTAAAAAAACCACTTGCCAAACGAGGCCTAAGTCTTACTTTAATCCCAAGGAGGGTTGCATATATGAGAAAGTTAGAGCTTTCATCAAAAACTGCATTTGGTTGAGGTGCAGTTTCTGTTTTTTCAATTTCCTTCTCTACAGCCATTCTTCGCCCAAAATCAATAGCTTCCAGCCGGTACAAGGGGACATCACTTCTCTGGAGATCTTGTGCCACCTAAACAATGCAGAAGATTTGATTAAAGCAAGGATATCTAAATGCAAATATGTGTTGTAGAGTCTACAGGAAGCTACCATTACCTCAAGAGATTCATCATAAACGCGTCTTAGTTTACCTGTTCTAAACCAAAAAATACGTATCCTACGATCAGGTGAAGTGATTGAAAATTGCTTCCCATCTGGGCTCACCTGAGGAACAAATAAGAATATCCCAGTCATTAATAAGATGACAAAAACAATTATTAGGCAATTTCGTCAAATACAAGTAGTGAAAGTGAAAGAATAAGACAAACAAATATTTATATCCAATATCATGATTCATGAACTGATATCAGTTATGAACTTATGATTAATCCAGGATTCCCAAATATGTCAACCATGCGATGCACATAATTTCTTTTAGCAAGTTCATATGCTGGTCCTAGTATCCAGCCTGAAACAAAGAAATTATATAAGATACATATATTACCTCAATAGTAGAGACAGTTGTTTTGCATTTTACAATTTCAAAGAGATCAGTATCGCTTTTCAATCTGAAATTCACCCTGCAAGTAACACGAAGTAAAATACTTCAAACGAAATGGCTACCATTTAAAATTAGGAAACCAAACTAAGGCCTCGTTGGGAACATACTATTTTAATAACTTTTTGGCTTTTTACGAAAAGATGTGTAAAAAAGTAGAGAGAGTGATGTGATAACTTATAGTGACTTTTTGACTTTTTGACTAAAACAAAAAGTTGCCAAACGAGGCTTTAACTTTCAGATTAAACAATAAACTATTCAACATGATATTATTAATTTCAAAGTATGATAGACAGTGCATGGCCAACTTCATTGGGACACAAGACATAATTTGGTTTGGTAGACAATGCATACCTTCAAACAAAATCTATGAAGCACAAAACTTCCTACATATCAGATACCAATATATACGGATTGGACATGTGCCATCCATATCAGAAAAATTTTAAATTAATTTTTAAAAGCTGGATACATCTAATCATCTATTACAAAGAGAGTGGAACTGGCCCTAATCAGTTTTGGGTCAATAGCTAGTTGAGCTGCTGGAGAATGCGAGAGGTTGTATTGTGTTTTTTAATTGCTTTTATTTGCTGAAGAGTTTAGCAGGATCTCAGTGGTTGCATTGTGTTGCTTGTGATCATCATTCGCCTAGCCAACTGGCTTGCCTTATCTGGTCAACTGGTACATTTTCTAGCCAAATGGCCATGTTTTGTTTAGAATTGTTGGTGGGTTCCTCTATCAACTAGGTAAGGACATATTGATTTAGGAATCCTCTATTAGGAGACTTGTGTGGATTATCCACTTGCTCGTATTGCCTAAGGTATGCCCCTTGTATATTTGTATATTTTTTCTTTTATATGAACACACGCTTACCATAAAAAAGGCCAATCACATAAATAATAAAATTAACAATTGTTACAAAACACAAAATAGTGGGGTTATAAAGGCTGATTGATTAGCTATAGCTCCCTCCTTTTCATGTCTTTGGTCTTCCTATTCTTCTCATTTGCTCTAGGTGGAGGTGGAGGTGGGGGTGGGGGTGGCGGCTGCATTGGAATTGGAGTGGTGATGGGAGCAACGAAGAAGATAGAGATGAAGGAGAAGAAAGAAGAAAATAAAAATAAAAATAAAAATAAAAAAGAGACAACTGATAGAAATAAAAGGCTAGGGTCAGGATTACTAGAATGGCATAAAACTGTAAATTTGAAGGGACAGAACGGAAATTTTGTCATTTGATTTTTTAGTGATTTTTAATTGATCCCTTTCGCAATAGACCAAGAAGAATGGGATGATATTGACAAAAAGCTTTCTTATGTTGACCAAGGTGATTACAAAACAAAACTTTTATTGTTGCTGGTGAACAAACAGGATTCATGTTTGGTCTACTACAATATTTCATGAGCTAGTGTTTTATTTGATCTAGGAAAAAAAATTCAAATTGCATTATTATATGGTTCTATAATATGTGTCGGTTTTATTGGTACTAGCTTACTTGCTAACTTCTTATGTTGATCAAAACACTTGTAATTCTTATTGAATTTCTTCGAGGATTTTAATTATCATATATAAAAATATATTACTTCTATTAGAATAATTTATTGGCATCCCTATCTTATTGTTTAAGGTTTTGTTGTATCTTTATTATATCATATCCATAACGTTGCGTCATAGGACAAAATACGAAAGGAGAAAATACAACAAGTGCACAGACATAGTAAAACAAAAAGTTCTGAACTACTGCAGTCTCAGCCGTGGGCATGCACACAGAGCAGATGATATACAGGCTAGCTAGCAAAAGAGAGATTGAGATGACCAGTAAATAATACAGCTGCTACAGACCCACTCAAAACCGAACATATTCTAAATATGAATTTGAAAACAACAGAAAAAGTACAGACAACTTCATAGCTTCATTCAATTATCAAATATTTATGTGTAGAGTTTTCCTAAAATTAATACTTGACTTCCATAGGATCTATTTCATGGATCAAAACAAAACATAATTTTAGAATACGTTCCAACATAAATTGTCAATTGAGTTTTTTACAAGACGGTCGCATTCTATGGATATATAAAAATGTGCACACATGCATGGAAACACTACACAAACACACACCCGTCCTCTGGGAACTGAAGTGTAGAAGGGTTCCAGTACTCAATGATTCCCTTGGCATCTGCAGATACCACTGTATCAAAAATAAGGTTGTACTTCATAACTTTTATGGGACCCAATTGTATCTGGAGGGAAAGAGAAAGGGAAAAGGTTTAAAACATAATACTTAAGGCTAGGTAAAAATATTAAAGGAAAATTAGAGCAGGGGGCTCAATATTGAAGGCTCAAAGCAAAACTTAAGGAAGCCAATACCTCTCTAGAGATGATGGGTTCATTTGAACCACTTCGTGCATCATATATGTGCACAAATGAGGAGCTACGATCACTAATAGCAAGCTTGGCTTTGACATCCCCTTGTTTGTAAACCCATTCAACAGAACCAGCTACATATGGAAGACGTATCATGACCATCATGTCATAGTTGACCACATCATATATTTTCACAGAACGATCACTTGATATTGTGCAGCATAGCAAACCATCAACACTAGCCTGCATAGCTAAACGAAGTTATGGCTGATGATTATGCTTTTTGAATATTATAATAAACTGACAAAAGGATTAATACAATTTTATGCAAAGAAGAAAGCAGAATATATGCTGACTTAGCAGGAAATCATAAATTTGTGAGAAATTGATATACACAAAGTTGAAGACTGAAGAACTGAACACATATCAACTAATGCTATTTCCTTATATTTGACACATAATCATGGAATCAACCTCCCACCTTGCTGGTGAAAAGATAGCTGATAAGGATCAATATGACCATTTAAATTGCCCATTAACTGTTAAAGATGGAGTTCATTAAAAAATTCCACATGGCAAACATGGGCACCCATTTCCTATGCATTATGAGGCATTACAGTTCACTTGAAAAGCAACTAGAAATGCCCTACTACCAAAGGAATGTTAAGTTTCAGCTGCAAGAGGGCAGATAGAAGGCCAAATGAACGGCTGAAATAAAATAACTCAACATTAGTCTATAGATCAGGCAATATGATTCTTTGATAGAAAGAAATCACAAAAAAGGTTGTGCCATTTTTAACAGATTAAGAAGAATCACAGAAGTTATGTCTAAACCCAATGATTTAAAACAAAGAAAAGATCCCATTCAAGGAAACTCCCTTTCAATTGTCTCAATAACTGGATCCGAATAAAAAATCCAAATAAATTTGAAGTAAGACAAACAAAAAGGAAAGGGGTTTGAAGTTTTGCATATGCCCACATTACACATGGAAGTACGAATTGTGAACTGGCTGAAAACTTATGAAATTCTTCCAAACAAGATGAAGGACATTATAGGGATGACAAGCAGAAAACAACTACCCTCAATGAAAAAAATACAAACATCAAAAGGGCATAGACAACACTCTGTGGAATGTTCCTAATCATCATAAATCACCACTTCATTACAAATGCACATACTATTCATGTGCTATTCAGCATGAACATAGGGCAGAAGAAGGTGTGACCAAGGCAAGCAAGTTGGAACTCAAATGCAAGCACATGCACAATAACAAGCACATGAATGAAGACACAAAGAACTCACAGCAAGCCCTTCAATAGGTCCAAGATGGGACCTGAAATGCTTGGCAAACTCAATGCCAAGAGCCTTTTTCTTCCAAAACTTCAAGTGCCCTAAAAGAGAAGAATCAAAGAGCAAGAAGTCAACAAAATGACAATTGCATGAAATTTCATTCTATTTAAATCAATTAAAGACAATACAAAGAATAAACTCATAACCAGACATGATGATTAGATCTGGTGAGGTAATTACATAATTTTAGTGCATCAATATTCCACTAAAGAACCATCTCAATTAAAATTAGTATTTCGGTTCGTAAAAAAAAACAATTCTAAGGAAACAGACAATGAGATCATATTTGTCAGAAGCTCATTGATATATTGACAAGATTTCTATCACTCTTCTAGTCAGAACAAACCGACTCTATTTCCCCAATAAGTCCCTTCAAGCAAGACAAGCAAACAAAGCAATTTGTATTGTGTCAAAATACACATATGTCTACTAGATGACATGCATACATTACAAACAAAATGATCAATGCCGCATTCAGTTAAGACAAATAGAAGCCTCAGAGATCACGGAGGTCAAGTCAATTGGTATGGTAGCACCAATAAAGAACTAGGCCAACCACAACTCAACATGATGGAAACAACTCATTTAACAAAGCCCTGTCCTCAACATGATTAAAGGCAGGACTGTTGATCTTCTTGCATTCCTGTTAGCCTAGCATAGCAAAGGAGATCATGTCTTTCTTACAATTAAAATCAGCATCCTATTATGATGTCCGATATCCCAGCAATCCATCCAAATTGAACTGTAACACTAATAATTAAAGCCATTCACCCTCCTTACATGTGACTGACCCTGTTAGCCAATTTTATGTCATCATGCTTTCCGCAGTTGCTTCCTCTATTTATAATGAGGGTCAATTACATGAAGACCCCTTCAATTATTTGTGAATAACAACTTACCCCCATCATCAAGAAATCCATACATTTTGACCCCTTCAACTATGAAAATGTATCACTTGCACCCCCTCTAAACCACCCTTAGAAGGGGTGTATTTGTACTATTTTCATAGTTGAGGAGGTCAATATGTACAAGTTCATGGATGGGAGGGGCAAAGTGATATCCGCTAATAGTTGAGGGGGGTCTTGGTGTAATTAACCTTTATAATAAATAAGCATGAGAATGATATCAATGAGGTGAATGATCCAATATATGAGCATTATTTCTTCCAAACCTGACCAGGCAATGATCAAAAAAAAAAAAAATTACAACTACACAATCCTAGGCTCTCTCCAAATCAATCCTATGCGTAACCCCCAATCCATACTTATCAATCTAGAATCCACCATGACCTTTTTCCCTTTCCCAAAACATTCGGCCCTCAAACAACAGGTGCCTCTATAAGACTCCATCTAGAATTTATTGGCACCACAAGACTTGTGAAGTTGTTGAAGGCCTCTTCTTTTGAATAAAGGAGACTAATATCACATTAAAACTTTTTCAAGATGCACATCTCATGCACTAATTTCAACACTTTTCAAAAATACCGGTTAGATTAACCATGAATCACTATGATAAAAAGTGAGCAAGCGTTATCCCTGATATTTCCTACACCATCTTGGTACCACTAACTCCCTCTTCAAACAATCTTTCCAACCAATCTAAATAACTGGAGACCTCCATGAAACTTTGACCTTGACCATGCACACAAAATCACAGCTCAATAATAGTTGCCTTATCTCCTTATCCTCTACCAACATCATTCCTTACACCTCAAGAGCCTGCCTGTATGTTGTGATTCCTTTCAGGTCACAAAGGTCACAAAAGCAGAGTTATAAAACATTTCCCACCCCAAAAGTCACATAGAAATTAACTAAAGTTCAGAAAACCGGAGAGGGGGGGTGGGGTTGTGGTGTTTCATATAATTCAAACATGTGAGATATATTTAGTACATAACAATAGAAAATACAAGAATCATGCAAAATAAATTAACTGTCAGCGAAAAAGAAAATGTGATGGACTAGGAATGTAGCATATTTTGTCTTACCATCAGCACTTCCAGTTATGAAAAATTCTGCTACTGAAACAGCAACATGTGTTACCACATCACGATGCATATAACTTTTCTCATACCTGTATGACAAAGATAATGGTTTTAAAAGTCACCAACCATATTCATGATTCACCACACATCGATAGTGAACACCTGTGAGAGAACAGAACACTGAACTCTAATGGGGAACTTAGAAATTAACCTTGTAGTAATGAAAGAAAATAGTAATGAAAGTAACAAGGGTATCTTATTACAGACCCCTAAAGATGCTTAAAAACCAACAAAACAAACAAATAAATTTCAATTTCTCCCCACTTTTGGATCAGTATAAAATCAAAAAAGCTTATACTCTAGAAGCCACAAAAAAGATAAAAGAAATTGCACATTCAGGCCAAAACCCAATAACTAAACTAACAAACCCATGGATATTTTAGTTACATATTGGATTTTTACTTTTATCACCCAACTCACTTTGGAGTTAGCTAAAAATTAGTTTATTGGCTAAAAATATGCCTACAAAAACTGTAGCATTAATGGTTTGGGTCACAAGTGGTATGTAGTCTATCCATCTATAGGCCGTTTGGTATAATTTTTAAGGCAAATGCTAAAGATAATATTGGGATCAAGGTAAAAAAAATATCTTCAAAATAGATACAAAAAAAATAAATTAAAAAGCGTATTAAATTCACTGAAAAGGGTCTCGTGTTGTACGATTCTCATCTTTTTCTTGTACTAATGCTAAAAAACTACAATCCAAACTTTTTTGCTATTCTAACAGCCTTGCAGAGAGGCTTTTGGCACCAAATAGGTTTGCTAAAGAATAAATCTTTTCCTTTAATAAAATTGGCTTTTTCAGCCAATAATGTAACCAACTAAACCTCATAGAAAAAAAGCATAATTGAACAAAAACACGAATCCAGCAAAACTTTCAAATCATTACTCTTTAGATAAACAATGAGACGAGTCCAATAGTCGTATCTGCAACAATTCAACCCTAAAACCCAAAATCATAGTGCGTATGTATGTATGTACGTACGTATGTGTAGAAAATACATACATGTTGGCAGAGGGAAGGGAGTCGAGGTATGCCTGCTCGAATTGGAGAGGGCGCTTCGGCCGAGAGCGAGGGGCCGGACCTGGTCCAATAGCCACCTCTTCCTCCTCCGCCGCCGCGGCGGAGCTTCCGTTCTCGTTCTCTGTCTCCGCCATTTTTTTCTCTCTCTAGGGTTTTTCTCGAGGAGGAGAGAGATGAAGAAGAGTGCACTCCATTTTTCACTCCCAGTATTACTACTTTCTTCTCTGGGTTGACATGGGCCTGTGGCCCAGTACACTCAGACCAATCCAACCAACTCTGAATTTTGTAGTTTTGGTCCATAAAGATTGGGTTGGGCTGAATTTTGAGAAAGCTTTGCATAAGTTATGTAGATATGAGACCGAAGATGATCCCACATATAAATCACCAGCATTGCCAGTTGATAGAAAATATTTTACCAAACAGTCAATGAAATCTCCACCCTCCTGTCAGTGTGTTTGACAAAATATTTAAAATGTGTAGCATTTTTTCTTATAAATCACATTTAATTATGCGAGTTTTACAACAAATGCTATGGTGTGGACTTTTTTAGAAGTGTATATCATATGTATCATGTAATTTTATTACTATAAAAATTTTGTAACTTCAACTGCAAAATACGTAATTTTGTCACAAATTTGTGCAACAAAAAATGTCGTAACCAAATTACAAACTCGTGTAACATCAACCAAAAAATTTTATACATTTTATTATATCCATTTATGATAAGATTATACATTTTTATGGTAAGATGCATATAATATGTATCTTTAAGAGTACATACCATAGGATTTTCTAAGTTTTACATATTGTTCTGACATTGTGATCCATTTTGCGCTAAGGGAAAATCTACAATGTACACCCTTTATTGGGTGCACAAATAGAGTGTACTTTATGCAAAAGGTATAATTTTTCTCGATCGCGCTACGTAGCTCGAAAACGGGGAGCCCGAATGGCTCGATTTTTTTTTTTTTTATTCTTTTTCCTTCTTCATTCTTTCTCTTCTTCAGTCCTCCCCCTCAACATTTTTTTTTTTTTTTGCAGAAAAAGAACGAAGACCAGGAAGAAGAAGGAAGAAAGGAGGAAGTGGAGGAGGAGGAAGAGGAGGAAGAAGGGAGGAGGACTAGAGGGGGCATAATATTCGGGAGAGGAGGAGGCGGAGGCTGCGGTGGGGCTGGGCTGGGCGACGATCGGCGGCTGGGCGACGATCGGCGGCTGGGCGACGATCGTCTTCTCTCTCTCTCTCTTCCCCTCTGCTTCTCTCTTTCCCTCCCTCTCCCTCTGCTTCTCTTTCTCTCCCTCTCCCTCTTCTACGTTTGAGTCGAAAATGGAAGAAAAAAAGAAAAAAAACGACGTCGTTTCCGAAATCGAGCCATTCAGGGCAAATGAGTTTCGAGCTACGAAACATTTTCGAATTTTTCTCACAAAATGTATATCTTTTGTCATAAACATATATATTTTTTTTTTACAGAAAATGTAACCTTTTTTTTTTTTCTTATAACTTATCTCACAAAAAATATAACTTTAATTATACATAACTTTTAGAATACACATTATAATTTCAAAATTTATAACTTTCATTATAAAAATCGTAACTTTGATCTCACAAATTTTTTTACAATGTGCAAATACATATTGTAACCTTTCCTTATCATTATAGTAAGTTTTACAAGAGTTATTTATACACACACACACAACCCCCCCCCCCCCCCCCTCAAAAAAAAAAAAAAAAAAAAAGTACAAGAGTTAAAAAATATTTATAAGAGTTAAAAAGCAATCCAAATCCAAAACAAACACAACAACTTTAAGAGTGGGCCTGATAAACAAGTCCCAAACATTCACATATCCCTCTACACAGTAAACTAAAGGGGTACTTAGCAATTAGTCTTATTAACTAGATTTATTTACCTACAGGTTCTAACTAATAAATTTAACACTATAAAAATAAGAGAGTGATAAATTTATCACTAAAAATTTATTCATAAAAACAAAGAAATTGATAAATTTATCACTATAAATTCATTCATAAAAATAAAAGACTGATAAATTTATTTTTATCACTTAATAAATTTATCAATAGGACTTAATGGGTAATAAATCTCCAAAGTAGGACCTATTAGTAGTTTACCCTAAACTAAATTCATGTGGGTCGGGGGAGGGGGGGAGGGGGGCATGCTCTCTCCATACTCAACCCAACCCCACCAGCATCACCATCACAATCACCATCAGGACAATGGCCCACAGCATAACTCCGGCCCCCCAACCACCGTGATTTAAGAGCAACCCATCACACAGCATGCTCACCGGCTTCCGCGTCGTTAGTAGGTTTGGTTTGTGCATTTGTTTACATCCCCACTTTGTCTATAACCTCCTAGCCCCAAACCCATTGACTATATATACTACATGACATAAGAGATGCACCTTTTCTCTTTCTTTATTAACAACTCAAATAATTTGAAAACAAATGTTTCCCATTAAACAAATATGTAAGATAAATAAATAGTTATTAGATATAGAATACCCACTCTTTCTTTGGTATTATTGCATTGGACCATTGCCTACCAAACAATTTAATACATATACATATATATATATATATATATGCGTTAATGTGTTTGGGGTTCATTCACATTGGTTGGAATTTACATTTTGTGTCACTAGGCCAAACAGTAATTTTTTTTATTTTTTATGAAAAGATATGTAAAAAAGTAGAGAGAGTGATGTGACAACTTATAGTGATTTTTTGACTTTTTAGCTAAAGTAAAAGTTGCCAAACGAGGCCAAGTTTATTACAAAGAAAAACTCTATTTATATATAAAATTTATACATGATATTTTATAAAAATGACGTGTTAATTTCATTTTTATAATTAAATTTATTTTTATGGGTATTTTCTTCTAAAGTAAAATGTATACACTGAGTCATATCATTATTTATAAAAATTATGTATGAATTTCTTGTTTGTATATCATTGCTCTATTGTGAACATAAATGATTTAAAGCCAAATCAGTGTTAAAAACAAAAAAAAAAAATTGAAAATTGATAATTACTTAGATAAAGGTGAAGAAAAAATTAGTGAGAAAAATTAATAAATCTATATACTAGTCTCTATAATTTATAAAAATATAGGTTTATGATTTTCATAATTGTAGAAACAATTAATGACATTTACATATTGAATCAATAAGTTAATGGAATTGATGCTATTATGTAATATGTAAAATAATTGAGATGATGTTATATATATTGTAGGAATAATGAGAGTCAATTTTGTTCAAAAAAAATAAATGTAGAAAAGTCATTATATACTGATTGTAAAAATATTCATAAATTAAAAGGGTAGGAGAAATTTTTATTAAAAAATAAAAATAAAAATTTGGAATGGATCGATCAAATATTTTATAGAGAGCCTAGTATTGAACACCTAACTTTTGTCACCCATGATTCAAATTGAGATATGCAAATTCATGATATTTAAAATAAATCATTGAATCAACAACACCTACATCCTTATGATTCACACCTATAAATGCAAAATCATTTTATGTAAATATGGTTGGTTGTTTCATGTAATCTATTTCTGTGACTTGAATATTATTGAATTGAGAATTTACACAGTAAGAAGGCATTTTCACCAACCCAAAATGACTCATGAATCAAAATTAAATACGAAAAGGATAAGAAAAATCAAAATGCAACTATCAACCGCACCAATTGTATTAAGTGTTAATTAGGTTTTTGTAAATGCCCTATTTAACACTAGTAATATTCCACCGGGGTGTCCGGGCAACTTTCATCAGAGACAACATCACGTTTAAATGGTGGAGGAACGAAGGGTGGGGGTGTACATCTCAAGAGAGCCCAATTGACCCCTTGGAAGAATGGATGGTGCTTGATTGCCGACGCACCCATTGTGGACCCCATTCGCCTGTCCGGATCCTTAACCAACAGCTGTGATATGAGGTCCTTGGCGTTGGCCGGGATGGTGGGCTCTTTAGGGAATTCTAGCGCTCGAGCAACAATATTAGCTAGGGTTAGCTCATTGTCCAACCCTTTAAAAGGTGTCACACCATACAATAATTCAAACATAAATATCCCTAGTGTCCACCAATCCACTGCACTACCATGGCCCTCCCCGGACACGATCTCCGGTGCCAGGTACTCGTGGGTCCCGACAAATGACATCGACCGGATGTCCATCGGCTCAGCCACGAACTGAGGCCCACCGTGGTGGCCCGGCTTCTTCTTGCGCTTGCGCTTAGGATGGAAGCACGACACGGCAGGGACAATGCAATTGGGAAGAATGCATGACGTAGATGTGAAAGCCGGTGGGTCCAACATGTACTCACTCGGTGGGGGTGGAGCAAGCGGGTTTTGACGGGAGAAAATTTGAGGCGTCGATGTAGAGGAATCGCATTTCAACGAGAGGTCAAAATCGGTGAGCATGATGTGGCCATCCGATCGGACTAACACATTTTCAGGCTTGAGATCACGGTAGACAATGCCCATCATGTGAACATATTCTAGTGCTACCACTACCTCTGATGCATAAAACCTGGAAAAAAAAACACATGATTAAAGATCAATACTGACTAATAGACTTGTATTATTAATCAAGTAAAGCCACAACGATCCAAAAATCAATACAGAATGATGGAGTTGTCTTGATCAAAAGACCCAATAAGATTGAGCAAAAGACCCATCATTCCACCACTATGTATGGTTTAGCAGGATACAGATGCTCCAATAAGATTTTAAAAAATATAATAAAAAGCCCAAATGCCTCCTTCACTAGTGCATGAAAATAATTGAGAACCATTGTCACATGATGAGGCATGGGGTCCTCCGCTTAAGGTTATTGCCCCATTGATAATGTACTCTAAAAACCAGATTATAATATATTGGCTTCTTTCTTTTATTTATTAATAATATAATATTATTATAGAAGCAGCTATAGACTCATCAATGCAATAGCTGCATTATTAAAATGCACAACCAACTTAGGCAATACACATGACCTTTACTAGTTAAAGAACATAGGCCATGTTTGTTTGGGTGGACTGGATTAGCATTCCTATGACTAATAGTCCTAGGACTATGAATTCATTGGATTATGTATCCTATCTTAACTAATAGTCAAGTTTAAAATAACTACTCCGTACTTTAATTGTTTAACCAAATATCGGATTAATAATTTTATTGGACTATTAGTCAAATCCCAAGCTCATGTCCACCCAAACAAACATGACCATAGGGTATTATTTGATAATTAGTAATGCTATTCATATATCTTTATAAAAAAATCAACAAAATAAAACTTAATTAGTGAGTAATTATTAGGTATGTTCAACTGGCCATGTAGCCATGTGCTTGTCTAATAACAGGGCACACAACTAACTTTTGTGAATAATTTGACGAAAGACGATCATGTACCTCTCGCAATAGGAGGGCACATCATTTGTCCTACAAGTCGATATAAGTCCAAATTACCAACACTCCCACCAAGTTTGACTAAAATATAGATTCTCTCATGAGATTTGAAAAATTACAAATTGCCCTCTGAGGTTTATATTTGCATAACAAATGAGGGGGCAATTTGTTATGCAAATATAAACCTCATGGGACAATTTATTATGCAAATATAAACCTCAAGGAGCGGGATGTAATTTCTCAAACCTCAAGAGGAAATCTGTCTTTTAGTCAAATCTCGAGGGGAGTGTGGATAATTTGCCCTATATATAAATCATGTGATTTTTATTTATTTATTCATTTATTTTTTTATTTATTTTTGTATGTGTAAATAACATTATTGTGTAGAAATAGATAGGAGAGAGAGTATCTTGGTTAGAAAAGCCATATATGTGATGAGTGGAGAGGGAACTTTAAATAGTTTATTTCATGGGGATGCCTAGAGCCCCTCCTTATAGCAACTACCCATCCCATGCAAAGTGGAAGGAGAAGAGAATCAGGGTTATAGCCCATCTGCCCCCCATATTTTGGCATATTCTCACTTATCTTTTGCTTTTTCTTTGTCCTTCCACCTTTATTTATTTTTATTTTTTTAAAGTCTTAATTCCACTACAAAGGATTTTTTTGTGTCTGTCACTGATTTTTTTGCCAACAGTTTATATCACTGTTGAACAAAATACTTGCAATTGTCCTTTTGTATTGAAGACAAATAAAGTAGAGAAAGATCATATCATGTCATATTAATTGTGACATAAAGTTTTAAAAGTAAAATAGTCCTGTTATGCTATCTCTAGTCCTTCATTAAATATGTCATTAAATTCAAATTTGATAAACAATGCCTAAAATTTGAGCTCCCATCCTTTCATCAAATTAATATCAAATATAAGGAGAGTTACTTTTTCCATTAAATCAAAAAAGCTTTATCTTTTCATCAAATTTGTAAGTGACTGTGACGTCCTCCAGGATATTCTTGGACAACCAGTTTTAAGATGAATTTGATAAAAATTTACTCTAGATTGGATGACCGGCCGAATGGCCGCCCAAATTTGATGAAACTATTAGAGTGTATCATATCAAATCAAAATTTTTATCAAAATTTTACTTAAATTTAATGAAGCATTGGAGATACTATTATATCCATATATTTTTTTTACAACATTTCTTACTACCTACTCACAATGAAAGTGGCCCCATATCATATGATGATGTAGGGTCCCTAAGTAGATGGTAAGAAATGTTGTAAAAAAGTGTGTGATTGTAATCTTACTCAAAATAAAAAGCTAATGATATGTAGCATTTCTCTTTTATTACCAAATTTTTTTCAAAAACCAAAACTACCATTATAGACCATTTGAGTCAATTATTGAACATAATTTATATATAGGTAGTTTAACAACAGAAATAACTTTTTATACTATAATTAATATTCTATAACATATCCAACATGCAAACATAAACTAGATATGTCAAATTCACTTCAAAAAAAAAAAATGTAGAAGAAAAAGAACCAACAAATTAGAAGAAGAACCAACAAATTAAAAGAAAAACCCAATGTCCATACACAAGTTAAATATATAATGGAAAAGTCTGGTAATCCAGACTTACCCACCCAGAATTTTCTGGGTGAGTGATTGTATGGTGAAAATTAATTTGTATAGTGTGGAATCCATGTAGGGTGTGAAGGATATTAATTTATGGATAATTTATGAGTTGATAAGGATAAGTTTGTAATATTACTCATATATAATTATTTTTCTTGGGGTTTGTTATAAAACACCTCTTTTATCCGCTCTCACTACACTTTTGTTTGTATTATCTAAATTTCTAATTTTTCCTTTTAAATCATTTCTTTGAGGAATTCAAAATGTTCGAAGGGTAAATTTATCTTTTTGTACAATACTACACAAAAAGGGAAGTAAGAATATTTTGCAGCAAAAGAAATAGATATGTAAATAAGGAATATAAAATAAATTACAAATGGAAAATAACTGCAAATCATTAAATTTGGAAATAAAGAATATAAGATGAATTGTAAATAGAAAACTAATAGCGAATCAGCAAAGTGGGAGATGCAATTATCTGTAAACAAATTTATTGATTTGTAATTAGTTTAACAATTTTCTCACTTATTTGATATTTTCACATTTGGAAATAATACGAGTAATAGAGAAATCAAAAAAGAGCGGCCAAAAGGTAATAAGAATAAATCAAGGGGCAATCAAAATAAGGTATCCTTAAATATAGAAAAAAAATCCCAGAATTCCCGCAAAAGTTAACGCCCTAACGGAAAACCACGTCTGTTGGATTTCGGACATCTTCTTCGGATATTGCGGGTCAGACTACAAATTTCCCGAAATGTCGAAAAGACAAATCAGCTAAAAGACAAAAATGCCCTCACCAATTTATGGCCTAGTATTCCGTGTTTAGAAATAACTAAATAATCAATACTTTTGCTTTTTATAAAAAAAATAAATAAATAAATAAAGGCCAATAAATCTGTCGGTTTGGGATTTGCTTCTTTATTTTTTATAAAAAAGAAAAGCTTTTTATTAAATTTTTGAAAAGATTAAAAAATTCTACCATGCCTCCACAAGTACTCCACGATAATATCATAATTTTTCACCAGTCAAGGTTTCAAAAGCCCCAAATAACATCTTTAGCGCGCGCCAAAAAAAAAAAAAAAAAAAGAAGAAAAGGCACAACTTTATCAATTGCGAAATATTCCACTCAAGAATTAATTACATAAAATGAGATAAGGCATCGTTTGGAAATAGACTTTTTTAGTAACTTTTTGACTTTTTAGTTAAAATGTGATGTAAAAAAAATTAGTATGTTTGTAATGACTTTTTGACTTTTACGAAAAGATGTGCAAAAAGTAGAGAGAAAATGAAATCTTTCACTTTTTGATATGAGTGGTTGATTTTTTGATTTTTTTAGTGACTTTTTGACTAAAATAATCACTTGCCAAACACCAAACGAGGCCTTATTTTCAAAATAAATTCTTTTATAATTGTGATTAATCTTAATCTTTTATTATATTTTATATGATTGTTGTGTAATGTTTATAACATTATGGTTTCACATAATACCATATTAAAATGATCCATAATGACACACGAAATCTTATTTGGTAGTCTAGAACTATTATGCCGCACTTATTACTTGACCCTTATCAAATTATCTCTTAAAATTTTAATAAAAAAATATTGAATCTTACAATTTTAATTAATAATATTAAATTAGGACATCAGAACTTGCTCCCAGAGCTATACATAATTTTTCATGACACGCATGATAAACACGGCAAATCAGCAATCAACCAACGTTTCATCAAAGCAATCAATGGCTTGACCAATGGTGATTATGGCATATAGTAAAAAAATAAAAAAAAATAAAAAAATTGTATGTTAATAGGATACTAAGTGATACTACATTCTACAAATTATAAATATCTATATTTCTATTGTTTATTAAATACTTAACATAAATATAATAAATTTTATTGTAAAAATCAACCACAATAATAAAATATACTGCACACAGCCGAACAGTGTCATGCAGACACGGACCACGCACGTTTTGGGCCAGCTTTCCTAAGAAAAATGCTCGTGGATAGTTGACTATTTGGCATTATTGTAATTTGAAAGAAGAAGACGCCCTTTACTATAACCGTGAGTGTGACGCCCAGTACGTGCTTGGTCGTGCTTGAAAGATTTTGGACTCATTACCATGTGACAGTCAATACGTGTCTTAATATTATTGGCTGCCAATAGAAACTAAAGGCGTAGACCTCGACCTTACGTGGACACGAACACGTGCAATTGCGACTCCCACCCAACAAAACTTTTCACTTTTCTTTTTCTTTTTTGAAAATGTTTAAGACTCAAAAAAAGAAAAAAAAAAGAAAAAAAAGAAAACCTCTCATAATTATAATCACAATAACATAATAATAACCTAATATCATATGTTTTAATTTTGTTTAACTACATTATTATAAATAAATTTTAAAATATAAAGTTTTAACATTTTTTTTTACTGTGACCCAAGAAACAGTCTCTGAAGAAAATGAGACGGTGTACGACACACAGTAAATCGATCACTTGACACAATTTTCAGAGACGACATGAGGCGATGATAAACTTGTGAGTCCCACTCCTGCCAAGGTGGTTACGCCCACCTTACCACCTTATTGGATGGTCACAAGCAGCGCCACATAAATTATAATCGATGAAAGAAGGTTAAATTTTATAATTTTATATTAAGGGATTGTTTGGGATGATCTAAATAAGTTTATTTTTTGTCTTTTTACGAAAAGTTGTGTAGAAAAGTAGAGAAATGATGTGATGGAAAAAATATAAAAAGATAAAAAATGTGTAGCCAAACTTGACCTAAATGATTAAAAAATAAAAATATATATATATAGTGATTTGTAATTAAAGTCTTGTTTAAGAATAAATTATTTTAATAATTTTTTATAAAAAAATATTTTAAAAATAAAAAGAATTTTTTATAAAAAAATATTTAAAAAATAAAAAGAATAATATAATAATTTATAATGACTCTTTAACTAACATATAGTATCTGAGCAACCAATAATTTTTCCTTTCACCACCACGCTACATCACTGTCATCAGCTGTGTCTCAATGGTGATGAAGAGCGTACACCTCGACAAACAATCAATTCCGTATCCGTTTCACTATAATATACCCACTTTTTTAGATGGAATAATATAGGAGAAATATAATATACCACTCGTTTGTCAAAATATTATAGGGTTAAAATATTTATAAAAAAATAAAATAAATTAAAAAATTAATAAAATAAAATGTCACATTTAAATCATAATCATTTTATTTTTTTCTTATAAAAGTCAAAAAAGACAAAAAATCATTATCAAATAAGACTTTTAACTTAAAGGTAAAATACTTAAAAAATCAACTTATATCCCCCAACGAATACATAATACATGCCTTATTTTAGAATGTGTATTATATGTTTAATTATAATTTTTGAGATATTTTGATTTTGACCAAGAGAGCGTTTGGAAAGTAGTTTTGTAATTGATTTTTTGGATTTTTTACCCCAAAAAAAAAAAAAACATATAAAAAGATAGAAAAAAAATGATATAATTGAGTGTTTTGACTTCTCTATTATTTTAGCCAAAAAAATCAAAACACCCCAAACAGAACCTTATAATGATGTTAATTGTAACTAAACTACATTATGATTTATGTTTGTTATGATATGTTATAATTATTATTTTACTTGGTATCTCATATAGTTACTTGTTAATCATTTTGTTATGTACCTAATTTTTTTAGTATATATTACATATTTTTTATTAATATTACATAATTTATAATAAAATTACAAAAATAAAAAAATAAAAAAACTATTATTATAAAATTTTATAGTTACAACAATTTTTAATTCAAAAATATTTGGAAAAAAGAATTCATCACATTATCGAATAAATGCATAATTTTATTTTAAATCTATTATAAAAATTTAACACAAAAGTGAATAATATAAAATAAAAAATAACAAAGTGCCCAGACGGAAGGAGTAAATTTGTATGTATGTATGTCTGTGTGGAAGTGGAAGAGTGTGAGTGAGAAGAGCTAACGTGCGCACCTGACGGCGGATTCGGGGTAGCGTTTACAGGGCTGACGCTGGCGGAGGACATGGAGGTCGCCGCCGGGGCAGAACTCAGTGAGTAGGCAGGACCACTTTGGAGATTCCAACGTCGCGTAGAGCGTTGGCAAGAACGGATGGTCCAACATTTCCAAAATTTCCTTTTCTGTCCTCGCTCTTCCTTCTTTATTACGGCTCGCTAGTTCCTTCTTGTCCATCACCTTCGCTGCGAACACTGCTTCTCCGTTGATGGCTCCGCACTTGAGCTCAGCCAAGTAGACCGAGCCGATGTCGCCGGAGCCGAGGCGGTGGATGAATCGGAGGTCCGGGAGGGAGATTTGGCCAGAGGAGGATTCGGATCTGGCGCGGCGGATTGCGTCCCAGCAGGGATTGCCGGAGGGAGTGTGGGGCTTTGCGGCTGCGGCGGCGATGGCGGGGCCGAGGTGGCTGACGGAGGAGGAAGCCGCAGTCCAGGTTGTCTCGGAGCCGGAGCTGGTGCTGCGGTGAATGTCGGTGGCGGTGGTGGTGGTGGTGGAGTTGAAACTCATGCTCTGTAAGTCGTCGGCCAGGTCGTCGAGCCATGGCTCCATTGTTGTGATGTGATGTATTCTAGAGAGAGAGAGAGAGAGAAGAGAAGAGAAGGGAGCGTGTGAGTGGTGTTTTTGAAGCAGATTGGTAGATGAGAGAAAGGGGTCCTTGGGAGGAGGGAAGTTTTTAAGTGCTGGGCTAGAATGGAGGGAGGCCCAAATTCATAAAAATGAAATTGGGGAAGACTTATGGACCACTATAGCTGTTAATTTTCAGTATGACACGTTAATACACGATAAATGCCAGTTTATTAAATTTTTATTACGAACTCAATTATAACATGATTACAAAATGCAAAAAAAAAAAGTTAATTTAGAGTCTGTTTGTTTTGACGTTTTATTTATTTTCTGTTATTTGGTTGAACAAAAAGAAAGTAAAATATTTTTTTAAAACAATATTTTTGTATCATTTTTCAAAAAATGACTTACTTCTAAAAATTTCGTAAGTCAACTCTCACTCGCTATTTTTTCAACACATTTAGCCTTTTCAAATAATTTTTTTAACTCAGCAAAAAGTCATAAATTGTACTTTATTAAATTAAAATTTCTCTTTTAGACAATAAAATGTTTTTTGTTTCAAGTGTCCACCAAACACCCAAAAATAAAAATAAAAACATTTTTTTGTGTAAAATGAATTTATAAAAATACTATTTTTTTGTGTAAAGTATTTTACATCGAGACAAACGGAGCCTTAGTGTCAAATTCTCATAACACAAAATTAGACGAATAACTCGTTTGATATATGATTAATTGAGTATTTTCATGCTATTTTTATTAAGGCAAACCAATCAACTCGATCATTAATCCCATATATTTTCTAGATTCATATCTATGAGCTCACTTATTTTTATTGTGTTTTCATTTAGATTCTCTTTATTATATGATTAAAATTGAAAGAAAAAAATTTCATTTCAATGGTATGTTTTAAAAATATTATTTTAGCTTGATGGAAAAAAATTATGAATTTATACAATTTTTCACTAATGTGACAATAATTTTCATAATTTCCATTGAAATGATATTTTCCAAAATGAAAATTTCCATTCTAATGGATATTGTAACACATCACTAAAAATCCATATCTTTGACTTATATTATTCGTTAAGTATTTATGAGTTTCACAATCATTGATCTTGATATGGATATTTCCATAATCTAGATGGATCCGTGTGAGTCTGTCTTAGGATTTAACCAATTGTCTTCATTGGGGAGTATTATCAAAAATCAAATGATTTTCTACTATAATTTCTGATAGGAAATAAGTCAATTTTCCACTTTAGTATCTTGTTGCTATTTTTTAAATGATATGGTTTCTCAATTAATCAAGAATATGATTTTCGAAAAATATTCATGATTTATTCAATAAAACACGCTTCTATTTTTTCAGATGAACGATTTAAAGACCCAATACAATAAAAATAGCCCAATGAAACAATGTTGCCTAAGCAATCATATATGCAGAGGGCACACATGTAATTGTGGGGTTTTGCAATTTTTTTAATTTTTTTTTTTTTGGTCTTCTTCAAAATCATGGTATCAAGAAAAAACAAATGAGGCAAGTTTTGAAAAATGAAATTTCAATAAGAGTACGCAAATAACCTCTTTTATTATTTAGTTAAAGTAATTGAACAAAAATCTTTTAAACTAGAAAAATTAAAACCAAATAAACCAAATTTTCTAGTATCATGAACTTTATGAAATACAAACCCAATTTAGTCTAACGTAAGAAAATTAACCTCTATAAAAAATAAAAAAATAACATAAAATAAAAACCCCTTAATAAAATTAACCAAAGAATGCTAGTGCAATGCATTTTTACATTTACATTAAAAAAATATACATCAATTTTTTTTCTCTTCATATCTTGAGTCTCCAACCTTGAATATTGAAATACAATAAAATATTTCAATATTCAAGACTACAGTAAACTAAAAGTAAATTCTATCAATAAGAATAACACATCTTTTGCATATATTCTTGAATCAAATTTATGGTGTAAATTAAGACATGTGAATTTTGATATTTTGCGTATATTAATTCGTTTGGATTATATACCAAAGTTTGAAATTGATCTTAATCACAAATGTGAGATTTGTGTGGAAGCGAAACCAACTAAGGCTCCATTTAAATCGATTGAAAAAAAAAATCGAACCTCTAGAATTAATTCATACTGATGTGTGTGATCTTAAATTTGTTCAAACTAGAGGAAGCAAGAAGTATTTCATAACATTTATCGATGATTGCACAAGATATTGTTATGTATACTTGCTTAGAAGTAAAGATGAAGCCTTAGAAATGTTTAAACTCTACAAAACTGAAGTTGAAAATCAACTTGGTAAAACCATTAAAATGGTTAGAAGTAATAGGGGTGGTGAATATAATGCACTATTAAATGAATTTTATGCACAACATGACATTATTCACCAAACTACAGCACCATATTCTTCACAGCAAAATGAAATTGCTGAAAGGGAGAATAGAACCCTTAAAGAAATGATGAATGCCATGTTATTATGATGGTGTTTGGGAAGTGAGTTTTTATGTAGATTTTATTAGATGTAGGTTTTTATGAGATGAAAAATTTTTGGTGTTTGGGAAGATAGTTGGGTTTTTATGTGGTTGGATGTGATGTTTGTGAGAGAAAAAGTGAAATGATTATGGGGTTAGATGTGATATTTTGTTTGGATGTATTTTTTTTGGTTTTGCAAAACTTTTGTCTTTTAGTGAAAAAAATGAGAAAAAAATTTGGGAACGTGCTTCCCAAACACCACCTATGTTCTTAACAGAATACCCCATAAGAAAACCAACAGCACTCCTTATGAATTGTGGACATGTCGATCACCTTCCTACAAATACTTAAAAGTGTGGGGATGTTTGGCAAAAGTTGAAATTCCTGCTCTTAAAAAGACGAAGATAGGATCAAAAACAGTGGATTGTGTGTTTATTGGTTATGTTCAGAATAGTAGTGCATACCGGTTTTTGACTTATAAATCAGAAATACTTGATATAAATGTGAACACTATTATAGAGTCAAGAAATGCTGTGTTTTTTGAACATATTTTTCCTCACAAGAAATGACAGGAATTAAGTTCACATAAATGAACTTATGATTGTACACAAAGTCAAGAGATTAATGACAATCAAACACAAGAGACTAATAATGGTCTCAACCAACAAGATTTAACTGATGATGAGCTAAGACGAAGTAAGAGAGTAAGAATATCAAAGTCCTTTGGTCCAGATTATCTGACATACCTATTAGAAAATGAACTTCAAAGCTTTAAGGAAGTAATAACAGGTCCTGAAATACCTTTGTGGAAAGAGACTGTTAATAATGAAATTAAATCTATTATGCAAAATCATACTTGGGAATTGGTGGATCTTCCACCCGGTTCTAAACTTCTTGGATATAAATAGATATTCGAAAGACAAATGAAAGCAAATGGTTCAATAGACAAGTATAAAATAAGACTTGTGGTAAAAGGTTACAAACAAAAGGAATGTCTGGACTATTTTGACACATATTCCCATGTGACAAGAATAACATCCATCCACAT
This sequence comes from Camellia granthamiana, assembly GCA_036172215.1. Lineage (NCBI taxonomy): Eukaryota > Viridiplantae > Streptophyta > Magnoliopsida > Ericales > Theaceae > Camellia > Camellia granthamiana. The sequence continues at coordinate 52,647,725 of CM069915.1, read as the reverse complement.
GCTTATTACTATAGCAGTGTTCTATATTTAGAGATACATCAAATGGATGTTAAAACAATTTTTTTAAACGGTGATCTAAATGAAGAGATCTATATGGAGCAACCCGAAGAGATTGTAGTGCCAAGGCAAAAAAAGAAAGTTTGTCAGTTTGTAAAATCTATTTATGGATTAAAACAAGTACCTAAGTAATGGCATGAAAAATTTGGTCATGCTATGCTTACTAATGGATTTAAGACAAACGAATGTGACAAATGCATCTATGTTAAAAACACTGACAAATGATATGTCATCGTTTGTCTTTATGTGAATGACATGTTTATCATTGGAAGCAGTCAAAATATGATCAAATCAACTAAGCAATGCTCAACAAAAGATTTGATATAAAAGATATGGGGGTCGTAGATATAATATTATGAATGAAAATTACTAAAACATATGATGGATATGCATTATCTTAATCTCATTATTTTGAGAAAATTCTTGATAAAAATATCGAGGATGATATGAATGTAGCAAGAACACCTGTAGACATTAGCCTTTATTTATCGAAAAATAAAGGCGATGCGGTGTCTCAGCTAAAATACTCCCAAATCATTGAAAGTCTAATGTACCTAACGAATTGCACTCGTCCTGATATAGCTTATGCTGTCAGTAAATTGAGTGGGTACACTAGTAACCCCGGAGAAGACCATTGGAAAGCGATCATTCAGGTTCTTAGATATCTAAGATTTACCCGTGATCATGGTTTAAACTTTACCTGATATCTTGCAATACTAGAAGGTTATTGTGATGGCAATTGGATATCGAATACTAAAGATTCAAAATCCACTAGTGGATATGTCTTTACTCTAGGAGGCGCTGCTGTTTCTTAAAAATCCACAAAACAACATGCATTGCATGATTCACAATGGAATTTGAGTTTAACACTTTAGACAAAGTAGGAGAAGAAGCAGAATGGTTTCGCCACTTCTTAGAAGACACTCCAATGTAGCCAAAATCTGTGCTAACTATTTGCATTCATTGTGATAGTCAATCTGCAATAGGCAAGACACAAAGTTATATATATAATGGTAAGTCACGACACATTCGTTGTCGACATAATACCGTAAGGCAATTGCTCTCAAATGGAATAATCTCAATAGATTATATAAAATCTAAAGAAAATATTGCGGATCCGTTAACAAAAGGTTTGACAAAAGAGCAAGTGTATAGTTCATTGAAGGGGATGGAATTAAAGCCTATTACATAAGAGTCATCATAATGGTAACCCTACTTAAATGACTGGAGATTCCAAGAACTAAGTTCAAAGGGACAACTAAGTTATGTGTGGCTCGCCAGAAATCACCAAGGGATTAAATTTCCCTACCCATTCCTATTATGAGAGTGATATCTGCAACATGTGTTATATGCAGGGGTTTAAGGATAAGATTTGTTTTTAATGATTATTTTTATCTCGATTTAGGCATAAAAATCAAGACGAGTATTAAAGATACTTACAATAAGAATGACCTATATGAGTGTCGAACTGGGGCTGGTTCTATGAGAATGAAGAGGCTAAATTCTTTAGAAGCACTCATGAATAACCAGGAGCGTTCAAGGCCAAAATGGACACAACCGTGAGAACCACGATGTGTAAGAAGATATTTTGTATGAAATCTATTGTCTTGGCTTACACAAATGACTGAACAATTCAAGGCATCGCGTCCATTGGTTAGCTAGTAAGTTCGATAGGTTATCATTAGGGAAGGTTCAAGGCCAAAAGCTACCTCTCCTAATACAAGATATTTTCGATTTATATTATTTTGACAAATTCTGCATATTGTTATATTTCCGTTGTCATCAAATTCCATTCATGTGGGGGATTGTTAGAAATGGTTTTGGAAAAACAGATTTTTCCTAAACTTTGGTCTAGTTTTTAGCTGGGACCCATGCGCCAAAGTTGACGAGTCTAAGTGGTAACGTGTTCTATACTGCGTTGTCATTCACGTAGTATATTTGGTTACTCAAAACCATTATCGGGTGAATGAGAAATTGAAGCCAAAGTAAGCTCCATGGAAATGGAGTTTTTGGTGAAAATTCTTTAAGATTTGAATTAAAGGCTTATCCTAAACTTTTATGGGTTTATAAAGCTTAAGTTTGCAACTTAGAGAGGGCCTTAAGGGGCACTCCAAGTTTGTAGAAGGGAGAGGTTATGGGCAAAGTGGGCTAGATCCATTAGACCCCAAAATAAACATACACGCGCGCACCACCGCCCTCCGTTCGGTTGGTTGGTCAGGGCTAGGCCTGGGCTTGGGCGCAAGTGCGTGGTGTGAGGTTGGGTTGGGCTTGTCCAGCCCAATACTAATTCTTTTTGGGCAAAAAAAAATTGAATTTTATTTTATTTTTTGGTAAAATAAAATTTGTCTAGTTTTAATTTCAAATTTTGATTGGAAAAAAAAAACAAATTTGTTTGCACCTCTTTAGAATTTCGGTACAGGTTCCAAACAAATTTATATCTGTTTAAATTCTGTTTGCACGGATTCAAATCTATTTAAATTCAAAGCCCCAGTAGTGCCATATCTGTTGGATTCAAACCGATTGCACCTGTTTAATTCAAACCGGTTTGCACCTGTTTAATTCAAACCAAATAGCCACAAATTCTCCTATAAATAGACTGACCCTCATTTGGATTTTGCACTCTAATTTTCGCTCTTGTTGCTATCATTGCTTTCTGCATTTTGCTGCATTTATTTTTCTGTGAGAAAGTGTATAAATACAAAGTATGTTCGTTGTGCACATAGTTTGTCGTGTTGCTACTATTTGTTGTTGATCATTTTATCCTGGGAGATAGATGTCCACAATCTAAAAGCACCGTGAAGAGGACGAATCTATCTTAAGGACACAATGTTAAATACTAGACTTGATCAGAATTTTGTTTAATAAATATATAAGGTTAGTAATTAATTTACTTTATGTTTTATTTATTTATTTTTATTAGATTCTGATTTTGTTTTTGTAACAAAATAAGAATCTATTGTTTTATTTTATTTTCTTTACTGGTTTGATTTTTGTAATCAAACATTCTCTCTTCTTCTTTATTTCTTTTATTTATTGTTAAGTATACAAACATTATTTATTCTTGATATAGTGAAGATTGCCCAACAAAATATGAGACCAAATTATTCAAAACAATTTGGAAAAAATTGGAATATCACTTTTATTATTGTTATTTGGCAAATATGGAAAGACAGGAACAAAAAAGTCTTCAATTATATTGATTTTCCTTGTGATAGGAGTGTGATCCTAATTCAGAGTTATGTTACATAGGTCATTTAGGCTTTCCAAACAAACTCTATGATATTCTCTCATACTAAATCTCTCATCCTAATTAAATGGTCTTTCTTTTGTGCAGGTTGTTTGAAGCTTAATACCAATGGTTGTGCTAGATGAGAACCTAGAGAAGGTGGGTTTGAAGGCTTGTTCATAAATGAAGAAGGAGAACGGGTTTGTGGCTTTTATGGGAAGCTTTGGTCATGTATAAGTCTGGAAACGGAGATTTAGGGCATATATAAAGGTCTCACTATTGCAGTTGAAAAAGGGTTTTATGGCTTTACTGTTGAATTGTATTCAACTATGGCTATTGAGATGCTAGAGAATGGGTCTATATCTCCATCTCCTTATAAAAGCTTGGTGGAAGACTTGTTTCGTTGTAATTGCAAGCTACAATATGTCTTATATGAAGGAAACCAATGTGCTGATGGGTTTGCTAAACTAGGGGTTGATCAATCTGAGCAGCTGGTGGTGCCTATGAATCCACCAGAGGAAATCTGTAGTTTGGTTATGGCAGACTTGATGGGGGTTGAATACCCCAGATTGTAGATGTTGTTGCTTTGTTGTTTATTTTCCGATGTACCCAAAAAATAAAATAAAATAGCCAAAGAGGACTATGTGGTTCTGGACTACCATTAACAAGGTGTAAAATGACCATAGTACCCTTCGGGTATCCTCTCTCTCTCTCTCTCTCTTTCATGTTATATATATAATCTTTTGCTCCTAATTATATATTAACCAATTAAAAACACATATTTATCTAAATACTTTTAATTACATAACCTAATTTCTAATTTTAACATAGTTTATAATTACCTATTTAAAAAAACATAATTTATAATTTAATTACACATATATAAAATAATATATATATATACTGGTATATATATATTTGTTCATATATCATATTGGTGAAGTGTTCATTGCATCAAGCCAATTGAACTGAACTGAACTGAGTTATTTATTTCACATTAATTGCTTGAATGTATTATTCATTGATTATCCAACTGTGGTTTGTCCATTACTGAAACTGGGTTTTTGTTCTTAGATTATTGAAATTGGTTTTCTTTGAAATTGAAATCACGTGAATGGTGATATGATAAGGGGATGGTGGGGTGTGGGTGCAAGAAGAAAGGGTGACGGCGGGGCAAGGAGGAGGTGTTGACACGAGGTAACTACAGAAGTGAGAAGAGGTGGCGATGATGGCGAGTTTGTGTTAAGTAAGAGAGAGAAGGCTAATGCAAGAGAAGTTATTGGTTGGTCTTGGATACTGTCAGGTGGTGCCCATTAGTGGAAAAGATAGGGTCCACGATTTTGTGTTGAGTTATTAGAGAGCAGGAGGGAGTATGGTGAATTGTAAATAGTGAGAAGTAAAGCAACGTGGCGCCTCATGAGCACCAAATAATTTTTCTTGATGCAAGCTAAGGAGAGGTAGTGGGGCCGTTGGGTGAGAGTAAAAATTGTAAGAGGAGAGGGGTGGTAGGAAGGTAGCTGTTGATGGCAATAAGGTATGAGGGATGGATGGTCTTCCTAGGGTTAGGGTTGGGGTTTGATCTAGGGAAGAAGATTATTGTAAGTAGGAGTTTTGGGAAAAGAAGATGAAGTTTAGGTCAAATTTGGCTTTTTACATTTTATTTTAATTTTTGAATAAATTTTTTTCCTTATCACTTTACTTGTGACGCATACATCACACATTTAGTTAATTTAGATGGAATTATTAACAGCAATGATGTAAAATGAAAAACAATGGAAACCACATGAGGGATAATTGGCTATTTTTAAATGATCTATACTATATATTAAGAAAAAGGGAATTTCTAATGAAAAGTGCCTTATAAAACTCAAAATCTTCATACTATTTTTCTACAACTCTTATTTTTTAAATGATTAAAAATCTTTTATTGGCTAATTTTTATTGAATTATTAAAAAAAATCTTATTATACCTTGATTTACACATTTCAAAAAGAAAGTTAATTAATCTATTTATAAATTTAAATTTAGAAATTTGAAAAGAAAAGTTAACTAATCAGTTTTAAAATTTATTAAAAAAAATCTTATTATGCCTTGATTTACGCATTTAAAAATGAAAGTTAATTGATCCACTTATAAATTTAAATTTAGAAATTTGAAAAGAAAACTTAACTAATCAATTTTAAAAGTTAAAAAAAATTTGTTGCTCGGGCGATAAATCCAATTTTGGATTTCTATTGTCTAAAGATCCACACGCTAAATTACTTTCCATAAGGACATGTTTTTGCACAATGACCAAATTACCCATACTTATATAAATGTTGTTTCCAAATCAAAACCCTAGTCCTCTCAAAACCAGTGTCTCTCTCTCTCTTTCTCACCACCGCTCTTCTCCTCTCCCTTATTGTTGTTCCACCACCGCCCTTTCTCTTCCCTCTTCCCTCTACACTCTCTTTCTCTTTCTTTCTCACTGTTTTTCTTACCAACCGGCCAACCAAGATCTTGTCGCTGCTGTGGGCGGTGGTGTTCTTCGACACTCACCCAGAGGTCCTTGCCAAAGTCCACCGTAAGGTGGTGACGATCTAGTCATCAGAATCAAACACTTCAATCTCCATCGATTATTGAGGGAAATAAAGTGCATCGAAGTAGTGCACGTAAGATCGTGAGAATACGTACTCCGGCAACTCTCATACCTCATGTCACCGGTTCATAGAAGAGAGACACATGGACTGCGATCAAGGGATTTAATGTGAACAGGTTGCCGCCGACAACGTCGAATGAGAAGACAAGGGATTCTCTCTCAACTCTTTCACTCTCTCTCAACTCTCTTCTTTATGATGTTAGATCAGAGAAACCCTAGCTGATCTGACACCACTGTAGCACCAATCTCTCTCTCTTCCTCTCTGTATGAAGATGATGATGATAATGATGACACCACCATAGCTTTTTTATTTTTTTGTTGATGTTGTTATTGTTATTGTTGTTGTTTTTGTTTTTATTTTTGTTTTTCCTTTTGTTGTTGTTGTTGTTGATGATGATAAAACAGATAAATTTTTTGTTTTTGTTTTTGTTTTTGTATTGAACAGATGAGGATAAGAGAGAAGAAAGATTTGAATAGAGAGAAAAAAAAATTAGAACATATAAGGTTTGGTTTGGATTGCAATAGATAGGTGTTGGTTTTGCTCTATATTTCAACAGATAGAGAGAAAAAATAAGTAGAGAGATAAACAAATAGAGAGAAAAGTTTGAAAATAATGTGAATTTGAACAGATCGAAAAAATAGGCTATCAAAATTCAATAGATAAAAAATTCAACATATAGGTTAAAAAAATTCAATAGACAAAGAAACATTTGAACAGATAGTTAAAAAATTTGAACAGATAACTAAAAAAAATTGAACAGATAGTTAATGGAAAGTCAAACAGATAAAAAAATCAATAGATAAATTAAGGGACAAAATTGAAAACAAAATGTCCTTTCAGAAGAACAAAATAACTTCTCACCAAACTATTTCATAAAAGGTAAACTTTTTACTAACAAAAAATATCTACTAATCTAATACCTTATACTCTTCTTACCTTGGACTTTTCAATAATTATCTTTTGCTTTTATTGAATCATTTTAAGAAAAATCTTATTATGTCTTGATTTACATATTTCAAAAAGGAAAGTTAATTAATCCATTTAAAAATAGAAATTTGAAAAGAAAAGTTAACTAATCAGTTTAGAAAAAAAAAATTAAAAAAAAAATCTTATAGCTTTTATTGAATCATTTAAAAAAAAAAATCTTATTATATCTTTATTTACACATTTCAAAAAGAAAGTTAATTAATCTATTTAAAAATTTAAATTTAGAAATTTAAAAAGAATTAGTTTTAAAATTTAGATTTTTGTACCACTAAAATATAGGAATCAATTCACATCTTCCATAGTTTATTTCTCTTACATCATGTTTGTTTAGATGGACTAGATAATAGATGATTGTAATATATCGGACTGTTAATCTTAGGATACATAGTCCTTGGACTATTAGTTGGATAGGATGTGTATCCCATATTTATTTAGTCATGGGATTAGATGTAAAATAATTATTCAATTCAATCTTATGTTTGTTTAAGATATTACGAATAAGGATAAATGTTCAAAAGATAATTTTTCCCTTTTGAATTGTTTACTAAATAATATCAATATTAAACCTGTCTTTAATATTTTAATTTTTTTTGGCTAGATTAAATAAAAATTTATTTCATTTTTTAAAAAATTATATAAATTAAATATCAATAAAAATTTGTGTTATTTTTTAAAATAAAATTTTAAATAAATTTATTTTAAAAATAATAATTATTAAATAAAACATCAATAAAAATTTAAATAATGAAATTAAATAAAACATCAATAAAATTTTAAAAAAAAAAACATCTATGAAAATTTATTTTAAAAAATTAAATAAATAAAGCATCAATAAAAATTAACTAAAATTATTTGTCTTTAAATTAAGACATTTAAATTTTATTTAATTTTATTAAATATAATACATAATTAAATTAAATACTTGAAGGGCAAATATATCATTTTACCATTTAATCCCATGGGATAGTTATCCCACCAATTTTATCCCATCCCCCCCCCTCCCGGCGGGATGCAATAGTCCCACATATGTGGGATTGATAGTCCGACCGAACTCCTAATCCGGCCTACGAATTTACAACCAAACAATGGACTCCATGATCCAATGGACATAGTGTTCAATCCCCCCATTCAATCCCTTCAAAGAAACACATACTTAATGTTTAATGTTTTAAATATTTAAAAAATCTTTTATTGACTAACTTTTATTCCTTATAATGTGATTGATGATCCATTTTATGAACTTCCTTCTCCCACCAAATATTATATAGGTTTTTTCAGATAATGTATATCAATACAATAATGGATCCAAAACTCCTTTCAAAACATTGATTGTGTTCGGTTCATGGTTATGGATAGAAATTTTGAAAGAGAAATGACAAGGCATAAGAAATTAGGTAAAATATAGTTATATTTTTGGGAGCTTTTTTTATAAATCTCCTTTCTAAGAGTTTTATTCCATTCAACCCATATTCTTTTTGACTATTTCATTAGGTCCTATTTGAGATAAGAAGGCCAAAACACCCTAAATCTCTTCTACCTCCATAAATGTTGATATTTAATGTTGATTGTCATTATATCTTCACTTCAAAAAAATGTATTAACTACACACCACTATTTAATGTTGATATATATTACACACAAAAAATTAAACATGATTTTTTATTGATTGTGATTATTTATTAATTGTCATTATATTTTCGTAGTTCCATGCATTATTGGCAGTTCCCATGCATCCAAATGTTGACTATACGTGATGACATGAATATTCACATTAGATGACATGAATGTGAATGTTCTGTCAGATGACATTGTGATAAAGGTGATGTTAAGGTTCACATCTGCATTTCCTCAAATTATACAACCACAAGCCTCAACTTTCATTTGAATATAAATATGACATGAATGTTCACACTAAAACATGTGAACATATAAATATTCACATGTTTTAATATAAACATTCACGTCATCTGATGTGAATATATGAATATGAATATGAACATATGAATACGAACATATGAATACAAGCATTTGAATATAGACATATGAATATGAATATGTTTTAGTGTGAACATTCACGTCATCTGATGTAAACAATCACATTCACGTCATCATGTATAGTTAATATTTGGATGTATGAGAACTATCAAAACATAATGACAATCAATAAAGAACGATGTTTAATTTTTTGTGTGTAATGTATATCAACATTAAATATAAAGGTATAACAGTCTAAGAAAATAGTGTAAATCAAGAAAAAAAGACCTTATGGAATAAAGGTATAAATACATGGGACTAAGTGGGTTATAAATTTCCTTCATGGATTTTTTGGGCTAAAACACTCCTAAATAGGATTTATCAATAAAAATCTCTATATTTTATTCACATTTCAATTATCTTTTTTTCTTTCTCATTCCAAATTCCTACTCAAATCCATCAATCAAACATAATATAAAGTTTGGTACATATTTTCCATACTGAAAAGTTTGAATTAATATTATTTTTTAAAATTGTGTATAACAAACTCTTATCACACATATCTCTCCATATAATAATGATTGAATTTATTTTAGTTGCTATCTCAAAAATTAGTTAGAATAAAAAAAAAATGTGTAGGTCTTAAAGTTTTAAAATAAAAATTTTATATTAGAATTTAATCAAATGTAATTCTCTTAATATTTAAATTTTTTTTATTGATTGATAAAAAGCACTGTAAACATTAAGATTATTATTTTTTTTAATGATATTTAATATTAAATTATGATGTATTATAGCTTAAACCAAGAATTATTGGAAAAAAAAACCCGACTTGAACTAGATTTTTTAGGTAAATTTTTAATATTTAATCCAATTCTGGAACCTCCAAATTAGCTCATACAGATTATGAACCGATAAAGACAATTTTTAATGATTAAGTGAAGGTCACATTAACATAAATATTGAGTTGAGTAGCTTCTAGGTCACTTTTAATATTTTAGTTTAACACCACAAGTCAATCCTAATTCATTTTCACGTAAGAGTTATGACATACGACAATTTACAATTTTGAGTAGATAAGTTTTTAGACTTTACAAAATAAGAAAAAAATTAGTATATTAACAAATGTGATTTACTATTATTATGTGGTAAATTAAAATTACAAAACTTATAAAACGAAATGTATTATTTTATAGTAAATATAATTTTTGTAATTTATTCTTTAATTTTTATCAATTAAATTAGGGAAATTACATGCAAGCGGGAGAAGGAAAAAAAATTATCAACACATGACTTGCACCCCCACAACCTTTCATTCGCAACCCATCACAGACACACTTGCACCCCATGTGTTTGTAATTTTTTTTTCTATCACCTACTTGCATGTAATTCTCCCATTAAATTATGACATGCAATTTTTTTTATTATTAAGAACTAAGAACACACAATTAATGATATTAGAATTAAAATGGGAAAATTGGTCTAAGGTCCCTACTCAACTTTTAGTATGAGGAGAGATCCACAATAATATTTTCTGGTGTCTAAGGTCCCTTAATGTTAGTTTAGTTTATAAAATACCTATTTTACCCTTTTGTATATTATACGTAGTTTTCAATTTTGGAATCTGAAGATTACGTTACTATTTTTGTGGAAGATTACTTTGGGATGAACTTGGCGATCGATGGAGATTTCGATGATGCAGATTTCGTGGAAATTTTATAGGAATTTTGTAATCGTACAGTAGTTGAGTTTCGTTGATCGTGTAGAAGTTGAAGTCGTGTTGAAGCTCGAATTTCCGGTAGAGTTGAATCAGGTAAGTTTAATAATCAGTTTAAGTTTTTTATTTTTCATTTGATTTGTATATATGGACTCCGATTTCAAATAAGTTTTTGTAGTTTATTTTGAGTTAGGTTTTTATTTTCAGTTTTGATCAATGTGATAGAAAAACCAGCTTAGTGAATTATTTTTTGATTTTTGAAGTTGATTTTTCATTCTTTGTTATTGACAATGGAGTTGATTTTTCATTCTGTGTTACATATTTATCAATGATAAGTTTTGTTCTTTGTGTTTGGAGACCGGCTCTGTTTTTCTTCACTGTCTTAAGTTTTGTGCTCTGTTTTTTTCATTTATTCTGCACTTTTCATTTTTCTACACTTTGCTTTGTATTCCAGAGAAAATTATATGTTCATATTCCAGAGAAAATTGTATGTTTATATTCCAAAGAAATTTCTCTGCATTCTGATTTGAGTCCAATAATGCACAATCACATAGAGAAAATTATAAGCTTGTAATCTAGTGAAAATCACATAGAAGCTTATAATTTGATAACTGATCTTCTGTGTGATTTTTGTCTATGATTGTGTTTAATAGTTAGCATTGAATATCTCTGTGATTTTTTCTAGATTCATTAATTCTTCTGTAATTTTGTTTTTGTTATCTTGAAGGTGAACTTAAGTTTGTAAATTTCTCTGGACTTTTATTTGAGTCCAGAGAAAATTATAATTATTAGAAATTTCTCTAAACTTTTATGTTGTTCTTGTGAAGTATTTTTATATTGAACAAGTTATTTTTGGTATTTTTTCTTTCAGGTTAGATGGACAGTGCAGTGTTGTTTCTGTGCAAATATGGGAATGATACTATTATCATTAATGTTTCATGCGAATTGAATTGATGATGCTATGATTTTACTTGCATTGAGTAAGAGACCAACTGGGAGGCCAAAGAAGAACAGAATTGCTTCTACTGAAGAGTTTAAAAGGGTGATGAAGTGTAGTCGATGTGATAGGATTGATCGCCATAATAAGAGGACATGCAAGGAACCTTTGTTAAATAGTTGAGGATATTACATTTATTGATTGAATAATACATTTGAGAATTACTTTGTGTATTTTGTTTTGTGAAATGTACTTTTTGGATAGTGCATATATAATGCCAATCAAATTCATCCAGAGAAATTTTTTAATAGCAGTGAAAATTACTTTTTGTGTTGCGTTTTTAGAAACATACTTTGGGAGTGCCTTTATAATACCAATCAAATTGATCCAGAGAAATTTTCCTATAGCAGAGAAATTTGCTATGTGCATTGTGTTTGTTGAAATGTGCATTGTGTTTTGTGAGGTCAAATTCATCCAGTGAAATTTGTCAATAGTAGAGAAATTTGTGAGGTCAAATTCATCCAAAGAAATTTATTATGTGCATTGTGGCAAATTTATCCAGAGAAATTTTCCAGTAGCAGAGAAAATTACTTTGTGCACTATGTTTTGTAAGGTCAAATTCATCTAGAGAAATTTGTGAGGTGAAATTCATCCAGAGAAATTTACTATGTGCATTGTGGCAAATTCATCTAGAGAAATTTGCCACTAGCAGAGAAAATTACTTTCTGCACTATGTTTTGTGAGGTCAAATTCATCTAGAAAAATTTGCCAATAGTGCACTGTGTTTTGTGTGCTCAAATTCATCTAGAGAAATTTGCCAATAGCAGAGAAAACTACAATGTGCATTGTGTTTTTTGAATTTGATGATTGTTTCGTACCAACACAGTGCATTACAAATTACATGATCATATAGGCACCCTTTTGGCACGATACGAGTTAAATTTTTCTGTGAAATTTTGGTAACTTCATACAAGAAAAAAAATTTTAGACAATTTTCTCTGTGTGGATTTTGTTGATAATCACCACTAAATATGCATTATAAAAAAAATATTTAACCATTGATAGTTATGAAATTTACATTAGTTAAAAAAATATATATACATATATGTCAAACAACATCATTTCTTCAATGTACGAAAAAAAAAATTGAAGGGTCATTCTTAATTACATTGTGTACATTGTCTTTATTTCACTAGTATGCTTTCACTATTATACTTTCAGTTCTTCTTTTGGTGGTATTTCAATTGGTTCTGTCCATGACCGGCCAATTTCGGTCGCAAATCTCTCTATGATTTTCTGTCCTCGTGAACCTTACGTCTTGTTTTGACAATGTTGAGCTGATAGGTTCATGGTTGCTATATTGTCTCATTATGTAGCAAATGAAGAGGCCACAATCCACACTGCATACAAATTATAGGTATAGTTAGTTTTAAGAAATATTCAAATTAGATTATCTTATTTATAGAGTTTCTGTTTCTTACTTGGTGTTTATGGTGTTTTGCTGCTTTTATGTTTCGTCATTTTTAGACAATGAAAACATAAAGATGTTAACATTAAATCCCAGAGAAATTTACAGACAACAAGAGAAAATGGAACATGACAAACACACACAAAGGAGAAAAGTGATGTGGCCGGAGAAAATTCAAGAATGGAACAAACTAAACATATACCAGAGAAAATTACACATGGCAAGCCAGGAGAAATTACATATATGCCAGAGAAAATTAACAAGGCAAGCTAGAGAAAATATGCATTCCATAATATAAAAATCCCAGAGAAATTTACAGACAACCAAAGAAAATAGAACATAACAGACACACACAAAGGAGAAAAATGATGTGGCCATAGAAAATTCAAGTATGGAACAAAATAAACATATCAGAGAAAATTACACATGGTAAGCCAGCAAATATTACATATATGCCAAAGAAAATTAAACAAGGCAAACTAGAGAAAATGTTCATTCCATAATATGAAAATGCTAGAGAAATTTATAGACAACCAGAGAAAATTGAACATAACAGACACACACAAATGAGAAAAGTGATGTGGCCAGAGAAAATTCAAGAATGGAACAAAATAAACATACCAGAGAAAATTACACATGGTAAGCTAGAGAAAATTAAACACGTGTGTATTCCATAATATGAAAATGCCAGAGAAATTTACAAACAACTAGAGAAAATGGAACATGACAGAACCACACAAAAGAGAAAAGTGATGTGGCCATAGAAAATTTAAGAATGGAACAAAATAAACATATCAGAGAAAATTACACACGGCAAGCCAGAGAAAATTACATATATGACAAAGAAAATTAAACATGGCAAGCCAGAAAAAATATGAATTTCATAATATGAAAATGCTAGAGAAATTTACAGAAAACCAGAGAAAAATAGGGAATAACCAGAAACAAATGGGGGAATAAACATGCCAGAGAAAATTCAAAGAAAACACATAGATCAAGCAAATACCAGAGAAATTCAAATGACAGAGAAATTACAGACAAAATCACACAAACATCTTCAAGAATAAGTTCGAAACTTAGAGAAATAACACTTTTCAAATTCATGTAGGTTTTTATTACGAAATTGAAATCCTAATTAATGGAAAGCTAGTCAACTATATTTCAGAGAAAAACTAGTTGGATTGGAGAAAACTTACCAGAGTAATGATGAAAACCCTAATTTCGAACTGAAATGGCCTGAGATGAAGATGCAATGAGATGAAGATTAACTGAGATGATGATGAACAATGAAAACAGGTCAGAGAAATTTGTGAGGAACGAATTGAAAAGAGTTTAGCAGAAGATAATGAACCGTAATGGCGACAGTGAAGATGATAGTGAAACCCTAATTCTCATGTTCTCTTGCTCATGAAAATGGTTGGATGTTTGGAATGAATTGAGTCGTCGGAATGCAATCGAGTTGAGCGTTCTATGTTGATCTGTGAAGGGTATTTTGGTCCCAAAAAAAATTAAAAACGCGCCTGTCGTTAGTGAGGGACCTGAGGCATCATTCCTATTTTTGGTGTCCTTTATGCTGCAAATTACTCTTATTAGGGACCTGAAAAAAAATTGCCCAATTAAAATTGTCTCTTATGTGTTACTTTGATAAAATGAATAAAATTTAATTAATTATAAATTATTTTTACTAAATAATTTAAATAAATTTTATACTATTATCTTAATTTAGAAACTAATTTTTATTATTTATTTAAATCTGTGCATAATACGAGTAATATGCTAGTAGGGACAAAAGTGTTTTTGAAACACAATCACAAAACTGAGTGTACCTACTTATTTAGATCAATAACTACCTAATTGAGCAACACATAAATTTGCTTTAAAAACACTGAATAATTCAAATACATTTACATATACATTTGGAATGGAATTGATTACACTGGCTTGTTTTGGCAAGGGGTAAAAAGTTTTTGACTTTTAATTTATTTTAAATTATTTTATTATTTTATTATTTTATTTTAAAAAAAGCTAAAAAAACTAGTTTTAACCTATTTCCCAAAACAACTAATTGTAAGTCAGTGCTTGATTATTGTTTTTTTAGTAACTTATTATTAATAAATAAAAAAAACTCATGACACAGATTTTTTAAAAAAATAATTTACTTAAGACAAAAACATTTAAGAAATGTAACTTTAAAAAAAAAAAACCATGTATTTTTGTATTGTACTTTGAACTAACTTAAATGCCCAAACTATATTATTGTACTTTGAACTAACTTGGTTGCAAATAACTTAAATGCCCAAACTATATTATTATTAAACATTGACAACTTTAATGAATAATAGTGTGTGTATTGCTTCTCATGTGATCAAGATACACAGGCGATTGTGGTGGGCAATTGGTAGATAGATCATTACTCTCTGTTTGGCAGTTTTTTTTATAAAAAAGTAACAGTTTTTTTTCCAATTTGTTTTAGTCTTTAATGAACGTCGAGCGGTGTTTTGGCAGACTAGTTAGAGCGTCTAGCTAGTGTGACACGGGAATAACTTCTTTCTATATTATTATTTTTCATATTTTACTTTATAGACTTTATTCTGAGCTCATAATGATAATTTAAACAGTTCATTTAGTAAGATCAATAATAGAGATGAGTTGAACAAACAATTAATTTTATCAAATATTATTAGACACATGAATAAATTTTTTTTTTTAAATGAACCGCAATTATGAATTTAAATTTAGACGGTCTATTTTTATAAAACAAAATTTGAGTTGTTCATCTATTCATCATATGTGATAAAATTAACTTTTTTGCACAGGCAGTCTTCTCTACGAGATTTATAAAATGAACGGTTTGTATTATCATTAAGAACCTAAAATGGGGCTTACAAAATAAAATATAGAGAAATATAAAAGATAGTCGTATAGTAAAAAGTCATTCTCATGTTGCATACGCCTCCACTTATTTCATGAGGTCGTGTGACAATTTTAAATATGAAAAATGATTTGTGGCACTAAATTCAGGAGCACTAATGGCACTAATTTCCTGTTTTGGTAAGTTTTTTTTTTTTTTTTACCTGATATAGAAATTAGTGCCATTAGTGCTCCTGAATTTAGTGCTACAAATCACGACTGTTTAAATATACATAGGCCCTGTTTGGTAAAGTTGTGGGAAAGTGCTTATAGCTTATGCCTAAACAGCTTATAACTTATAACTATGGACATAAGCTGATTTCTGACTTATAAATTAAGCATCTCCTGCCCCACTCAAAGAATAAGCTGATTTCTGACTTTCAAAAAGCTATAAACTAAACCAAACACATCAAAATAGCTTAAATTAAGCTGAAAGCTGAAATAAGTAACTTTTAAGCTGCACCAAATATGCACATAGTATTGTATCTATTTATAGATACAAACACTATTTGTTTATTTCATTTTTTATTTTTTTACGTTTATTTGTTTCATCATTATTATTTTTATTATTTATTTATTACTTTTTTTTGTTTTTGTTTTTATTTATTTGTTTTACTTTTATTATATTACTATAATTTAAAAGTCTTAGAGCATCTCCAACCCATCCTCCATATCTTCAAATATGGAGGATCCTCTCCCAAAAACAACTCCAATCCATCCTTCATTTTTTCCTCCCAAATGAAGGAAGATAGATTGATCCTTCAAATATGAAGGGAGGAGGAAAAAATGAAGGAGACCTCCAAAACACTATTCACTCCATATTTCTTATTATATTTGAAATAACTTTTAATGTGTAAGTTTAATTTTTATAAAATTGACATCAATAAAAAGTATAAAATCATACCTTTAAAATGAGTATAATATTAAATATATTTTACAAAAATTTTAAAATTAAATATTTGTTAAAAAAGAAAATGAAGTTGGAGTTGGAATGAATAGTGAAGAAAATGAAGGTTTATGGTTGGAGTTAGAATGAATAGTGATATACTCTATATTCACTTTTTGAATAAAAAAATTTATTTTCATTCTCTTGATGAGAGGATTGGGTTGGAGATGCTCTTAAGAAGGCCTGATCAGATCTAGCAGTGGCGGTTGGGAGGTTGGTTTTCAGCATTTTATTGGGCATGTGCATTGTATTATAAAACTATGTTATGGGACTTTTTGACCAAATTAACAGTAAAAAATTAGAGGGTAAATTACAAATGTATTATTTGAAATCTGCTTAAAATATGAATTGTCATTATGTAATTTTAGAAATTACATCTCATCCTTTGAAATTTGAAATTTCATAACAAATGATATTTTTTTATTAATAAATTAAGTCAACTAATAGTTTTTAATGATTTTATAAATTTATTTAAATTAATAACGCATGGAATTTTACTATTATATAGAAGATCAGTTCAAAATTTCAAATTTTTAGTTAATTCTGTTAAATAAAAAAAATCCTAACAATGAAGTATTTGTAATTTTTCAAATCACAAGAAACAATTTGTATTTTAAACAAATATCAAAAGTGTATTCATAATTTGAGTAAATGTCATTTTTTCCTCCAAACTATCACGCGTTTTTCATGTTGACCCCCATACTTCGATTTATTTCAATTTAGTACCTAAACTTTCCATAAATTGATCAATTAGACCATTGCCATCACCTTCCGTCTACAATTGGACGGAATGTGCTGACGTGGCATTTAAAATTTCATTTTACCTCCCAAACTGTACCTTAAAATCAATTTATCACCCAAATTAAAAAATCAATTTGCCTCCCAAACTATACTTTAAAAATTAATTTGCCCCCTACATCAACATATTCCGTCCAATTGTGGACGGAATGTGATGGCATGGGTCTAATTGATCAATTTGTGAAAAGTTTAGATACTAAGGCTTGGTTTGGCATCATCTAAATAAGTCAAAAAGTCAAAAAGTCACTATCTTATTTAAGTCACATCATCCTATTTAAATCACATCACCTCTCTAACACATCACATCAAACCCAACCCAAACCCAACCCAAACCCACTAATAAGTCAAAAAGTACACTTTTTTAATACATGCCAAACCAACCCTAAATTGAAATAAATCGAAGTATGGGGGTCAACGTAAAAAACTCGTGATAGTTTGGGAGAAAAAATGATATTTACTCTTATAATTTACCCAAAACTAAAATAGTGTATGTGAATTAAATGTGTTGCCATGGCTAGCTTGTTCGATCCAATCCTATTTTTTAAGGGTTTAGAAAGATTGTTTTAGCCCATAGGATTGGGTTGGGTCAACATTTTGAGGTCGATTTATTAATAGTTTGAGCTTAGAATTTATACTTTCAACCTGGGCTGGCCTAACCCGCTATTAAACTAATTAATTATAATATATTAAAAATATATATATTTTTGGAATCTAGAGTTTATCTTTATTGATTTCATTGAAACTCACATTTATAGTGATGTACGATTGAGTTTATTTAAGAAATCCTTCAATTTATATACAAAACCTTTCAATTTATAATCTTGTCAGTATATTTATTTAAAAAATATAATATGTGATTGAATTTAATTATGAAATATTTTTTAAAAAAATTTAACATATAACCTTATAGTTGAACTTGAGATTTATAATTATTTTTTGGGCCGAATTTGAACAAATGTAAAGATCTGATGTTAAAACCGAATCCAACTTGAACAAACATAAAATTGGTGGGAGCAGCTTGCCTCCAGTCCTTAATCAGACTGGACGATGCTGTTCGGCCCGTAGGGGTCCATCACAGGTTCCATTTTGATAATCCGAACTATTTGATGTATAGAATTCGTCGAGTACTATATGCCTGTAAAAAATCACATTGATAGGATATTGATAACTATGTGATCAAATCAGTTTTGTATAAAAAAAAATGAATGGTGAACAAATTAACGGTTGACAAAAAAATTGATAAGATGAGATAGTTATCAATATCTGATCAACGTGATTTTTTACAGACATATAGTACTCGATGAATTCTACATATTGAACGATTCGAATTATTAAAACGGAACCCGTGGTGGGCCTCCCACGAATCAAACAGTATCATCCAATTCAATTAAAGACTGAAGACCAGGGGTGGGCAACGATTTATTCGAACCGTTCAACCTGCCCAACCCGCATATAAATGGGCGGTTTCGCAAACATAATTTGGGCGGATGCGGTTTGAAATACGATAAATTTGCAGGTTGCGGACGGGTCGCGAGTTAAACCCGCAATCTGCAAAAACCACCCACACTTTAATTATTATTATTATTTTTTTTTATATACAAACTTTGTAACTTTAACAGGAGCACCATTATATTCTCTATGACACTATGATCCTTATTTTTAAGTATTTCTCAACTTTTTTAACGTTGTAGAATTATCAAGTCCTAAACTTTTTTTTTTATATGATTTTCATTGGTGACTCATCCACTTTTTCCTAATAAAATTTTTCTTCTGGTGGTCGATGGAACTTTTAGTTTGATTTTTGATTACTGAACTGGCAATTCTAATTGAATACAACCTTTAATGCATTGATATACATTTTTTTCATGGCAAAAATGCTAGTGTAAGGTCTCTTTGTTTTGGGTACTTTCATTTAATGTATTGATATTCAATTTTTATTTGTAAACTCATCAGAAAATTGTTGTCAAATGATCACAAATATATAAAATGAATCTAATGCCTAAATTCGATGAAAAAAAAAATTCAAAAATTAATTTTTAAAGAAAAAAGTGTAAACCGCAAATCAACCGCACATCTGCAAACCCTATCCGCACAAACCGCAAACCGCACTGCGGGCGGTTGCGGGTTAACTTTTTTCCAAACCGCATAGATGCGGGTGGCTCAAAACCGAACCGCAAACCGCACAAAACCGATCCGCGACCACCCCTACTGAAGACAAGCTACTTCAAAATTTTTTTATCATGTAGTGCCAACTCAAATTGAACCCGACCCAACCTGACTCGACGCTTGCCCACACCTAAGATGCACCGAAATGGCTGAGTAGTACTACGGTAGACATACAATTCATTTGTTGTGGTTAAAATAACGACAAAAATCCTTGCCAAACGGAGCCTAATTTATTGGATTAGATGGCTACTGTACTTATTTTATTAAAAAAGGTTATAAATCTCAAATTATTTATCAAATTTTGTATATAGGCATAGAATCCACATAAATTCACATGTGTGAGACCACTCATATGAGAAGTTTGATAAAAAATTATTAGATTATTTAGAATCTCTAACATCACTCTATTTTATTTTGGCAGATAATTAATTCATCATTAAATTTTTAAGATTTTTTGTATTTTGAATTTATAGTTATACCGTAATGAGATCCAGTACAATGCTTACAGCTTTATGCACCTAAATAGTGTACTGAAATTGTGGGTTTCAACTTTGGCTTAATTTGAAAACTTGCTTAAAAAGTTAAAAGTTAAAATGTTAATTTTTAATTTATTTTGAATGATATTATTTATTTTTTATTTTTTTACACATTTTTTTGAAAATAATAAAAAAAATTAAAAAGTCAACTTTTAATAAACTTCTCAAAATAACCCTTTATTTTTTAATTTTTATGCTGCTTATTTAAATAGAAATAAGCTTCACATGGTGTGGAACCATTTCTATTATAAATTGACGGTGCAAAATGGATCATAAAGGAAAAAAATATAAATTAATTCAATAATTATTACTACATTGTTTTGTAACAGTTTTTTTTTTTTAAAAAAAATAGACCATCAATTTTCAAAAAAAATTATACTCAAAAAATAATATGATTACGATTATTAGACTAATTTAATATTATTCACTAACAAATAATATATAAGTACTTATAAAATAAACAAATTAAATCACTCAAGTGAGATTTGTAATAATCCCATAAAGCTAATTTGATGATCCAATCTAATTTGATAAACGGCAGACAATTTAGATTCAGAGAGTGTTTGGAATGATCTAAATAAATATATTTTTTAATTTTTTTACAAAAAAACGTAAAATATGTGTTGAATTTAAAATAATGTGATAAAGAAATAATATAACTCAAATAAAACGATGTGTTAAAATAACATGTGCTATTTTAACGCACATCAAACACTCTTTAAAAAAATAAAACCTACAATAATAAAAACCATGATAGATGTTAAGTTGAGTAGCACCATCATCACTAATACAAATCGGTTTGAGTCAATATCAAAATTTATTGTGTGGTTACACACAACCATATATACTTGGACTTGCATGATTGTGGATCAAATAATTTCCCCAGTCTTATCAATTGGACAATTAATCTATTGATTTTCTTTACTTTAGTCTCAAACTCAGATAGCATGGACCTTTATGATTTGTTTGTTGCAATAATGTCATAGTCTTGACCACAAAAACACATGTAGAAGAGACACCATCTCTTGTCTCATCACCATATTCTTAGGGTTGAGTTTGATTAAGGTGAAAATTGTGGAAAGTGAGCCAAATGTAAATAAATATATGGAAAATGCTCCGTAGCTCGAGAAAGTGAGGCTCGAATGGCCCGAATGGTACGGAAAATATTATCTTACCGGTAAGAGAATAAAAAAAATCCTAAAATAACGTCGTTTTGGGATTTCGAGCCACTCGAACCACGGAAAATTCGAGTTACGAATCGGAACCGTAAATATATATATATATTGAGTTTGTTTTGTATGAAAGTGGTGAAAGGTAAAAATATACATATATATATTTTTTTTTGTACATTCCATAGCATGATAGCTAAATTTTTAGTTTTTTTATTTATAAAAATACGGAAAAATATAATAAAATTTAAATTTATTTATAAAAATAGGTACTTATAATTAGAATTTTTAATTTCCCTATTTTTCCTTACAATGTTTTTTAATCCTAATCAAATTTATACAAAAAATATATTTTCTTTGCTTTATTGTTTTTTTTTTAATATTATTTTCTACCATTCATTTCTTTTTAATCAAACGGATCCTAAAGAATTGTTATATATTATCAAAATATTTTATTGAAAATATTCAATTCTTGTGCATCTTTTCATATGATTTTGTGAGTTATATTATTTTTCAAAAATGATTAGTCAGAGTAGCAATTGTTATGTGAGTACATGTAGATAGAACACTAAGGTCATGTTTAATTCACAAGATTAATAGTGAAATATTAATAATCCTATTAAATTAATGTGGTATTCACTATCCAATTAGATTAATATCCATTGGATTAATAATCACACTCCTATCCCATTACTAATAATCTTATATCCATTGGATTAATAATCCCACCCCTACCCCATTATTAATAATCCTACAAATTTATTGGATTAATTATCCATTAATGTTAAAACAAACATAGGATAATTGGGCCCACGGGTTAATAATCCTAATCCCATACTCTAATCCACCCAATCAAACATGTCCTAAAATACATCTTTTAACAAATATATATTTTTTAAAAGTTAATTTTTAAATTTGGAAAGAATTAACTATACCATCACTTTCAGTTAGTAAAAGTGTTAGAAATAATGTCACCTATCAGGTGACCTATGTGCTGCTGTCACATGAGTTGCATTTGGGACCATTAATAATGCTGTTACACATGAACTAATTATAATAAAATCACCAAATTAATAACCAACCACCTAATTTAAAGGTGCTATCATTATTTATTTATATATTTTTTTAACTTTTTAGGTGAAATGTTCATTTCTTAATAAGATTTGAATGGATCCAATTAGCATTGCAAAGGGTAATTGTTTACTAACTGTTGACAATGCTCACCTATATATACCTCTCTTAAATAATTGAGAGATAAGAATGATTTACCTGCATTACATTTGTTTTGATAATTTTTTTATGGAAAAATATTTTTTTTATATGTTTGATTGTAATTTTGAACTAATGAATTAGTGATTGTATTAATGGTGATGGTGGTCTTAGGGAAAATAGATGATTTCCCAAAAGTAAATCAATCAACAGAAATAAAAATTAATTCGGAAAAATGAAATCAATAACAACACAATAATTTTTACGTGGTTCTCTCAATGTGAGGTACGTCTATGTAACTGAAATCCAATTCCACTATCAACCAAGAGTTTTCAAACGATTACAAACGAGACGAATGGTCTTGCAAACCATCCTTAAGTGAATTCCAAAGAATCATAAATAAATAGAGGAAAGATCTCACCAAAATAGATAAATAAATTGCTTTCGAAACAGAGTTAAAAAAGACCACAAATCTGAACCAAACCAGCATCAAATCAGAAACAGACTTCAAAGCTTTGAAGAAGTAACACCAAAGTGGAGCACCCCGAACAAACACACACAACACTAAGCTCTAGTAGCACACCTATTAATCATTAAATAACAAGTATCTCACAGAGCACTTGAACTTACTAAATAATCATCAATGTTAGCAGCTGTCGCACTCTGGGAAAAAAACAAAACAATACCAAAAAAATATTGTTAACTCTTGGGCTTTATATCAAAACCCTAATTGCCACCAAACAAATTTTTAAATACCCATTGAGCCTTCAAAAATTAGATATAATATATAAAATATATTATAACCAACACTAAACCAAATTAAAATTCTTTTAATAAACCAATTGGGTCACATACTCCACTAAGGAGGTATACCTAACAATTCTCCCCCTACCGACTTAGGTGGAGACATCAACCATACCCGCTAAAGTTCGACACTTCAAATGTTTGCCATCATTCTTCAATTTGAAAACCCACTTATTTTTCAGGATTTTTTTCCCCTCAAGCAACTTCACCAAATCATAAGTGTGATTTTCAAGTAAGGAATTCATTTCCTCTTCCAATCACCTTTCTTTACATGCTCGATTGCTTTTTGGTAGCTTTCGGGCTCCCCTTGATGTGATATTAACACAAATTCATTAGGAGGATACTTTTTCGTAGGTTGTCGGTCCCTTATAGATTTCCTCAACTCAAGTTGTGGTGGCGATTCTTAAATTGTATGCTCTTCCTCAATTTCTGGCTCAACTTCATTAGGATTAGTACCATCCTCCACATCTTTAATAGTTGGTTGCACATCCCTTCCATTTTCGTCATCCATTGAAGATAAAGGAGATGAATCCATGTCAATGAGATCACTAGTTTTTGGCTCCGGTTAATCGATCATCTTTGCCAAAGTCTTCAATTGTTTGGTCTTCAAGAAACACAGCATCACAGCTTCGAATAACTTTCTTGTCGATCGGATCCCACAATTTATAATCAAATTCATCATGCCCATAGCTAAGAAAAATCCATTGTCTTGATTTGCTAATAAGCTTGGACATTTCATCCTTTGGAATGTGAACAAAGGCTTGGCAACCAAACACTCTCCAGTACTCATAAGACACATCTTTGCCGGTCCAAACTCTTTCGGGAATATCACCATTCAAAGGATAGGAAGGAGACAAATTGATCACATTAACCGTCATTACCTCACCCCAAAAGAATCTTGACAATTTAGCATGTGAAAGCATACACCTTATTCTTTCCACAATGGTGCGGTTCATCTTCTCGACAACGCCATTTTGTTTAGGAGTTTTCTTAACTATCTTTTGGTGCCGAATACCTTCGCTGCGACAATACTCATCAAATGGCCCAATGTATTCACCACCATTGTTTGTTCGGATGCATTTCAATTTCCGCCATGTTTCTCTTTCAATCATGGCCTGGAAATGCTTAAATACATCTAGAACTTGCTCTTTAGTTTTTAGTGCAAAATCCCAAACTTTTCTTGAATAATCATCAATGAAAGTAATAAAATAAAGTGCACCACTATGTGTTCTAACTTTTGAAGGACTATAAGCATCCGAATGAATCAACTCCAAAACATTTTATTGTCTAGAAACAACATTTTTATGAAAAGAAATTCTATATTGTTTGTCCGCCAAGCAATGAACACAAGTTTTAAGATACGCGTACCTTTCAAACCGGGTAGAAGCTCTTTCTTGAACAAAACTTGCAGCTCCTTTTCACTCATGTGCCCAACCCGCTTGTGCCACAATTCGATAGAAGTATCATCCTCAAGTGCATTGATAACACCTTTATAATTTTTTCCTTGCATTGAATAAAATGTGTGAGTCTTCTTGCACTTAGCCACCACCAAAGAACCCTTTGTGAGCTTTCATTTTTCATTACCAAATTTGTTGTTGTAGCCTTGATCATCTAACTTCCCGATAGAGATCAAATTGAGGCGAATGTCTGGAACATGCCTCACATCTTTAAGTAACAAATTGCAGTCCAAATTTCTTTCCAAACAAACATCACCTATTCCAACAATCTTGGATAAACCTTCATTACCCATTCGAACACACCCATAATCTCCTTTGGTGTAGGTAGTGAAGAAATCAACTCGAGAAGTCATATGAAAAGAAGCACCAGAATCAATCACCCAATTGCTTTCTTGGCCACAAAATTGACACAATCATCTTCATAAACGAATGAGATCACCATCGGTAGTAACCGCCGTTGTGTCTTCTAGCTTCTTATCCACACTTTTTTCACAGCTTTTCTCTTTGTTCTTGAGCTTTCGGCATTTCCGCTTCTTATGCCATTTCTCATGGCAATAATAGCACTCAATGTCTTTTTTTAAAAAAGAACTATCTTTTGATTTGTCACGGCTTTGATTACAACCATGATGAGTCTTACTCCTCTCCCTTATTTTGCTTCAGCCTCTCACAACAAATGCCTCCAAATGAGAAGAACCCGCTGATTTTCTTCTAGTTTCTACATTAAATAAGCTACTAGTGACTTGGCTTATTGTGACAACTCCATCGGATGCCGAATTACTAACCATCACAACCAAAGTCTCCCAACTTTCAGGCAAAGAACTAAGTAGCATCAAAACCTCAAAGTCTGTAACTCATCATCAAAAACAATTTTCATAGAAGCAGGTTGGTTAACAGTACTCTTTTTTTTCATTCAAATGTTCCAGAATAGGGCTACCATCTTTATATTTTAAATTAACCAATTTTCGAAACAGAAAAAGGCTTTATTTGTGGTTGATTTTCTATCATAAAGACCTAATTTTTTTCATAAATCATGTGCCGAAATTTCAGTAGCAACATGATGAAACACACTGTCATCAATCCATTGACGGATAACACCAACGGCTTTTCGATTAATCCTCTTCCATTCTTCATCTTTCATACCATCAGGTTTGCCAATATCACTCTCAATAGGCCATACACATCTTTACAAAATAATAGGTTCTTCATTTTAGTTTTCCAAGTTACCCAATTACTTCTATTGAAGCTAGACATACGATCCACATTTCCCTCAATTGATTTACACAAATAAATAAACCTAAATAAACCGTATGCTCTGATACCAGTTGTTAGGAAAAATAGATGATTTTCCATAAGTAAATCAATCAATGGAAATAAAAACTACCGAGGAAAAATTAAATCAATAACGACACAAGAATTTTTATGTGGTTCCCTCAATGTAGGGTACGTTCACGGGACTGAAATCCGATTTCACTATCAACCAAGAGTTTTCAAACGATTACAAACGGGACATGAATAGTCTCACAAACCACCCTTAGGTGAATTCTAAATAATTACAAATAAATAAATAAAAGACTTCACCAAAATAAATAAACAAATTATATTCGAAACAGAGATGAAGAAGACCACAAATCTGAACCAAACCAGCATCAAATCAGAAATAGACTTCGAAGCTTTGCGAAAGTAACACTGAAGTGGAGCACTGTAACATGCCTGGGAGGTACCCGTATGCGTTAAATAGTTTGGACTCCCGAGATCTCTTTGATCTAGTTTCACAAGTGCAATGTGAAACATAGATGAGAGTCCAGATATGACAACTTTATAAAAAAATTCATTTTATTACAAAATTATTGCCACAAATGGACTGCGTCATCAGATCTTAGAGTCGCCACCTAATATTTTGAAAAATTAGGAAACCCATGACTCATGCCAAGGCCACTGTTCGTCATAACCAAAGTTGTCTCGGTTCAGAACCTTAGGTATGAGAGGGAAATGTCATTAATTGAGCACCTCCGCTCACCCGATCAAAAGATCGGCCTTCACTAACCATAATATGAATTTTATTTTCTTTATATGTTCATATTTTGATTATTTAATAAATCCTAAAATTTACTATGTGAAGCATACAAGTATAAACTATGTCACCCACTTTGGAACAACTTGATTTCATGTAGTTTTGAAAGAGTTTTGAAGATGTACATCCAAATAAATTGAGTTTACAAACATGAAAATCAGTATCATTACAAATTAAGCGACACAACCTCCATCCACTGACATTCATACAATTATATCACATAAGCAAATAGCCACATGGTAAATGCTAAACATAATAAAAAAAAATTATGTACAAGCGGGATGCTAAAGCATAACAACTTGCATATTTACCGATGTCCCGCGAACAACTACAAAATAAAGTTAGTAAAATATGCATGATCCTATATACAAAATCCTAATGCAATACATACACAAGAATGCTTCTAAAGATCTGGCTTTTAAAACATGACATGTGAAACATTGCAAAACATGCGATAGCGCGTAAAATCATGTAATAATCAATTAAAGCACAAAGATGCAAATTTAGCAAGACCTAGGCATGAATCATGTATGTAAAAGCATGGATGACATGTAAGATATATACATATGTACAGTTATGGAAAGCGATTAAAGAATGAGATAGATAAGAAGTGGAGATAGGAAATTATTACAACACTTGAAATAATAATTACAAACCAAATTAGAGAGGGATTAGAATATTATATCAAAATAAAAACTTCGCAAAACACTCAAAATAAATAAGATAAAAGCTTCATGTTCCTTGGAATCGTCGGCAGAAATTGGTCAACATTAGGAGATTACGCCATCTTGTCCAAAAGAAGCTAACCGACCGGCCAAATAGGCCAGCCGGCCAACTAGGCCTAGCAAACTTGTCTTATTGCGAAACCAAGAAAAGGAACAAACAAGAAATATGTAGGTGGCTCAACTAACCACTACTGATTAGATTAAAAATAAGAAAATAAATATAAAATAAAAAAACTGCAAACTTACAACAAAACTAACATGAACCTAAAATAAAAAAGAAAATATAAGATAAAACATGCAAGATTACAACAAAACTAATATGAAATTAAAGAAAGCGAATAAAAATAAATAAATAAATAATTATGAGCTAAACAAACCACTTAGATTACAACAACACACTATGAAATATAAAGTAAGAAAATAAATATGAGATAAACAAACCACTTGAATTATAACAAAACACTATGAAATAAGAAACAAGAAAATAAATATGAGATAGAAAATATAAGAAAATGAAAGACTAGAAATTCACATTCCAAAGAAAGATTGAACTTCTTGATTTCCAAACTTCCTCTTGATTATCCTCAAGTTTAGGAAGTGTGTTCTCAATCCTCAATTTGAAACTAGAATGAAACTCCGGGTATGTATGGTGGAAAAGTGGCTAACTCTCTTATTTTTTTTCACTTTCAACAACTAAACACTCTTCCTTATGATCAAGGCAGTTGATCTTTGGCTATATCAGAATTTTTGGAGTGGTTTTGGTGTATGGAAATGAGGAATTTCAGTAGCTATGGAAGGTATGGAATGTATATAAAAGATATGAGTATTTTTTACTCAAAAACTTAATTTTTCTCTCTTTTTTCACCATTTTCTCACTCTTTTCTCTTCAATTTCGTGGTCCTCTCTCTCTCTTAAAATATGATCATCCTATATAGGCAATGAGGGAGAGTAAAGGTCAAAAAGAAGGTGGGAGACAAGAATGTGATAGGAGGGCAAATTTTCAAGGTGGTTGCATGGGATACTCCTTCATGGATGCAAACAAAATCTCTTTTTGACAATGGGAGATGATTAAGTATAATGGAGGATGAGTGGGTGCACTTGAATGGATCAGAAAATAGGTAAATGGGGTGTCCCAACTGAACGAAAACCAAAAAAAATGGGTCTGTTACTGCTTTGGGCCGAGTCAACAAAATTTGCTATTAAGCCCAACTTTAAATGGGCATATCTCCCTTATCCGGACTTGGTTTTAGGTGATTCTTGGGTCTAAATTGAAACCCCACAAGTCTACTTTCCAATGGTGGTAGCCTCACATTTAAATTCCAAGTGTACAAAGAGATATGCCTAATTTAGTGAAGGCTGTTCATTTTTCTCGGGCTAGGTCAACAAAATCTGCTCTTAAGGCCAACTTCAAATGAGCATCTCCCTTATCCGGACTTAGTTTTAGGTGGTTCTTGAGTCTAAATTGAAGCCCTAGAAATCTAATTTCCAATGGTGGTGGTCTCACATATAAATTCCAAGTGTATAAAGAGATATGCCTAATTTAGTGAAGGCTGTTCATTTCCCTCGGGCCAGGTCAACAAAATCTGCTGTTAAGCACAACTTCAAATGGGCATATCTCTCTTATCCGGACTTGATTTTAGGTGGTTCTTGGGTCTAAATTGAAGTCCCAGAAGTCTAATTTCCAATGGTGATAACCTCACATCTAAATTCCAAGTGTACAAAGAGATATGCCTAATTTAGTAAAGGTTGTTCATTTCCTTCTTAATGATTTGATACTCATTCTTTTCCTAAACCAGTTTTCTTCCATCCCCTTTTGTTTCCTTCAAATCCAAACCTATCCAAACCTATAAAGAAGATGTTTTTTAAATATTTTTTTAAAGAGTTCACCTCCTTTCTATTTATTTCCACTTTGTCCTTACTTGGTTTATTGAAAAGTGCAATATTTTAATTGAAATGGGAGTCTCGGAATATCGTAGAAACATTTGAGAATTTTTTTTGAAAAGAGGGTTTTAAGGTCTAAAATAGTTTGGCCAAAAAAATGTGTAAAGGTTGGGATTAAAGTTCAAATTTCATCTCTTTTACTGATGATTCTGTGAGAAACACATTCTGATTATCATCATCGGGTAATTAACAGAAAGCACCAAAGTCTTAGGCCTAGTCAAAATGAAGTCTCTACAAGCATCCTGAACAAACATACGCAACACTAAGCTCTGGCAGCACACCTATTAATCATTAAATAACAACTATCTCATGGAGCACTTGAACCTAATGAATGATCATCAATGTTAGCAGCTGCTGCACTCTGGGAAAAAAATAAAACAATACCAAAAATATATTGTTGACTATTGGGTTTTATATCAAAACCTTAGTTGTCACCAAATAGATTTGTAATACCCATTGGGTCTCCAAAAGTCAAATATAATATATAAAATATATTATAACCAATGTCAAATCAAATTAAAACTCTTTTAATAAACTAATTGGTTCACATACTCCACTAAGGAGGTATATCCAACAAGTGGAGGTGGCGGTAGTTTTGATAAGATTTTAGTTTGCAAAATGTTCTTTACCTTTTAAAAGAATAAAATATTTTTCTCCCAAACAAGCTTGTTTTCTATTGACATGAAAATTATTTTATGTTAATTTTCAATTTTTGTTGCACCAAACGTCAGATAATACAAAAAATATTTCCAAAAAATTGAAATACTAATCCATGTGTTTGGTTTTAATTTTCTGGATGCATTTTTTTTAAAATTAAGTTTTTTTTTTTATATTTTTTTTTAGTGAATATTTTTAAAATTGTAAGTAATTTTTTTTACCTTTTTAGTTGCACCTTACTTAGATGTATTTAAAAAAATAAAATATTCGTGAAAAAATATTTTAAAAAATCAATAAATACGCAAGGATACAAAAAATATACTGAATTCTCATTTTTTTTTTGTATTTTTGGTATTTAGTGAATTTTCTAAAGATTTTTTTCAAAAATATTATACTTTTTAAGCGTATTTATGTTAGGCGTATTTAAAAATTTAAAAAAAAATTGCTTAGAATATTTTAAAAAATTCAGTGAAAGCAAAAAAAATACGAAAAATAAAATATTTTAATTTTCTGAAAAGTAAATTCTGAAAATCTAAACCAAACAAGCTGAATATGTTTTGAGAATTTATATATATATATATACATATATCGGGAGCGGGCAATTCTACATCATATACCTAATAATTTTCCTATTGCAAATGATGCAAAGGATGGTCAAAGCTTTTACAAAGGAAGGAGTAAGTTACCCTTTTAAATGTTCTTGGGTAAGTTATACCATAATTTTCATTACCTTTTAATCAATTACTTTGAGGTCTTTAACTTGAAATTTCATAATGTTGTTGGAGTTAAAAGTTTCATGCATGATTTAGGTCACAAGGTTTGAAATCATTGCTCATAAAAGGGTGAATTGAATAAATGATGTAGTTGTCCTCTATGATGATGGCTGTTGAGATCTAAGTCAAAGTGTTGTTTTGGTCTTGCAATAATTGTATGCTAAAGAAGATGATGGGTTTTATGTTACCTGTCGACTAAATACCTAATACAAGATTTTATGAATTTAATATTTTTTGAACAAATTATAATCGTAATATATGTGATTTGTTCTTCAACGTTAATTTGTATCAATTTTATTTCTTAATTTTTCACATTGTTAATTAGTTTAATTGATGATATTTGTTAAGAAATTTGACAAAATGAAAAGTAAAAAAAATCAATTCAAAAAGGAATTTCAAATCGACGTGAAT
Organism: Camellia granthamiana; assembly: GCA_036172215.1. Taxonomy (NCBI): domain Eukaryota; kingdom Viridiplantae; phylum Streptophyta; class Magnoliopsida; order Ericales; family Theaceae; genus Camellia; species Camellia granthamiana. Next base: position 52,616,147 of record CM069915.1, on the reverse strand, counting down.
CCCTCAATCAATTTGAGGAAGGAAAATACTTGAGACCTCCACCATTTTTGACTCCCACAAACTCCAATTGATTTGTGGTCACACATTATATATATATATATATATTTTTTCTCCACTCACTCTCTCTCTCTCTCTCTCTCTCAAATGTGTGGGGGTGCTGGGGTCGAGATCATTTCCCTTTGAGAAAAATGAATTGACTATTAATTGAACTAAATTAATAAAATATAAAAAAATTTAAATATTAAATTGATGCAATTAATATTATAAAAATTAAATTGACATGAAAAATAAATTTGGAGAACGAGAAGAATGCGAAAGAAGGGAAAGAGAAGAGTTTGCCCAGGGAGAGAAGATGGGTTTAAGCTAAAATGTGTATTTAATAATATGTCATATTTTTGTAATAATTACTTACATTGAATCATAGCATATCTATTTAATTACATAAAGTCAAATTCTGAGTTAGTGTAGATGGAGCCGGATCACGTGGTAATTGTTTGGAGTAGTTTCTTATCATACTTAACTGTTTTAATTGATAACTGTCGATGTAATTGATTTACACACATAGCGTGTGCCAATCTTCTAGTATATATATAAATAGGCATGTCAACAATCCTAAAATAAATCAAATTAAGTAATAAAACATTAAGAAAACTAAAATTTTAAAAAGTTTAGAATTTAAATATTTGCGTTGATCAACTTATTTTAGTGAACAAAAATTCAGTATTTAGAAAATTTATTTAAAAAAATATTTAGAAAAAATGTTAGATGTTGAGATATATTTTAAGTGTGAATCCCACTATATAGAATTGAATTTAAACCACACAATAATATTATGTGTAAATTTAAATTATTTTTTATTATGATTTTTATTTCGTAGTTTTTCTGATACACTATGGATTTTAAACATTACTTAAGGGAACGGTGTTGGGCCGATCTTGGCCAGTATGGCGGCCCGAGGTTAAAACAATGAAATTTCCTACAATTTGTGTGGAAGTGGGCTTTGATTTACACACACATGGACGTATTATATTTTGGGTTGGGCTTAATAGTGTGGAGATTAGTGAATGGGCGTAGTCCAATAGCTAGAACTCATCTCCTAGAGCAAAGATCCTCTCCTTACCTTCTCTACTTGACCCTCTCATTGCAATGGTCAAGATTCATCTTAAGAGAATCCAATGGCCTAGATCACTCCCAAAAAAATTACTTTCTGATTTTTAATTTTTTTTATAAAGTAATTTAAGCCGTTGGATTCTCTTGAAGTGAATCTTAACCGTTGCAAGGAGGGGACCAAGTAGAGAAGATAATGAGAAAATCCTTGCTCCATCTTCTTTACTAGGAGATTACGAGTTTGAGTTCTCCATCTCCTCCAATTTATTGAAAAATAATCAGTGTATTTGGTTTAAGTTTTTTGGATTAATTTTTTTAAAAATTGAGTTTTTTGGTTTTCATATTTTTTTGTTTTTAGTGAATATTTTTAAAATTTTAAACATTTTTTTACTTTTTTAGATGCACCTTACTTAGATGTATCTAAAAAGTAAAAAATTTGTGAAAAAATATTTTAAAAAATTAATAAATACATAAAAATACAAAAAAAATATACTGAATTCTCGTTTTTTTTTTTTTGTATTTTTGGTATTTAGTGAATTTTTAAAAGATTTTTTTCACAAATTTTTTACTTTTTAGGTATATTTATGTTAGGCATGTCTAAAAATTAAAAAAATTGCTTAAACTATTAAAAAAAATCAATAAAAACCAAAAAATACGGAAAACAAGAAAGTAAAATTTTCTGAAAAGTGTTTTTGGAAAACTCTAACTAAGCATTTTAAAATAGTTAAATAAAAGCAAAATTGAATAAATATTATGTCATGAATTTCACTACAACAAATAACATTTTTGATGACTAAATTTTTGGTCGCCAAAAGTCATATAGCTACTAAAAGTTTTGGCCGCCACGTTAGTTGGTGACCAATTATTGGGAAAGGTTTTTGGCGACTAAAAAAATTTTTAAAGTAATAAATTGCCGACCATTTTTTAGTCGCCAAAAGCATTAAAGGAAAATTATCTATAACAGTTTCAGCAACTTAAATTTTTTGTCACCAAAAGTTGAGAATTATTTTTTACGACTAAAATTTTAGTAGCCAAATAATTTTTTTATGTTATGTTATTGTTTTTTAGCTACTAAATATTTTAGTCGCCTATAGTTTGATTTTTTTTCGCTACTAAACTTTTAGTGGCCGAGAGTTTGATTTGTTTTTTGCCACTAACTGTTTAGTCGCCAAAAATGACTTGTTGTTTAGGTTATTTTTGTTTAGCTACTAAATAATTTAGCCACCTAATGTTTGATTTTTTTTCGGCTACTAAACTTTTAGTAGCCTAAATGCTGAATTGTTTTTATCTACCAAACCTTTAGTTGCCAAAATATTTTTGTAGTTTGTTTGCAATTTTGTAGCTACCAAACATTTTAGTCGCTTAAAGTGCGATTTGTTTTTTTTGGCTACTAAACTTTTAGTCGCCAAAAATATTTTTAAATTTTTTTTAGCTACTAACTATTTAGTTGCTAAATTATATGCTTCCTTTACGCCTACGAATTAGTCACTAAAAACAAAAATTTATGCTTTCTCTCCAAATTCTAATTTGTTTATAGTCTGTATGTATTCCATGCAAACTATACTACATATATGAACAAAGCAATACATATATTATCAATCATTCCACAATAGATCTGCATCCATTTCATTTCCAACTATCCAAAAATGTATAACTGGAAATGTAAAATTTCATACAAACCATAGTCCAACCTGTACTATATAGTCCAAACTAAAATAATAATTCGATAGAAAACATATATGCAAAAGTTATAAAAATCAAGCCCTCTGTGTACAAAAAATGAATATACTACCATGTGAAATGGTCATTTGTTGTGATACAAATAACCATCGTAATCTGTACTACAGCTAAAAGAATTCTACATACCACGCCAGTAATTATTAAGTCGATGCCAAAAAATATTTGTACGAGCAATATTAATACATACAAAAGTAGAGGACGACAAAATTATCAAGATTATACAAAAGTCGAAATTGTCCTCCATACACAAAAAATGAGTATCCACAAGTCCACGCCAAAAGCCATCTACAAAAAAAATGCACACATCAGTATTCAGAAATACATGCTTCAATGTAGCTATGTATTCATGCTTTTTTAAAACTAATAGTAATGCATGACTGATAACCTTTTCGGCATGACTGTGATCTGTCTTGTGTACAGTTTTTCTGTTTTTAATTTTTTTACTCTTAATCTAGTTTCATGAACTGTAGAAGACATATTAATAGAGTTGCTACTTTATTGTTCTGTCACTTCTCTCTTCTTCTTCTCATGGAAAACAGCTTTAGTATCTGATAATGTGGCCATATCAAGAAAAACATGTACTGTATCCATGTAGTCGGACTGAAAAGTATATGGAAGAATTTTGGATTTACTCCATTGCATTTCAATTGATTAGTGATCAACCATGACAAAGGTCCTATTTGTGGCCACAGGTCCTATTTAGCTCTAACTCTCAAATTATGCGTGCGAATTACATGCCGTTTGTGGCCACATGTCCTATTTGTTAGGAGGATGCTGCCCCTAACATCCATAAATTGGTTCGGGAGTTGTTTTACATTTTCATCCCCTGAAACACAGTACTATTAAAAAAAAAAAAAAAAAAAAATTAACCCATGAAGTCAAAATTGAGAATATGAGAGTCATCCAATAAATTATTTAAATATTAATTTCTTAAATTAACAATAATTCCTTATAGTAACAGAAATAGTTGTAATAATTAATTTAAACAAAACACAATTATCATCAGCTTCCAAGAACCATTCAAATTAAACTGCAAAATCTCAACAGGTTGACTATGAACTTCACATATATCACCACTAATACCTAGGAATTAGTACTAATGACCAAAGCCCTGTTTCCAATATGAAGGATTTCATCAACATTAGTGAAACTCAGTAGAGTATTCCAGGATATTTGAGAACTATCAACCCAGGTCCTAAACCCCCCAAAGCAGGACACACAACCGTAGAGACCCCAAATTTTTCCCTCAACAAAAACAAAGAGAACTGCAAAATTCGCTAAACAAGTTAAACAGGAAATTAAACTAAATAAATCATATAAACCCTAGAGCAAGAGTGAGAAATGAGGAAATAGAAGAAGGGAGAGAGAGAGAGAGAGAAAGAGAAAGCAAGCACCTGTTTGTATTGCAGCGGTGGCAGTGGCGGTGTCGATGTGAGACTTACAATGAGCAATGCTAGTGAGCTACTGTAGCGAGGTAAGGTTTAGTGGTGACTGGTTATGTGTGTGTGTGTGTGTGTGTGTGTGTGTGTGTGTGTGTGTGAGAGAGAGAGAGAGAGAGAGAGAGAGAGATCTTAAAATAACCATTCTTAAAATAATAACATTTCATTAGCCATAAATTTTTTTTTAAATTCAGAGAGGCTGTCTAACCCACAACTAAAGAACAAAACACATCATTCTGCAAATGGTAGATCTAATTTAATGACGTCAACGATGCTTCAACCTCACTAAAAAACCCACTTTACATAAAAATAAAAATTAAATGTGTAGTATTGTCATTTTTCATAAGCAATTTTACACCAATTTATTGAAACAAAAAGTGAGGCATTACAAGACAAACCAATATGCTTTTTCCTTATCACCAAACAACAAATTCTTTATCCAAATAATGGAACTATGCATTTCCACCAAGGAAAAAAAGAAAAGTAGAAGAAAATTGCATGATAAAATAGAATCAAAAAGTTGTGACAAAAAATGCAAAATAAAAAAGAAACCCTAAGATGTAGAACACAACACATGAAAAGATACCATAGATCTAATGCAAAAAAGCATTCACAAAAAATAGAAATATAGAGACATAGAAGAAAAAGGAACTAACTAGAAAGGCAAACAACTAATAACCTACGAAATTGATTTGCTCCAATTAAATCTCATTTACTACCCATTTTACAGCTCTCAAATCTACCTGCATTCCAGAACTTAGGATTTTAATATGAATAAATTAAGAAAAAATAGTAGCCAATGGAATACAAAAAATGATATGTATGACAGAGAAACAAGATTACCCCAAAATAGAAAAACTTTAACAACTTCAATCTTTGCATACCATGCTAGATGAGCTTTATCTCTTTTTGAGCCAAAGTTAACCTAGATGAAGAAAAAGTTTCATTTGGGTTTTCCAAGCTACGAGTCCCTTAGGCTAAGGCTTTCAAACAGTGCCTCTGTTATATGAGACAGATAGAGAGAGAGAGAGAGAGGCAAATTGTGAGGTAGTTGACAGACTAAAAAAATTGCAAAAGAAAATTTTAGAAATCCAAATAGGATATGAAATCAAAATCACATTCATATACGCAATGAATGGATTAGGGTTTTGAAAATACATACACAATCAATGGATTAGGACTTTGAAACTAATGAGCAGCCATACATGTAAATACATACACAATGAGCCAGATTAGGGCTTTGAACCTAATGAGAGAGAAAGAAAAAGAAGGGAAAAGGTGTCAAACCATAGAATAAGAAAACCCATTTACAACATCAAAGCCATAAAACTATCGAAATCAAACCAGTTAAAGCAAGAGTGAGAAATGGGGAAATAAAGGAAGGGAGAGAGGGGGAGAGAGAGAGAGAGAGAGAGAGAACGAGCAAGAGAGAGATGAGAGAAAAAGAAAGAATTTGTTCGTAGTGCGGTGGTGGCGATGGTGATTTACGACGATGGCCATGTGTAACAGACGTGAGCAACAATGGTGAGGGACTTTGGTGAATTGAGAAAATGTGAGGTTCTATGTGTGAGAGAGGGACAGAAGAAAGCGATGTAAATCTGGGTGCCAATCATAAAAATATTTTCCTACTAAAATTTTAAAAATCTTTTAGCGACTAAACATTTTTTAGTCGGCAACAGTTGACTATTTGGAGACTAATTGTTCTTTTGTCGCAAAAAAAATTAGTATATTGCAACTAAATATTTTTTAGTTGCAAAACTACATATTTGCCGACCAAACTCTTAGTCGCCAAAGAGTAACAGTGCAATTATGGCTATTATTTGGCAACTAAATTTATTTTAGTTGGCAAAAAATAGTATACTATGACTAAAATAAAATTTAGTAGCCTAAAAACTAGAGTAATTGTGACTAATATTTTTTTTAGTCGCCTATTGTGGAATATTTACCGACTAATTTTTTTTTAGTTGCCAATAAATAATATATGTCGACTAAAATAATTTAGTAGCAAAAACCTAAACCAACGGCGACCAAAATCATTTTTAGTCACCAAAAATTGAACTTTTGGCGACTAAATCCCTTTTAGTCGCTGAATTTGGTTGTCAAAAGTGTAAATTGTTGTAGTGTTTGTTCATTGGCACGGGTGGTTTTTTTGTGACCTATTGTGAATTTTCATCCCTATATCCTAATTTATGTGACAAAATTCAATTTTGGTTGTAGAAAACCTTTTTTGGATGATGGCGATGATTTTTTTTGTTAATCATGGAAATTTTTTAACGACGAAATTTTAGCCTTATGTGACAAAAATATTTGTCACAAATATTATTATTTTTGTAAATTACATCATTGGTCTCTTTAGCTTGCGTGAAATTTCATTTTAGTTATCGCAATTTTAATTTTATCAATTTCAATCCCACACTTTCAATTTCCTTTCAACGTGGTCCTTCTATTAGTTACAATTAACATTTTGGATAAAAAAACACATAAAAAGCTGGAGGTACTAAAATAGAATTTAAAAGAAATTATATGGATCACCAGTATAATTTATTATTATTATTTTGTGTGTGTAAGAATTGTTAAAACTATCATGTGAGTTGCATGTGACCTTTGTTCTGTTCAAAATTCTAATAACACCTAACAGAAGGACCATATTAAAATATAATTGGTAGTATAAACTTTAAATTAACAAAATTAAAACTACAAAAACCAAAGTAAAACTTTAGCATAAACTCTAAACAATAACCTAAGTTATATGGGTTTGGCTTGGTATACTAGCGACCTTTAACATATTTTTTATTTATTAATTTATTTTTAGAACCTAAAAAGGTTGGCCTATTGGTTAAGGTGCTCCATTACGAAATATGAAGTGTGAGTTCGAATTTACAACTTCTCTTTCCTATTCCTTTCCTTCTCTTGACAAACAAAAAACTAAAAAAAATATATTAAAAAAAACTTAAGTATTTTGATTGCATTATTGTAGAGCGTTATTCTACTATAGTTTTGAGTCACAAATTTTTAAGATTTCACCGACAATTTATGTATGGACTTAGATGGGTTGTTACAATATCCTTGTCACCAGTGAGAGATGAACACACCAAGAGGAACAACTTAACTTGCCTCACCACTCTCTTACTTTTATCATTTTTCATTTGTACAATAAATCTAAAGCTTGTTGCATATGGAGTGACTTACTTGTATGTTGCTCTCATTTGACATGCATTTTATTCAATGAAAAGTTTAAATAAAAAAATCATATCATTTTCACATCATTTTCATTTTTGTATGAAAAACAATTTTAAAAAATTTAGAGGACACTAGAAAGTGTTTGTAGAATTTTTTTTGCATAAACTATTTTAGGAAATAATTTGTCAAATAAGTTTTCATTTTAGTTTTCATTATTTCTGTTTTCAATAACCAATTATAGAAAATGAAAATGATAGCAAACACGTTAATTGTTGTGCCAACTGATAACGTTTACAGTTTTTTGTTTACAGAAAATATTAAACATGATTATGTTTATTTTTAGTAAAACAAAAACAAAAATACAATTTTATTAACAAATATGTTTCAAAATTTTCTTTTTAAAACAAATAAAAGGACAACTGAAGGGGATCAGAGGTGGAGGAAGGACTCTCCAGAAGCGTTAGCCGACAGCAGAAGAAAGACTAATGATTTCTAGATTTCTTACCATCATTTGCTATTGAATTCTCAAATGGCTTTATAGGATTAATTGATAAAAATTAGTAGGAATTTTGGCCATTTTACTAAGTTGCACTGAAAATCAAAACATCCATATTTCCCTTTAAGGCATTAGCTTATGACTTTTACAACATCAATTATTTCTCTTGTACCATTAGAGACATTGGGGAGCCAATGCATTCCCCAAGGGGGCACCTGCCCCTATCATTATTTTTTATTTTGAAAAATTCTACTTACACAACACATTTATCTCTTCACACTCTATATATTTTTTTCCTCCCATTTTATCCATGTGTGAAATTAACTTTAAGGACAAAAGAGAAAAATTAAATATATTTAATTATTTCTCTACATCCATTACACTTCAATCCCTATTACTTTTCTTCATTTCTCATTTCTTCTTCTTTATGGTACACCTACTTTCAAAAAATAAGAATTATAGTGTTTTGATCATAAACAAAAGTAATGAAGAAGTAATGGTGGTGAAGGACCAACAAAAAAATGAAATGGCAAGTTTTTTTCTTTATTTTTTACATTTTCGTTTTGTTTTTGAAGAGAGTTGTTCGACTTTTATTCGGAGTATCAGAACTGAACAAAATCAAATAGTTTGGAATCAAACTGCCGTACAAAAAATACATATTCGGTAACCCACTATCGAACATAAAATATTTGTTCAGTAACCTATTGCCGAATAAAAATTACATGTCTAGTAACTCACTACCAAATATTTTCAGTTTTATTTTTCTGACATTTTTGTTTTAAAGGATTATGGTTTTACTGATTATAGTAAGGCTAGTAGTGTATTGTTAATGGACTATAGATGTTTGTACACTTCATATTTTTATGGATGCTTGATATTTTAAGGAACGTGAATCTGTAAACGTGCGACAATCGATAGCTGGACAAATTTACTTTGTTCGATAACATGACATTGGAATAATCTAAATTGTTTGGCAATATATAACTGAACAAGCCCATCATAAATTTTTTTATAAAAATGATATTTTAAGGAAAGTGAATTTGTAAACATGCGGCAATAGATGACTGGACAAATATAAATTATTTGGTAACATGACATTAGAGTAATTCAAAAAAATAGGTGTAATGAGAAAAATCTGTAGGGTTTTTGGGTTTAATATAAGGTTGGTTTTGGTATTATAAAGGGTGTAATGAGAATTTTAATTTTTTTTAATGGTGTAATAAGAAAATAGGTGTAAAGAGGTAAAATTATGGTGTAACTAGAATTTCCCTTTTATTTTTGAATCTTCACTAGTTGCCATCCTCAAATTTTTTGTTTTGTTTTTGTTTTTTTTTTTATATATATATTTTTACTTTTACCTATTGTTATACGAATGGTTTTCGAATTGTCCCCTTTAAAATTTCAAACATATCCCCGAATCTTTAATTTTTTTATATATAAAAAAATCCTTACATTTTGAATTCTATTTATTTTTGAAAATTGTACTCTATGTGTTTCATATTATTTTTCTCTCATTTCCTTTTGCAATTTCACTTTAAACTTCCACCTTTTGCACACATTAGATCTTTCTTTCTCAAGTTAGTCCAAAAATGTTTGTATTTTATTATTATTAACAAAAATGACTTTTGGGATTTAAATCAGGATAGTCATCAAGTTCAAAAACTTTTTGTCAATTACATCGTGTTTGTAAACTAAAACAATAGAAAATTAACTCAACATTCAAAAAACATAAACTGCAAGTGAATATAATTTGAAACATTATAATAACAAACACGAGAAAGAAACATAGTATTAATGGTAATAATGGGAATGATATTATTGGGCTGAGGATTGGTCGGCTTACCGTGAGATTACATTCAATGGGGCTTACATAGATTATAGTCGGTTGGACTTGCATATATTATTTTAATTATTTGAGTTGGTTTAAATAAGTGTATTTTTTACTTTTTATGAAAAGATGTACAGAAAAATAAAAAAATAATGTAACTCAAAAAAGATAAAAAGACAAAATGTGTACTTATATAGTTTTTTCTGCTGAGACAAAATCTTGATCCCATCACCACTATTAGAGCAATATGTATAATACAAGTACATAGTCCTACCGAGAGGCTAAGTTATGAATCACTTCCAAAAAAGCCACTCTCATAAAAATCAGTATTCATAGTTTCTTGTGATTCTTCATCCTTCTCATATGCTTCTTAATTAACCATTAGTCTCTCAAGGCCAAAACCATACCAGTGAAAAACAAGTTTATGTAAGAATATATTCTTCAAAAAGCAAATAAAAAGTAAGCATATAAGTTGAAATGTTGAATTGAAGAGAAACATATAATGATGTTATATGCCAAAAACACAAAAAGTTATCTAACTTTTCTTCTTGTAATGTGAAAAAGGAGAGAACTATATAGTGATGTTGTATGCCAAAACACAAGGAAATTTTGAACCTTTTCCTCTTTGTTATCTTACTTGTGGGCCCAATGATAAGAATGGGATTCAATACAACCCTTCCAAATACCTCTAAATTAAATGGTTACAAAGATATTAATTCAAGTTCTTATCTTTTCTTCCTTTACCTCTTTTTTTTATTTATTTTTTTAAAATTTTAATATTCTATTAATGTATCATAACAAATAAATTACAATCATAATAAATATCAAATATACCATCTATTTAATACAAAAAAATTCTCAAACTGAGATAGAGAAATGTATGAGAAAAAAATTAAACTATTGACTTCTTAGCGATATGTAAGAGTTTTAGTCAACAGACTATCCCTGCTAGTTCTTTCTTTACTTTTTATTTTTATTTTGGGTACAAGTTCTTCCTCTATTTGTTTGAGCAATAAACAATGTAGATGGTGATGGTTCTCTTATTACACATTTTAAAAACCATAACTATCTAAACCAATCTCTTGAAAGGATATGTCATCACTATATTTGTAAAAGGGATACAATAAGGTTCCCAATCACTCCAAAGTAATCAAGTAAAAGGTTAAGATTATTTTCTTATAAATTTACTTTGATCCTAGAAAGCATGGTCTTTTGGGTTGTAATGCTTTTGTTATATAGTGCTTTAATCATTGCCTCATACTGTATAAATGTGATAAAAGTCTTCCATTCTATTTGACTAATAATGATATTAACTTCGATTCTTTTTGTTACCCCTAATCTTGTAACTTAAGTGGTATCTCATCAATCTTTCAACATTATCTTCGAAAATGATAGAATTGTCTTTACGTTTTAGCACTACAACATGATCCAAGAAAAAAAGGCAAGAAAGTACTTGTCGTTTTACCTTGTTTTTAAAATGCTAATTTATTTTAACTTTACTTTTTTAAGAGAGAAATGGAGGGAGAGAGGGAGAGAAAGAGGAAGTTTTTAAATTTACTTTGATCCTACAAAGTATGGTCTCTTTGGTTATTGTAATGCTTTCTAATAGTGTTTTCATCATTACCTCATTCTATATAAATTTGACACAGGTCTTCCATTCTACTTGACTAATCATGATGTTAAAGTCTTAACCTTTTTGTTGCTCCTAACCTAATATTGTAATTTAAGTGGTATTTTATATTATTTTTATAAAATTGAATTTATTTTTTAATTTGTTTTAGCACTACAATCCATGCCAAATGCAAAAAAGGTACTTGTCCTTTTACCATATTTTATTTAAGTTAGGTTATGTTGCGCATCCTTTTTTGTTACAATGCAATATAATTTTCGCTACTACATACATATCAATGGATGTTGGTTTTTTTTAAAACGAAACATAGATTAACATTTTTTTTTTTGATCAGCAAAAACAAAACATAGATCAACATGTCTACAAGCATAAAAATCAAATACAAAAATATATATGAATTAATAAAAAAAATTCAGAAGAGTGTCTCACCAATAAATTATGTAAATTTTGTGTCTATTTTTTAGTGTAGTTTCTACACTCGTATCAATTTTTAAACATACATCAACTATAGATGAAAAATATGAGGGAAAACATGCTTTTCACATTTAATGGTGGGGACAAAAAAAAATCTTTTTATTCACAAACACAGCTCTTGCCGACAAAGAGAGAAAACAAAATGAGAAAAAGGCAAAATTAAAAGTAAGAAATTAATTTATGGGCATAGCAGAGTATCTGGGCCAAAAAGGCAACTTGTTGCGGGCCCAATTATCCGAAGCCCTTATATTGGCCTTTACACTTGGGCCAGCCAGAAAATATTAGAGACATTATGTTGAAAGTATCACCAACCCATGTTCAGCTTTTGCTATGAATGCTAACTAGTAACCCAATCTTCCACTCTTAAGGCCGATGTCTTTTTAACTAATAGACAAATGACACGTAGCAAATGTAAATAATGACAAAAATCTTTTTTGCACCATGTTATTCCATTGGGGTAAATTACACCAACACCCTAAATGCCCACTTTTCCTTCATAATAAAATGGATAAATTATAATTTTCACACTTTAAAGTTTAATCTAAATTTTACTTTCATGTTTATATTTTATATCTAGTTTTAGTTGAGTTTAGGTTTTTTTTTTTTCAAGTTATAGACTTAGGCCCCGTTTGGGAACAGACTAATTTAGTAATTTTTTGGCTATTTGACTTAAATATGAGCTAAAAAAAACTAGTATGTTTGATATGACTTTTTGGCTTTTTATGAAAAGATGTGCAAAAAATAGAGAGAAAAGAGAATTTTTGACTTTTTGGTCTGGGTTGTTGGCTTTTTGGCTAATTTAATAACTTTTTGATTTTTTGACTAAAAGGGAGGGTTTCCAAACGAGGCCTTAGGCCAAGTTTGGGAAGCTGAGAAAAAACTAAAAAATTAAAAAGTTACTCAAAAAGTTAAAAAGTTATCACTATTCACCAAAAGTCAAAAATTACGGCTGCACAACTCCCAATCTTAATTTTCCCCTACACACTAATTTATATAATTTTTTAATACACATTTTTTCATAAAAAGTCAAAAAGTTAACCCAAACAACCATATTTTTTTCCTCAACTTTTTAGTTTAAAAAGACAAAAAGTACATTTATTTCGGACACCCCAAACAACCCCTAAAAGTAACGATTTTAAGACACATGTCAGTCTTTTGAGGTGCACACGTTGAAAAAAATTAATAAAAATTTAGACTGAATAATTAAATTAAAATTAGACTTAAAGTACAGAAAGCAAATTATTCAAATTAAAATATTAAAAGCCAAAACGAAATTTAGATCAAACTATAATAATAAAAGGTATAATTTACCCCAATAAAATCTATCTTCTCATAATACCATACTATCCCTACAACCAAACACTCCCACCTTGTTAGTCACCTTCCCATCAAATACCACTATCTTCCACTTCAATTTACCCCCTGTGTTCTTTCACTTCTTGTTCCTCTCTCTTAGTTAGAGCTACTTCAACCCATAACCATCTCTAGAAGCTCTACCACTCCACAGCTTCGAACCACCATCATCTATACCCCTAAATCTCAAACCTGCAACCTTCACTCTCACTAATCACAACCATTAATTGACAACCTACCACAACCCATCTAGCTCCTTTTTTCACTACTGCCACCAGCTCAATATCAGTTCCAAGTCAAATCATCTCAGGATGCAGCTCAACTGCTTTGCTATCAACACCTATGGTTGTTAGGAAGTTTGCTAGAGAATCTGTTATAAGTAATTAGCACATGCGTGTGTTAGTTTGGTTAGTTAGAGTATTAGATACATATCTGTTGTATAGTTTAGGATGGTGTATAAATAAGAGACTTTGTATCATTGTGGAATAACAAGAATCAATTTTTCATCATCCTCTACTAATTTTGAAAAAAAAAAAAAAAAAATTGGATTGGGTTGGGTTGGGTTGGGTTGGGTTGTTAGAGAAGCTAGTAGAATTTGAGAAAATGAGGGTTTGTGGTTGGTGTTCAACCTCTACACTGTCATCTTATAGAGGGCATCATCACCATCGGTTATCTATCACATATTATGCTAAATCTCATGAGATGAAGCATTACATATATGGTGAATAAGAGAGTCAATCAAGAATGAGAGAAAGAAGGGAAGCGGCAGGAGAGATGGTTGGTTAGGTTTATCATAGAGAAGAGAGAGATAAGGATGAGATAAAAGGCTAGATCTACCACATTATTGAAATTTCAATGTTGAAAATGATAATTTTAAAGCTAAACAAGGTAGAGAAGGGTTACACTAAGCAAAAATAGAATAGAATGACAAAATTTTCTATTGATGGGTATAGAGGAACCCTTTGCTAAGCAATAACAATGTATATTGATGGGTATAGAGCCACCTTTTGCTAAGCAATGACAATGTGGGATAGAGTTGTCCATACCCGATTTTTTTTTTTTTTTTATTCATAAAATGGGTATATAGATAGGCTACTCTAACATATCCGTTAGCGAGTATTACCCCTTAGCACCTATAATATATTTGCAGGGAATCTCACTGCACCTACGTCGGGATCGAAACTTAGGCCCCTTGTGCTGCAGGTGCTAAAGAATATGTTTAACTCTAACAAGCGATTATGGAGAGTCGAACCCAAATCTTGAGCGAGGGTTTCAAAAGTCTTATCCATTAAACTAATCCCCGTTGGTAAAGTTGTTCATATGTATCCATACTTGTATTATTGCCAACTCTATTTATTATTGTCTTTTAGTATTTAACATTGTTGGACGCTAGGAAACCTTAGGATTATGATAGATAGCTTGATTATGACTCAAATAGATTTTTTTGTGAACTGCACTTAAAGTAGATTTCTTGAATTGGACTCTCTCAATAAAAGGACAAAATTGATGGGATTGGATAAGGGGTTTCGAGTTGATGTAGAATGGAAATGATTTCATAAAAATTAAAATGACCTTTTATTAAAATCACAATTTAATTTTTTTTTTCTTCTTGTTTTTCATATTCTAGTGACTAGTAATACACTTCATTTTACTGAAAACATGGTTAGGGAATTATTGTGGGTTGTTGTCGTTTATTATAATATCTTTCATCCAATTGTAATGGGGCATTTTATAAGATGACTCTGTTTAGTTGAGTTTTTATAATTTATTTTTTTAAATAAAAATTATAAACTAGTTTTACAAAAATAAAAACACAAAAATATATTTTTGGATTTTAAAAGAATTATTTTGCTTGGCAAAAAATGAAATTATATGAAAATAATGAGTGTTTTTATTTTATTTTATTTTTTTACCAGGCTAGTTTTGGAAAATTTAAAAATAAATAATTTTTGAAAAATCAACCAATTTTCAGAATCTGTTTTTTGGAAAAAGAAAAATAATAAAACTAATTTGGTGAAAAACTAATCATATTTTTCATGTGATTTTATATTTGTGAGAGATGGAAATAAATTTTGAAAATTTAAAAATATAACTTTCATTATCAAATTAATTTTTGCATTACTAAAAAAATTTCAAAAAACAGATTCTAAAATTGAAAGCAAACATAATTGGTTTTGGATTTTGGACCCTTCTCATTTTCTCGATCATTTAACATATTGAATTCACCAGTTTTGCACAAGTAGATTGGCTAATAAATTGATTTGCCTAAATAATAGTTGATTTAGAGATACAAATGCAATCATTGATCAAAAAACTAGAGTACTTATGCTGAATCAGAACTCAAAACAATGCAGATTGAGAGAGACCTTTTTACACATCAATGCCATTTTGTTTTTGGAAAAATGGTCACAAATAGTTATTTTATTTTATTTTTTTAATAAATTTATAGAAACTTCATAATAATGATGTGTTAGCAATAATCTTTATTTTTATGAAAATTATATGTTCAAATAGTTTTTATACAGAATTCATGACAAGAATGATATGATAATGACATTTGTGAAATTATAATCACAATAATAGATGTTTTGATTGAAAATAAAAAGACTATAAGAAACCACATTATTCTGTATAAAAATTATGTATAAGAATTTTGTTTATATATCATTATACTTTTTTAAATCGTAAGTCACATAAAAAAAAATCTTGATTTAAAATGAGTGGGTGTTTCGATTGAAAATAAAAAAAAAAAATATAAGAAATTATATTATTCTGTATAAAAATTATGTACAAAAATTTTATTAATTTATATATCATTACACTTTTTAAAATCATAAGCCACATAAAAAATTCTTGATTTAAAATGAGTGGAATGCAAAATATCACTTTTTTACATTTGAATTATATATATGTATATTCTGTTATAGTACAGTATTACTATATATTTGGTGGGTTCATTAAAACTTGATTTGTTTGTTTAACCAGGTCTCAGCTGTTGGATTTATGTGGGTAAAGCAGCCAGCACCAGCAAACAGCATACAACAAAAAGGGCCACCCAACAAGCCCTTTTTCCTTTATTTGGGTGCTGGTGGATGAGAAATATGAATGACAATCTTATTAGGTCTATATATAAATATATATATAATAAAATGTGTAATTTATATTTTTTTAGATTGTGTTTGAATCATAAATTTAAGTAGAGATAGAAAGGGGGGGAAAAAAAAAAGAGAGTAAAATGTACTTTTATTTCATTTACATTTCACCTATATATATATTTATATATTTTTAAATTTCTATCCAAATTCATTGTCCAAATATAGCCTTAATGTGTGATTCATATTATAGCTTCTTCTTATTTATTTATTTTGGGAGTATGAGGCTATTGGGTATAATTTTTCTGAAGTTGAAAGTTGATAATAAAAAGTAGAAACTAAAAGTACTCTATTTCCAATTTTGAGATAATTAAATATTTTTAATTTATTTAATCTATTTCTACTTCATAAGTAAAAACTATAACAAATAAATTGTCACTGACTCCCAAAAAATATATATATGTATATAATTATGAGTAACACTATAAAATGTGCCGAACAACACTTATATCAAAATGGTGTAACTTCTGCTTAAATAAGCTGAGGATTGATATTTTAACTTCTATTTTTTAATTACCATTTTTAGGTTTATAAAAAATTATACCAAATAACTCTAAATCTATATACTTTTTTTCCCCATATTTTATGGTTGGTAACTTTATTGCTATTATGTTGTTATAGGAACCCTTTTGACTTTGAGAATGCATTTTTTTTAATTTGGGCATCATTCTTGGAGAAATCTATCATGTGGTGGGGCCTCTGATTATAATTTTAAATCATGGACTTCACAGCTTTACATGCAAAAATAATGGGTGTGTGCAACAAAGTAATCACTAAATAGATTTTTAAATTGAAAATACTTTTTTGGTGATATTTAAAAATTACAATTAATCCTATTGATTTGGTTAAATTACACTTTTTTATTAATATATTTGGAATTGTATGAGCTGCTTCTTTATTGGGTTAAAAATGCTTCTTTGAACAAATACCATTTTGTTGGTTCATGCAAGTTGCAACTATTGACATGGTAATGTCTAACTACATTTGTTTGTTTGTTTTTTTGGTTATTATTATTAGCAAATCTAGGTCTATTTTAAAATGAAATTAAATCAGTAACTCAAAAAGGATGATTATGTTTTGTGCTTCATTTCATATGGGAATTTGAAGGTATTCTCTCTCTCTCTCCCCAAGAAAGGACGCAAAATTATAAACAAGAGCCTATGAAAGGAGCCTTAGCCTTTCAACTTAGGGGCATTCAAATCCTATTGAGAGTGATTTAGGGTCTTTGTTTGTTTGGCTGTCTGTCTTATGAAAATTATTCACACACAATTGTGCTACTTTCTCCTTTCTTCTTTCTCTTTTTCTCACTTTCCATTATTTATAAAATATAGGAACTTGTAAACAAATTTTTCCCTAGTAACAAATTAAAATTAGTGTTAGAATGGCTCTCACATTTGAGAAAAAAATATTTTATATAACAAGTATATCATGTATATTCTTCCATTTACTGTTTGTTAAAAGGACTTGAAAAGTCACTTTATGTTCACTGCAAAATATTGAGTGCTCGGTTACATCAAATTTTGACCCTCACTTTTTACCACATAAAAATGAGTGAAAGAATATACCATGTCAGTTTAGTCATGTGACATATCTATTAAATAAAATACTTTTTCCATATTTGAGAAATTACTAATTCTATCAATATTTGTCTTTTTAATGACACTAAGAGAAAGAGTACAATGACCTTAATACTCTTACCTCTCCCTCTTTCTCCTCTACCTAAACATATACACCACCATCTACAACTATTTTCCATCACCCACGACCACCTTCTATCACCAAATTAAACCCACACATTACACTTTAGCCGCCCCCTCCCCCTTCCCTTCCCTCCCCTCCCCTCCCCTCCCCTCCATTGCATTACTTAGTCTTGCTACTACCCAACTCAGCCTTTGTCATCGCTACCCTTAAATTTCCAACCGCCCCATCGACCCAACCATTAACCTATGTGTAAAACTTCGACCACCATCACCATCACTCATAGGTCAAGCACCAAGCCACATTGCTTCACCTTCACTAATTTTCCCACCACCACCATGACCATAGCCACCAAACACCATTGCTTGTACCTAATGAAAATACCCTCAAATCAAAATCCCAAATTAGAGAGAAACAATGAAATGAGCGACCAATGATGGCACTGAGCAAGTAAAGTAATGGTGCTAAGGCTTTTGGTTGAAATTCCTAATCAACAACCCATAAATCTCAAAGATAAGAATTGAAATCAATCATAAAGATTTCTCTGTAAAAATTTACTAGAAACTAGAAGGATGAAAAAAGAAGACAATCCTTAAAATTTACTAGAAACTAGAGGGATGAGCAAAGAAGATAATTGCAGAGAATCAAGTTACTTGAATTGATCTTCAATGAGTTCGCATGCTTTATTGTCAACAAGTTAGTGGAGTGCCTAGGTAGGTTCACACGATTCCTTGTTGATCTTCAATGGGTTCATGTGCCATAGTGGCTATGGTTGACTCATAATCATGGGTGGCAATGGTGGCACAAAGGTTGGTGATGGTGGAAAGAGGAAAAAATGATAAAGAGAGAGTGAGAAAACAGGAGAGTAATATTGTAAGGCCATGTCTGATTACTTGGAGTATTAGTGATAGGATTAACAATATTATGGGATTAATAATCTTATAGGATAATTATGTGTAGGATTGTTAATATACCTACTCGTTTTTTGTATTAAATATACTATAATTTTGTAGGATTAAAAATCCTACGTATTACTAAGCTGGATGTCATTTGTGTGATCCAAACGCAAGAATATGAATTTAGTAGGAATTAATAGTCCAATCCCATATCGTTATCTTGGAATCAAACAAGCTGTAAGGGTGAAATGCTTGGTTTGTATCTTTGTATGTATTGAGAGACAAAAATAATGAAATATAATGAAAGAAAAGTGAAGGTAAAGCAGGCATTTCAAAAAAAAAAAAAAAAATCGAACCTTGGGAAAAATTTATAATAAATACAAACCTTAGGGTGTTGTGAGTGTAATTTACCTTCTCTTTCCTCTTCTCTCACACACATAAAATTTATTCAAAAAAATAAATAAATAAAATAAAATTGGCAGATGAAAAAAATAAAAGATGACATAACTTTGGCAGCATCACCATCCAATAGTGAAGTACAAAAAAAAAGAAAAGAAGTAGGAGGGAGTGACGTCCACTTCGTCCTAATGTCCATGAAACCGCTTCAAGCTGAGACAGACCAACGACTATCCCAACCATATGAGTATGAATATGAATATTATGAGTATGAACATAATAAATACCCCCATCTAATAATATCTGTATGCTCTACACTCTAACCCCTACCAAGCTACTCCACCACTCCTAAAACCCTCTCTCTCTCTCTCTCAACTTTTCATTTTCCGCCAATTTAGAGAGGGAGCAAAGGAACAGTGTGACTTCTCGTGATTTTCAGCTAATGCTTTAACCATTTTCAACTTCTCTCTCTCTCTCTTTTCTTCTCTCTCTTCATTCAATCCCCCAAACAACAATACCCTTTCTCTCTCGTGCCCTAAACAGTCCTACTCTCTCTCTCTCTCTCTCTCTCCATTTCAATTACATTCACCTCATCAACACCCACCTCTTGGTTGAACTGTTATTTGATCGCTGTATCAGTGTTTTGGGTTTGGGTGGTTCTGATCTTGATTTTTGGGTAAGTGCATTTTGTTTTTCTTCTCTCTCTGACTGTGCTGATGTTCTTGTTAGACCCTTATTTTTGTTTTCTATTTACTGGAATTGAATTTGATCAAATCTCTATTGATGTTAGTATCCTCTGTTTACTTCTGAATAAAGATATATTTTTTAATGTTTTTCTTTAAATGTATTGGAATTGAATTTGATCAAACTTTTATCTTCAGTTCTCTTTTTACCCTTTTACGGATTTACTGATTTGATGAATTCTGATCCAAAAAAGTACGACTTTTTGGTGTCAGTAGATTGCTTATTCACTAGTTATATGTTGTACCAAATTTCTTCAACTGGGTTGTGATGATCTATCGATCAGGGTAATTCCAGTCATGGTGGAATCAGGATTTTTGTTTCCCTATTTAACAATCTGATATCCAAAATTTAAATGATGAAAATCCCAAATATATATGGCCAGTGTGGAAATTCGAGAGGGGGTAAAAGCAAAATTTTAGATGAGCAAATAATAATAATTACAGATAGAAATGATTTTCCAGAATTTTAGTGAGGGAAAATAATATAAAAATAAATAAATTAAAATAATAGGTAAAATAATATTTAAAAAAATTTATTGCCTTATGGATAGAAATGATATTTTCCAGAATGTATTGGTGGGAAAATTGAAAAAATTTAAACTAATCGGTAAAATAATATTTAAAAAAAATTATTGGGAAAAATCTTGGAAAAAAAATTTTAAACCCCATATACAATTGGAATTTTCCTAAGTGGCCAATTAACCTCCATTGGCCATTGGCCCATTGCCCTACACTGGCTCGGCCCATGGTCCAATTTTGAAGCTAAGATTAGTTTTAGACAGTTGATAAATCAAATCATGGGCACAAGCTGCACAACTGAGAATTGAGAAACAATGAGCTTAGTTCATTTTGTGGATTTTTCTATGTTAAACTGTGGAAGGGAAATTGGTATTGAAGCAAATTTTTACTAGATTATGAGAATTTATATTTCTTCTAGAATTAAGAGATTACTCTTAATTTGAATCTATCTGAAACTTGGCAACTTTGGCAGGATTTGGAGCTGAATATTAGATGGAGTCTAGAGATCTTAGCATGCCTTTCAATTTTGGGATTTAGTATGATCACAAACAACTTTGGAGGATAGGTGGCACGTTTTTCCGTTTATGTGGTTCTTTTCGCGCGAAATGCTTTGTTGAAAAATGGGTTAGCATAACCTTGCAGCACCACATCCATAATTTGTAGTATTTAGATGAATCCAGTAAATATGGGTACTTCTGAAATTGTTGAATCGATGGAAGAGTTTGATTCAGGATCGAAAATGGATGAACATGATGGAAAGCGTCACGCGTTGAAGCCTGGACAAATATGTTCTATAGAGGATGATATTAATCAACTTTTCGAGGGAATAGACGTCAGGACTTCTGGTAGGAGTTCAGGTCTGTTGCAGAAAGTTTGTAAAGACAGTTTAAGGAAGAGTGCCATGAAAAGACCAATGAGACCTGGTTCATCTCAAGCTTCTGGAATTGGAATTTCAGAGTCTGTGAGTTTGAAACAGGCATTGAGAGGGTTATGCATCTCCCAGGCATCAGAGATGGCAGCTATGAAACGGTTATCAAAACCAGGAGGTTCATCAAGGGCCTCCGAAGCGGGAACTATCAAAAGATTGTATAGGTCGGTGGTAGTTGAAGCTGGTGAATCTGGCCTTGCCCTTAATGAAGGTAAAGGTAACTTGGTGGAAATCTCACTTGTTCCAGAAGGAAGCACATCGAATTTCTCTGAGAAAATGTCTGAATCTGGGCAATTGCCCGAAGTAGAACTATTGAACCAAAGTGCTGTAATGGGAGAGGATGAGATTATTCCTTTGCCCAATCATGGTGGGTATGAAATTTCATTGGCCAAGTTAGGGCGGAATGGAAAGCCGAAATTGACACGTTCTTCATCTAGCACTCACGCTAGTGAGAAACAGACAGTGGTTGATGAGATTGTTCCTGCCTTAGCTGAAGTTCCAGTCAAACCAGTAGAACCAGACAAGGAACAGAAAGGCAAGTTGCATTTTGCTTCTTCCCCGTCTAGCGACAATAACGCTAGCAATAATGTTAACAAATCTGCAAGCATTAGTCGACATATAATCAGACCCGTTTTCAGGAACAAGAACTCTGCTAAAAATAAAGAAAAACAGGATTCAACTTCTGTCCCTAGCAGCTCCAATCAATCCGATGGTGGTGTAGATAATAACTCGGGTCCTATTACTAGTAAAGAAAAGGAGAAATCTCCAGTATCAACCACTACAAAAGTTAGCAGTGAAGTCAGTTCAAATGCTACAGACTCTGGTCCTGGTAAACCAGTTTTGAATTCAAATTTTACTAACAGAACTAAGACTGTAGTTTCGAAATCCGATGAAAATTCAAGGTCACGAGAAAAGGGGGAGTTCTCTCAAAGCTCCAAGAGTAGCATTGGTGAATACAGCAGTAGTACGAGTATTAGTGAGGAGAGCACTCTAAGTGGATCAAGCCGCAGTGGGTATAGACCACACATGTCGAAAGACTTGAGATGGGAAGCGATTCGATATGTTCAGAAGCAACATGGGAGCAGCTTAGGTTTGAGACACTTCAAGCTAATTAAGAAACTTGGTAGTGGGGACATTGGGACTGTTTACCTTGCTGAGCTAACGGGCACAAACTGCCTATTTGCTTTGAAAATAATGGACAATGAGTTCTTGGTTAGCAGGAAGAAAATGGCTAGGGCTCAAACTGAAAGAGAGATACTGCAAATGCTGGATCATCCATTTCTCCCTACACTATTTGCTCATTTTACAGCAGATAAATTCTCGTGCTTGGTTATGGAATATTGTCCTGGTGGAGATCTGCATGTGCTCCGGCAAAAGCAACCTAACAAGAGTTTCTCTGAACAAGCTGCCAGGTAATGTTCAAGTTGAAGTTCATCACTGATAATATATGCATTTTCTTCCCACGTCATAATAAAGTGTCTTATATTTGATGGGCTGTATACTTAAACACATGCCTGCAACATGTCTGATTGAATAGACGGGTTTATTATGTGTATCATGTAATCATACTTTTTCTGCATCAAATAGTAACACAAGTGTAAATTGAATGAAATTCAAAATTCATCGTAACTTTTTTTTATTGTTAATATAGAGCGAGAATTTGAATTTGAATTTGAATTTGATTAATGGAATATCTACAAATAGAAATTGAGTGGATATTTGCCCAAATTAGAGCAAAAACCTAAAATGATTTAGAGGTCCATTCAGGAACAAGAAAAATGACATTATGATTTGGGTTGGATCTTGCATTTAACTTGTCAATTTCCCATGATACATGTACATTGTCACACCTTTCTTGAGTCCTTTTTTTTTTTTTCCTCCCTGTTCTATGTATCAGAACAGTTTTAATAAGGCTGAATGTGTGCATTGGACAATAACAGTAACACAAGGTGATTATTTTCTGACCATTAGTATTTATTTTAAAAAAAATTATTTGCTGACCATGTGTACTTGTATGTACTGTGCAATGCTGGATGATATGTTTCCCTTCAAATGCCAAAATTGCCATCCTTAGTGGGGAAGTTTGGGCAAAGACAAGACTGCAGCTTTAGGTGGGAAGGGGGATAAAATCCCTGTGTTTGACACTTGGAATATTAAGCTTTAATTTCTTTGATTTCTTATATACTTCATAAATCCATAAGGCTTCACTTTTTGTGCCCACATTGATTTCAATGGAAATGAGGAACTTTGTACCTTACAAGTGCTCTTACCTGGTCTGTGAAAGACAATGTCCAATTAGCACATATTAATGTGTGTTTGGGAGGTTGAAAATTGGGTACACACCTAACCTTTGGTATAGTGTACAAAGTAGTTGCCCTAAGCTGGTCAGTCAGTCCATCAATAAAATGGGTAGGCCACCACCACCATAGGAATGATTTTTTTTCCCCCTCAGCTGATATAATGTACATGACTACCAGTGTGTGGTTCTGCATTTGGGTGTCTTTCATCTAAACGTTGAACTTGCGGACATTGGACATGGATTGCATGCTGTTAAATCATCACCGACTTCACATCCCTCATTGTTTCTCTCACCGTGTTAGGTTCCATCACTCCACCTCTCTCATTGTCTCTGTGTGTGCAATTAGACTAGAAGTGATTGAATTAGGGGGGGCTTTGACACCAGCAATGATGACAACTCTCTATTGGTCATTGCCTCTTGCTTCGTTATCCTGTATTTTCTGGGTCTACCTCTCCTCTCCTCCTAACATGGCATGACCATTGAAGGAACACCATGTGATGGGCCCTCACGGTGTTTGGTAGGATTCCATTGGTGGGTGAAGTGGTAACGATGGTGGTCACAGCAGGGCTTTGCTAGTGCAGTGGCTAGTGGCATTGCTGTTGTTGGTGATAGTAAGAGCTCAATCCTCTTTAATTCAGTTCCATCCAAGTAGAGATAGTGAGGTGAACCTTACCATAAACCACTCATTTGGCCAAAAAAATTTGTTTTAAAAAGATCTCATATTTTACATAAATGTATATAAATATTTTTGTTCAATTTTATGAAATGATATGTGGTTTGTTTCATCCATAAATTATCTTATCCCTTGTCTTATAATATTTTTGGGTCCAATTTCATGCAGATTTTATGTTGCCGAAGTCCTCCTGGCATTGGAGTATCTACACATGCTTGGAGTTGTCTACCGAGATTTAAAACCCGAAAACATACTGGTCCGGGAAGATGGTCACATCATGCTTTCAGATTTTGACTTGTCACTCCGATGCGCTGTTAATCCTACGCTGCTCAAATCATCACCAACTGTCGAGTCTCCTAAAAGGGAATCAAGCCCATGCACGGAATCAAGCTGCATACACCCTTTCTGCCTCCAACCGTCGTGGCAAGTCCCCTGCTTCACCCCTAGGCTTATATCCGCTGCAACAAAAACCCGAAAGCTTAAAGCCGACCTTGCAGCCCAAGTCAGCCCATTACCTCAGCTTGTAGCCGAGCCGACAAGTGCCCGGTCCAATTCCTTTGTTGGGACCCACGAATACTTGGCTCCAGAGATCATCAAAGGAGAGGGTCATGGGAGTGCCGTTGATTGGTGGACTTTTGGAATATTCCTGTATGAGCTAGTATACGGTAAGACACCCTTCAAGGGACCTGGAAATGAGGACACATTGTCAAATGTTGTGTCACATAGTCTCAAGTTCCCCGGGAGCCCCATTGTGAGTTCTCATACGAGAGATTTGATCAGGGGGCTGTTGGTGAAGGAACCCGAGAATAGGTTAGGGTCTGTGAAAGGGGCAGCTGAGATTAAGCAGCATTCGTTTTTCGAGGGCCTTAATTGGGCTTTGATACGATGTGCAATTCCACCAGAGTTGCCTAAGGTGTTTGATTTTGGGAATGTTCTTGCTGACATGTCAGCATCGCAGAATAAGGAAAGCGGTAGGTGTCAGGAAGAGTTTAAAAGTACAGGAGAGCATATGGAGTTTGAGATGTTTTAGCGCTCGAACTACTTTGATGCTGCGATAAAAAGGTGTTTGATTTTCATTTTAAAAATGAGATTTCATATCCTTGTTTTTATTTTTATCTGATATATATAGTATATAGTGTACATGTAACTTGAAAAATTGGCGGCGAGTTAAAGATTATGACATATTAATACTGAATTATTGTCCTGAGATTATGCAAAGAGGCTGAGAATTGCAGAGAGGCATTGTTCTTATGAGAGGCTGTGAGCATTTTTCATGCAGGATTTGCCATCCGTTCGGTTTGGACATGAATTGAGGCTTTTTGGAAGCCTTCTCTGCATTTTTTTTTTAGACGCATTGAAAAGCTAATAGATTTTCAATTACTGAAAAATCTAACACTATACATAACATGGTTTGAAATTGGGTGGAAAATATTTCCATTGAGAAGATTTTTATATCTTCTTTCTCTAGTTCAATGGATAAACTGAGATATTAATTATGAGTTTTAAGAACCTTTTTTTTAAACTGTTTCTTGTTAAATATAAGGACTTTGTAATGTGACTAGGATTGGTCACTTAAACTGGTGACATTGATTTTCCACCACAAAATGGAGATCTGGATTGGATCTCAATTTGGAAGGATGTGAATCCAAGGGGCAATCTTCAATTCACACACTTAATAAAAAAAATTTATTAATACAATTTTATTCTAAAATAAAAATATTAGTGTAAATTACAAACACATCCCTTGAAATTTACTTAAATTACAAATTACTCCATATGGTTCTAGAAATTACATTATGTCCCTAAAGTTTCTAATTTCATAACAAATAGGTCTTTTTATTAATAAATCATAAAGTTAATTAACAGTTTTTAATAATGTTAAAATTTTGTTTCAATTAATAATTTAGATAATTTTATTATTGTATAGGTGAACAGTTAGAAATTTTACTTTTTCAATTAATTCTGTTAAATAAAAAATTCTGACATGGAGGTATTTGTAAATTTTCAAACCACAGAGGGCAATTCATATTTTAAATAAACCTTATGGGTGTGTTTGTAATTTACCCAAAATATTATAATACCCTCATTTTCTTCTACTCAAACTCTAATTCTAAAACATCACAATCATTTTCTATCATTAGCGTCACCTCTCTTATCTACCATCCCCTTCTATTGCTTCTTTCCCTTCCGCCTACGATCACTTTTCGCTATGAACCATATACTCTCATAATTCTTTTACAGCGAATCACTCAAGGTTGACTGTGGAGGTCTAAGATGGAGGGGGATGAGCTAAAAGTAGCGGTGATGGTGGCGATGAAGGGCTGAAAGTGGCGGCGGCGGCGAAGGGTTGAAAGTGGTGGCAACGGTAATAAAGAAGTGGGTGAATAAAAAAAATAGGCTAAGTTTAATCTAGTTTTAGAATATGTTTTTAAAAACAAATGAATAAAAATTTCTCATTTCAATATGGTTTTATCTTTTTAGGGGCAAAAAAAATTAAAAATTAAAAAATATTGTTTTAGTATTTATTTTTGTCAAATTAATTTATAATTTTTTCAAAAAAATTTCAAAAATTTGATTCAAACATTGAAACCAAACATAGCCTAAATGAGGGTAATATTGAAATATAGAGATGTGTACTAAGAATTTATATTTTTATAATGTGTGTATTGAAAATGTGTTCATTAAGTATGTGTACTAAGAAAAATTAGTGGGTAGAAATAAAGTTATCCAAATCCAAAGTAATATAAACTTGCAAGTAACTTTATTTCCCTAAAATGTCCTTTCTTTGTGATTTTCTCTTCTAAAGTGTCTTCAATTATTCCGCTTAATATGGTCCCTAAAACAAAAACAAAAATAAAAATAAAAAATAAAAACCCTCTCTGCTAAAATATGAAAAAGTAAGATCAGGGCTATTTTGATAATCAGCTAAGAACAATAACCCATCTTTGCAAAATTCAAAAAGTTGCATTGTTCATTAGTTTAGGCCCAAGATTTGGCGGAGATTATTTTAAGTTAAAAGTTGATAATCAGAAATTAAAAATAAAAAACACCATTTTTCTAACTTTTAAAAAGTTAACTTTTTTTAATTTATTTAAACTATTTATGTCTCGTAAGTTATAAGTAAAAGTTACATTAAATAATTTGTCATAAACTCTCAAATTAAAATAAATTATAAGTTGTTTCTATAATCTCCACCAAACACCCCGTGTTTGGCAAGCATCCGTCCAACTTATCTAACGTGATTCAATTGAATCTTAAGTGGACAATTTCAAGGGTGAATTAAACTAATGGTCCCTATAGTTTGGGGCTTGTGTCATTTTGGTCCCCGACTTTTTAATTGTGACACATTTGATTTTGAATTTTGAATCTTGTTCCAAATAAGGACAATTGTAAATACTATTGGATTTTTCAAGGGCAAAATGGTCAACTTGATAAAATATAAATTAATTTGACAAAAATAAATGTCAAAAAATTATTTTTGAATTTTTAAAAATTATTTCTAGCTACTAAAGATAAAATTATATAAAATTAATAAATCTTTTAGATATTTATTTTTTTTTACCAAATTAATTTTCATTATGTATTTGGATGATAATTATGTAAAATTAATTTTTAAAAATTAATAATGTAATTTTTATTAATTTTTATCAATTTTACATAATTTTATTTTTGGTGGGTAGAAATAATTTTTAAAATATTTTTTTGACATTTATTTTTGTCAAATTAGTTTATATTTTATCAAATTGACGATTTTGCTCTTGAAATTAAGCAGTGGTATGTTCAATTGTTCTTATTTGAAACAACATTCAAAATTCATGGTCAAATATATTACAATTGAAAAGTCAAAGATAAAAATGACATAAGGTCCAAACTATAGGGACTATTAGTATAATTTGTCCCAATTTCAATGTAATAGACAAATGGATACAAATTTAGCAATTTAATAAAATTAAGTTTCGGTTCCATAAATATTAATATATGTATATATTATTTTTTTTTTTTTGGGTAAGTAGTATATATTATTTATTTGTTCAATAATAAACTATCAAAACTTGAAGGGAGGCTTTTCCTTTTAGAATTGTTTCACTACTTTATTTTATTTTAGGGTAAATTATAAATACATCTTTGAAATTTACTTAAAATATAGATTGTCTCCTATAGTTTAAAAAATTACAAATACCCCCTTATTAAAAAATTTATTTAACAAAATTAACTAACAAAAAGAAATTCATAATTGTTCTCCTATACAATAATAAAATCACCTAAATTATTAATTGAAACGTATTTATCACATTATTAAAAACTGTTAATTGACTTGATAATTTATTAATAAAAAATACGATTCGTTATAAAATTAGAAACCTCAAGGGGTAGAATATAGTTTCTAGAACTACAGAAACGATTTGTATTTTAATCAAACCTCATACGGCTTTGTTTGGGAAGAGTGGGGGGGCATTTTATTTGAACCCAAAAAATATCTTAGTACGCTTAATTTAAATTTATAAATTTTAATTCTTATTATATTCTAACGTGAATTTACTAATAAGGACAATCTATATTAAACCCTAATATATATATATATTTATGGTACACCCCAATCCATTATTCCTATTCAAATCTGTACATCTTCTTCCCTAAGAGATCAAAGTTAGTTTGTCTTCTTCTTCTTCTTCTTTCTCACTCCAAAACTCCAATCCACTTTACCAAAACTCACCATTATCATTAACATCATTGTTTTTTATTATTTTGAAATCTTAAACCCTAGAAGAAAGTTTGAACAATCAAACAATGGAGGAAAGTGATAATCAAAATAATATTTTGATTGTGAAAATTGCGAAAGTAGATTGAAAGAAGATTTTGATTGTGAAAATTGTGAAAGAAAGAAGAAAATTGTGATAATCAAGCTATAATGCTATTTATATGATTGTGAAAATTAAAAGATTTAACATTATAACGGGACATGTGAAAAAATATATAAATAAATAATTATATTTTGATTTTTATATTAATGGTTACCTCCTCTTTTGTTAGGTTTTTATTATTGGCAACCCCGTTTGACAAAACTTCTTTGAGTTGTAATTTTATTCGCACATTTTATTTCAGTGAGGCTATGAGTTTATTAGATGCGAATCCAACCCGAATCAAGCTTTTGCAGAGAAGTTTGTGATGTCAATGCTTTCAAGATTGCCACTTCGCTGATTATTACGGGGGTCGAGCTGCCCGGTCAGCTCGCGGCCGAAGCAAAACGCAAAATTGCATTCAAAATTGCATGTCAGCCGTTGCTCGCTCGAGCCAAGGAGTGCTCGCTCGAGCCAAGACTTTCTCGCTCGAGCCAAGGAATGCTCGCTCGAGCCAAGGATTGCGTCCGCACAAAAACCTGAAAGGAGTGATTGGTCGCTCGAGCCAAGGAAATCACGAAATTTACTCTCCTCGCTCGAGCCAGGAAATCCTCGCTCGAGCGAGCCTCAGAATCCGGATTTTTTTCAAAGAATTGGTTTTCTTCTGAAACATGATTTCTTTTGGTGTTCTACAAGAAGTTGGATTTCTTCCTTGGGAAGTTTTGGATCACTTTTGGACTTCTACAAGGAGTTGGCTTTCTTCCAAGACAAGAATTATTTTGGTTCTTTATAAGTAGTTGGTGTTCTCCCAAAACAAGACTACTAATTAATTATTCCTCCAGATCTTCTTTTTGGTTCTTAAAGGTTTATATCTGGGGATATTTTATTTTTCTTTGATGTCTTATTGAGTATTCAACTCATGATCTGAAAAGGCTACATCAAAGGTTTTGTTTGTTACACAAAAGAGAGAGTTGTTCTTCAGTTGTGGATTCTGAAGAATTCGAGCCTGAAGCTTCAGTTGTGAATTCTGGAGTGGCTCATCAAAGTTGTTCTTCAGTTGTGGATTCTGAAGAATTCGGTCTGAAGCTTCGGTGGTGGAATCCGGAGTGGCTCATCAGAAAGACAATTCCGTGGTGAAGATGGGGTTGGAAGAGGCACATAGAGGTTGGTTCAATTAGGCGTTGTGGATTCGCTAGATAATTGAGAGTGATACCTGTGTAATTCCTTTATATCTTCTTAGTGGATTGTTCTGGTGGCTGTGGCCCGTGGTTTTTTGATCACAATTGGAAGGTGTCCAATTGTGATTTTTCCACGTAAAATCTTTGTGTCTCTTTCTCTTGATTGTTTGATTGGGATTTTTATATTCTGCTTAAAATTGATACATAATCACAAATCAACATCTAGGAGGTTTCTAGATTTTTCATCTTTGATGGGTTACTTCAAAATATTATCTTGATTATCACTTTCCTCTATTATTTGATTGTTCAAACTTTCTTCTAGGGTTTAGGGTTTCAAAATAATAAAAAATAATGATATTAATGATAATGGTGAGTTTCGATAAGGTGGATTGGAGTTTTGGAGTAAGAAAGAAGAAGAAGAAGAAGAAGAAGGCAAACTAACTTTGATCTCTTGGGGAAGAATATAGAGAGATTTGAATAGAAATAATAGATTAGGGTGTACCATGAGAAAAAAAAAATATTTTAGGGTTTAATATGGATTGTCCGTATTAGTAAATTCACATTCACATATAATAAAAATTAAAATTTATAAATTTAAATTGGGCATACTAACATATTTTTTGGGTTTAAATAGAATGCCCCAAGAGTGGGTTAGGTGGGTTTGGGACTATTTTAGTTAAAAAAAAGATAAAATAAACTTTTTAGTCCAATAAAATAAAACATCACATCTAATCCATAATCATTATATTATTTTTGTCATAAAAAGTTAAAAAATTATTCCCAAACAAGATTTTTTTAACCCTAAATTAAAGTAGCCAAAAAAACTAACCCACTTTCCAAACAAATCCTAACTATAATTGTAATTTACCCTTTATTTTATGAAATTAAGATTTGTTCAAATAATTCGATTCCTATTTATCTATCAAAATCCGTGCAGCCCGTCAATTTCAAAATTGTGGTTAATCAGATGCGATGAAATTTGTTCAACTCAAACCATATTCGATCCGGTGGCAAATAACAATCCAACCCGCAACTTGCAAGTACCCCTACCCACATCAATTGGTGGGGGTGGGATCTCACATCAACTAGAGCTGCAAATGAACAGAGACGTTTGTGAATAGGTTCGAACTCGACTCGATAAAAACTCATTCGAATTCGGTTCGTTAAATTTTTTTTGCATTTGAGCTCGAGCTCGTTAAATTTTTGATAAACAAGTACAAACATTCCAAAGCTCGGCTCGTTAGTTTGCTCGTTTAATATTTATTATTTATATATTAAATAATATAAAAATATGTATAAAAAATAAGAGAAATATGCTATTTATATATTTAAAAAATATAAATATAAATAATAGTTAACTATAAATAGTACATTTATATAATAGTGGTAGTAGATATTATTATTTTAGTAAAATATAAACTTTTTTTTAGTATGTTTATTTATATTGTATATATAATTGTATAATCAAAGTTTTAATTGTAATTTTAGTCTCACATATAAGTATGAATTTATAAATTTTTTGGCTCGTTAAGACTCGTGAACAGGCTTGAGCTCGAGTCATGCCTAAGCCAACTCGGCTCGAGGTCGGTTCATTACATTTTTATTCAGCTCGAACTCAAACTCGAGCTCGAGCTCGTTAAAATTTTAATAAACAAGTCCAAACATACTAAAACTCAGCTCGACTCGGCACGTTTGCAGCCCTAACATCAACACCGTGTTTTCTTGGAAATTGAAGAAGAAATTTAAAAAGTGAAAAAAATAAGTAAAATATATTTCTATTGGGTACTTTCTCAGTAAATCCATTATTTAAGAGTGTTATTTCATAAGACCCATAGTGTTTTATAATATTCCATTAGGTCCATTTCCTACCAAAAGACCAAAAAAACCCTCAAACAAACACGCGCCTCTCTCTCTCTCTCTTTGAATCTAATAACCGTCTCTCTTCCCCTTTATTCTTGCGCAGGAAATCACGCACCCAAATCCGTATTCCATATCGCCTCAACGCCTAGAAGATTGTCTTGGTTCCATCGTCTCATCATCTTTTTCATCGTCCCTACGCCGTCAGTCGCCGAAATCGTGGAATCACCGTTGTTGAATATCTGTAAGGTCTATCTTCGTCAAAATCACCTTCGACGACTATTTGTGACAACACAACGGTCGAAATGGGCAAAAAACGTAAGCATTTTACTCATTCGTGTATTTAAACCCTAAATCTCTTTATCAAAAAACAACATTGTGAACTTTCACAAATATCTTATGTTTCTATGCATACAATATATAGGAGTCCATATTGTTCATACCCTAACATTTAATCTGAACCCCTCAATCATAATCCCTAATTATATTGATTTTTTCAGTAAAAAACACCACAGTTGCCATTATGTCGTGTTCACAACTATGAACATTGAAATGGTTTGGAAAGATGTTGGCCAAACCAAATTGTTTCTGTTGTTGTTGTTGTTGATGAAAGCTGTCACGACCCAAACCCGCCCCTATGGGTTTAGCATTGTAACCGGTCAGTAATCCGTGATTACCAAAGACCTGCTTAACGGTAATGACAATAGTACAGAGTAAGGGGCTGGCAGAAGCCAAACAGTAAATAAAAGATGTCCAATGAGCTGTGAAAATCTGAATGGAAAAAGACTTTTATGGACATAACCACATTCAACCATATACATATACACATATCAGATACACATAGCATACAGGTTAGGGACCGAATCCCTTTACCATAACTGTACAGTCAAGTCTTATTCAGTCGGTACAAAACAAGGACAAAAGGGTGAATCTGAAGAACCCCAAAAACAGCCTTGGCTTAAGTAGACTCAGAACCTCGAAGTGAGGCACAACGGTTGGCTGGACAAAATATGAGCTTAACTCGACGCTTCTAGCTTCGGTCCGGTGCCTGACCACCTACATACATATATAAACTGTGAGTTAGAGCCCAGTGAATAACAAATGTGTAAAAGGGTTAAGAATGAATGTCCTTTCAGTAATTACAATAATCATTTGCATCAATAGATCAGTTATTCAATTAGTGACTCACAGTTCATGTCATAACAGTCATTTAGAAACCATAGCAGTCATATGTGGTACTTCCAATAGCAGAACAGTACAGTAGGTCTTAATAGACCGAACAGTCAGTTGATGGCCATCGAAACAGTATACAGTATTGGTTCCAAACATTGGAACTAACAGAGATCTCTGTAACAGTAGCAGTAACAGTAACAGTACAGTAGTAGTAATAGTAACAGTAACAGTAACAGTAACAGTAACAGTAACAGTAAGTTGCTATGAATGCCACGAGTACAGTTCATAAAATAGGACAAACATTCATTCAGTAAACAATGTCACTTCAGAAAGCAGTACAGTCAATCATTCAGAAAATAATAATAATTGAACATATCTTTACAACATTGTTACTCACAGATTACTGGGCTATAGGCAGGCTAATCAGCGTCCTCGGGTGCCAACCCTACACAGTAGTAGAACGAATACACACTAAATTACACATTCGGGATTAATAACTTAGGTCCTATCTTGACTTGGTGTGGTTCTATAACATTATCCTCATTAAGATGCTTTAAATATGGTCTAGGAATGCCTAGGATGGAATGAGGATGCAAAAAAATGTACTGAACAACATTTTCCAAACTTGCTGAAAATAGGGGTCTCTCGAGCGTGGCTTTCTTCGCTCGAGCGAGCTTATCGAAACAGAGAGGTTGCTCGAGCGTAGACTCCCTCGCTCGAGCGGTCTGTAAAAATGTGAAAAGTACTGGTTGCTGAAATTCTCTGCTTGATGCTCGCTCGAGCGTGAGACACAGTTCCTCGCTCGAGCGTAGGTCTCGTTGCTCGAGCGTGCGTCTGCACACGCAAAAACCTGAGAGCTTGCAATTTACGCTCGAGCCAGCATTTCGTCGCTCGAGTGGATCCCTAAACACAAAGGTGGTTGCTCGAGCGTAGGTCTCATTGCAATTTACGCTCGAGTGGATCCTTCGCTCGAGCGTGGAAGCCAAAATCTGGGTTTTCCAGATTTGCTCCCAAAGCTCAAACCAAGAATCAAACATATCAAAACTCATCCTTTTGGGCCAATTTTCTGGAAAACACTTAGAAACCCATAATACAACATGTTTTAAAGATCATTTCATAAAATCAAGCCCAAATGTGTGACAATTGAACACAATTTTTAATGTAAACTTGAAGAACAATGCAAGAACATAACATACATGAGTTCTTATGAACTCTAATGCTCCAAAGTATGACCAAATGCAAGATTGAACTAAAAAACATAGTGAATTCTTGGATCACAACTAAAATATGAACATGCATGTGTGAATCCCATGAAAACAACTTCAAAATTTCCTTGATATGATCGTGCATGTATGAATGAACTCTCAAATCAACATTTTAAGCTAATTCTTGACTCTAATCTCAAATTTTTCCATGAACCATGCATGAGACAACTTAAATTCACAATTAAAATAATGAATTTCCTACCTTAAGTCTTGAATTCCAAGTGTAGAAGCCTAATCTCTCAAGTCCTCTTAAATTTCTTCTAAGTTCAAACAAGACTTTTGTTGAATTCAATTCCTCTTCCAATTCTCTCTCTCTCTCACGGTTTGGTCTTGAGGATGGAAAAGATGATGTATCAAATGTGTGAAAAGAATTGGCCTTGAATCAACCCATTTAGTGACAGTTGTGTAAATAACCTATATTCAATTAATCTTGCATTATTTATTCTAATTTAATCATTCAAAATTGAATTTTAATTAAACCTACCATAAAATTCTATAAATCCTAATTAGCATATAACACTAATCAATTTCTGAATCGGTCGCCGATAAGGTTTTCAATTTGCAATTCGAAATTAAAACATGAACAGATCATTCAGTAACAAACAGATAGAAATGCATTCTAAACAACACACTCACACAAACAATTTAGGATTTCATCTTAATCAATTACTTATCATGAATTAACGCTAATCAGAGGTGAGGGTTGTCACAAAAGCTGTGAACATTCACATTGATTGAAAATGTTTGGATAATC
Source organism: Camellia granthamiana (assembly GCA_036172215.1). Taxonomy (NCBI): domain Eukaryota; kingdom Viridiplantae; phylum Streptophyta; class Magnoliopsida; order Ericales; family Theaceae; genus Camellia; species Camellia granthamiana. The sequence continues at coordinate 52,580,531 of CM069915.1, read as the reverse complement.
AAATTATTCTAGATGTTATTGGGTTGTTGTTCAGTGCTGTGAACATTCGCATGGATTGAAAATGCTTGGCCAATTCTGTTGTTGTTGTTGAACGATGTGAACATTCACATTGATTGAAAATGTTTAGGTAATCAGATATTAATGGTGTTGTTGTTCTATGCTGCGAATATTCACATGGATTGAAAATGTTTGGTCAATTCTGTTGTTGTTGTTGTTGTTGTTGAAAGATTTGAACATTCACATTGATTAAAAATGGTTGGATAATCAGATATAATTGGTCTTGTTGTTCTATGCTGTGAATATTTACATGGATTGAAAATGTTTGGCTAATGAATAGGGATATGTAGATTTTTTCCTCCTTTTGTGAATGTTTGCCTTGTTGGTATTGTTGATTGTTAATGGTGATCCAATAAGTTGAACCTTCAATTCTTCATTATTTTACATGAAAGTGGCATGAAATACAGTCCCTGCAAATGTTGATACTATCCTTCCCCCCCTCTATCAAATTGTTGTTATTAACCGTAGTGAACATTCACATTTAAAGTTCCTTGTGTTAGATGTTGTTGTGATACATAATTATGTTGTGAACATTCATTACCTGTGTAAGTTAATTAGACACTTTGTGAATATTAATCATTGTGTTTAGAGGAAATATATCACTTTTGTTATCCCATGTTTCAAATTGTATTTCAATTTTGAGGTTGTTTGATAAGATTGCCATTGCATGATTATAGTAAGAATGTGCATTGCTATACAAATTAGGACTGTAAATGTTCACAACATCATTTTATATGTTTATGTTAACATCCACATGTTCTTGAATGTTGTTCATGGTTGTATAAAAAAACATTGATTTTTACACACTCACACAATATGTACATTGTGTTTGTGCTGACATAGTCAACATATACATCCATGTACAGATGTGGATATTCACATCCATACACAAACTGTGGTCATTCACACCTATGCACCCAACTGTGAACATGCACATCAATGGCAATGCTGTGAATGTTCACATCTGTTCCACTATGTTAATCACATGAGCCTTGACTTAATTTTTTTTAAATGCTCCATTTTGCAGATCTTACACAGAAGAAAACCTCAAAGAGAAAAAGAGATGAGTACCATGTCAAGGAAGAAAGCCCACAAGCAAATACTAGCAGCAATGTTGACATGCGGCGTGTGAATTACAAATCTAACATGACCGGACTGGTGAAATTAATGAAAAGCACCAAGTTCACACAAGCATAGCTTGGTTGCCTACAACAAACACCTTTTTGGCATTTGTTAGATGCACTGAGAAACAGCGAGATCGACCTTGACAAATGCATGAAGTACGATGATGTTGTTGTGCATGTCTTACAAATGTACAAAGCTTCAAAAGATGCCTTTTACATTGGGGAGAAGAAGATGAACATACACGATAGCGACATCAAGTTGATTTTTGGTGTGGACTGTGGCATCAAGCCGATGAACATATCATATGGTGCGAAACCAAAGACTGGCATTATAAACAAAAGGTGCAAAAATGTCAGCCAGTTGACTTCAAAATGGATACGCACCCTTCTGACCGAGGCATTGAAAGGCAAAAAGAAATATGACAATGAAGAAGTCGCCCGACTAGTTTGCATGTATGCTTGCCAAAAACTTTTTTTCTCAACAAGCAGAGAGACAATAGGATGGGGCTACTACGCACATATGATCCCATTGGAAAGTATGCAAGAATATGATTGGGCCAAGCAAATTAGACCAACGTTGACATCGTCCATTTCCCAAAACGACAAAAAGCCAGCAAAAGTCACCGGTTGTGTCATGTTATTGATGGTAAGTACCCACGTTGTCAAATAATAACATTCACATGTCCTTCAGTGTTGTTCATCTAAGCCAACTGTGAACATTCACATCTATACCACTGATGTGAATGTCCATATGCACTTATGTTTCACAAATGTGAATGTTCACATCTACCACTGATATGAATGTTCATATTCACACATGATATACTACTGTGAATGTTCACAACAGTGCCACTGTTATTAATGTTCACATATGTTGAGATTACTATGCAAATGCTAAATAACATGTCATTTTTGTTTTATTGAAGTATTGGTTGTGTGAGCACACAACCATCCTACAAGCTCATAAGCCCAATGCTTTTCCTCGTTGTGTCAAGTGGGATCTAACTGCTTTACAAAAGAAGATGAAAACCACCTTTTTGGCTGATATTGGTTTTAATGAGGTAGGGCCTTCAACTACTGATCAAAACATTCACATTATCACACCACCCAAATATATACGTTAAGTAACATAATTTTTTCATTTTCAGGTTAATGCCGGCAAACTCTTTGCAACCCCAACAAAATTACAAAAGTTCAGGTGTAAAACATTGAAGGTGGAGCCCGAAATTTATGAACCAGCCACAACATCTCCCAACCTATCTAACATAAAGGAAGAACAACACAATGGCAGCAACTCCCAATTTTCTGGGGATGGAGTGGAGCTGAAGGATAGTAATGAGGACATTCACATTCCATTTAGCAGCCCACATGATGAGCGAGCTATTGTCATACCAAACACAAACCAACCTGATTTCATTGATGTGCTTATCAAAGAAAATCGGAAAGCTTGGGGCGTCATAAGGCAATAGGAAACAAAGTACAAGCACCTTCAATTCTCATGGGAGTTAAGGGCAAGAGTCATAGCTGATCTTGAACATAAATTGTTCAACCAGTCAAGCCCATCCAACATGAATACCGAAATAAAAAAGTGCATGGAGCAGAAAGATGAAGAAATAAAACACTTAACGCAGCTGGTCATCGACTTAGAACGCGAGAAAACAATTCTTGAGAACCTTTACGATGACCAGTCAGTCCACATTGTCACACAGGCTGTGGCACAGAAACAACCCCCTAGCCCAATGCAACACAATCTCAGCCCACCTTCTAGGGTGAAGCGTATAAAGGAAAAAGATTGAAAAGAACATCGCTTGCCTGACTTCTAGTACCCAGACTTACCAGGCCAAAAGCAGCCCCATACAGTTGAAATGGTTGAAGATGTGGACAAACACCCACCAGCGAAGCACCCAAAAAAATTAACATTGACCAACAAGTTTAAAGTCTGGAGCAAGATGTCCAAACAAGACAAGCAAAAGGTCTAGGCTTTACAAAAGAGTGGAGGCGATGAGTAAGTGACTGTATAAACACCTAATGTCAACATTTACATTCCATACTTGTCAATATTTACCATTGTGCTTATTTGTTTGATTTGTTCAAATCTGTGCAATGTTAATATTCACATTGGTTTGTTTAAAATGCACAGGCTGCTTGTGTAGAAAGGAGACTCAAAGTCTATACATGTGTTTTTTGATGACATTGTGAACCTTATCAAGGAGGAATCGAAACACAGCAATAGATGCCATTACGAAGATGATTCACTCTTCATGCATATACACACAGACACACACAGCCACAGGCACACATTGTTCACCCACCACAAAAAATATAATATAACCCTATGTTTGTGCAGCTCATAGATACATATGCCGAACTATTACATAAACAACAGGAGGTGGTCAACCCAACTTCAGATGAAGCATCATTCATCTTCACAAACATGTGTTTGGTAAAATCTATCATTCCAATTTTTCTAATGTGAATGTGAAACTTGACAGTCCATTAATTATTTGTCCAATGTGTACAGAAAGTGATACGAGAGTACCATTCTCGTAAAATGAGTAAACACATTGATGCACATATCAAAAACTACCAAGGAGAAAAAAACCTACTATTCCCATTGCATCGTGACTTCCACTGGACGATAGTTGTGTATGATGCTAAAAACAATTTGTGGAGGCATTACAACTCATTACGCCCATGGACAGGCATTCATGACCCGCATATTGACCAAGTACAGGAAGTTGTAAGTGGCTCTTTTTGAACACAAATATGACTTGTTGTCATGCGTTAAATGAATGTACACACACATATATTTGTTGGTGCCTAATTTGAGATTCTCTACATAGAAGAAGTACATCGAGCATGTTGTGCACGTTATTGGCGAGTCATCACCGCTATGCACTAAGTTAGGAGGCCAATATTCATCATAACCAATCATATCAGTTGATGTCTGTCCTCAGCAGGGCGACAACTCGTAAGCCTCACTACATTTTTTACAAATCCTCCATAACCATTATGCAAACATACATGTCAACTGCTAATGAAAACCATTTTGCATTTACAGAGTGGACTACGGACCTGCAGTAGTTCAGAATGGTATGGACTACGAGATTTGTTAGTACATAGTTTTTTGAATCATAAGAAATCAGAGCATCATTAAAACCTATAGGTGGGGGGTGTCCACCTACAAACTAACCAACACTCAATATGAATGTTAATATCAAATGCTTTGACATTTTGACACAACAATTGATTGTAAAACAGTGATACAACATCTATTAATGGGAAAAAGCCACCTGTGAATTTTGATCTACCTTTGGTGTTGTTATGTTTTACATATGTAAATATTCACAGTTGCACCACTGATGTGAATGTTTATATTCACTTATGACATTCATATTGTCGTGTTCTTATGAGTGTAATTTATGCGATTGTTTGAACCCGATTATTCTATAATACACATATTTTGTGCAGGAATGTACACTTGGTCTACATGACATCATTACGGATCACATATACGTGTGAATATTCACATTTGTTCTTATTCATAACAGTTGTGAATGGTATTCTTCTCTGCCAAATGTGCCATTCACTTATGATATTCATATGCACTAATGTTTTGCAGATGTGAATGTTCACAGCTGCAACACTGATGTGAATGTTCATATTCACTTATGATATTCATACTGCTGTGTTGTGATGAGCATAATTTATGCGATGGTTTGAACCCGATTGTTCTATAGTATACATATTTTCTGCAGGAATGTATACATGACATCATTACGGATCACATACACATGTGTGAATATTCACATTTGTTCTTGTTCATAACAGTTGTGAATGTTATTCTTCTCTGCCAAATATGAACATTCACTTATGATATTCATATGCACTAATGTTTTGCAGATGTGAATGTTTACAGTTGCAACACTGATGTGCATGTTTATATCCATTTATGATATTCATACTGCTGTGTTGTGATGAGCATAATTGATGCAATTTTTTGAATCCGATTTTTCTGTAATACACATACCTTGTGTAGGAATGTACACATTGTCTACATGACATCATTGTTAATAACATACAGAGTGTGAATATTCACATTTGTATTCATGTCAACATTGACAACAATAATGTAAAAAAGTTCAACCCATGTGCAAGTTTTCACATAATATGATTCGTTTACACAAGTGTGAATGTCCACATCCTGTATTCATCATTAAAACTTTAACAAAATATCAGTTAAGAAAAAGAAAAAACACAAATGAATTACTAAGTTTGCCAAACCATTATTCTGCTTGCCAACATAACGTAATCTTATTGCAACACAATGTTTGCCAACACAACCCAATCTTATTTCAAAAATCAATATAAAAATCCAATGTAAAACACAATATTGAAATGAAAAATATACATCCTAAATCGGCTCCTTGCATGATTTTCGATTATGGCTCCCTAACTTATCACATCTCTCGCACCTTATTTGCTTCAGTTTCTCACCCCTTGATGGGATCCTATTCTTTTTCGGCCTTCCGGGTAGTCTTTTCACAGTTGACGGGTATATAGTAAAGCCCGTGGGATCAAAAGGCGGCTTTTCCACCGATGGTATAAGGAATATGGCACCCGAATAGGCTGCACGATATGTCTCTACATGAAAGTAATGTTCCACACAATCAGTAAGATTATAACGGCTCTTCTGAATAGCAATCACAACATGATCACATGGGAATCCGTTGATTTGTCATTTGAAGCAAGAACATGTACGCCTTCTAATATCAACTGTAACAGATGGTATCGAATGAACTTCAAACACATCCTCATTGGCTTTGCTAACTTGCCAAGACCTGCTGTCGTTGAACGAATCCATAAGCATTGTTTCGAATGTAGGACAAATAAGCTCATTCCATTTGTTTGCTTGGTCACACCGTGTAGACATTTGTCGCATCAACTACGTACGAATTGTGTCCACCATTTGAGTGATAAGAAGATTGCGTGCTTCTTTAATCCAATTATTAAATGACTCCGCCGCATTGGATGTCATCTCCCCGTAACGCATGCCCCTGCACAACATCACAAACATTGTACAATACGAAATTTAATTTCTTCGAAACTGAATATGAAATTTCACATTGCCACAAAACATAACTGCAACTTCACATCGCTACCATTCTAAACTTGACAAATGGAATACATTAGGAAACTACTATTACCTGAAGTATGAATTTGCCCAGTGTTTAGGTGCCAAGTCCTTGAAAAAATTATGTGCTCGTTGCTTACCCTCCTCTTTTAATTTCGCAAGCTTTTCATGGAACCCTACCACAGTTGGCTCGTAAGCACAGTCACCCAAACTATTAACTAGGTGATCCCTAAATCCATTATCAATTCCTTTCATTCGGTCTCTTAAATTGCTCTTCAAGTGTTGTAACCAATAACCGTGGTGAGCCGATGGGAACACCTTTGGCATAGCTTCTAACAGATCAAGACTACGACCCGAAATAAAAGTAATATGGCGTTTACCACTAACAACCTTTCCAAGTTCGTGCAAAAACCACGACCAATTGGCCGTGGTCTCTGAATCAACAATCGCAAATGCAATAGGAAATAGACCTACAACACAACACCATTACACAACTGTTCACAATATTCCAAAGTAAATAGAAAACAATATAAAGGAAACAGGTCATGTGAATGTTTATATCTACATTGCCCTATTACTATTGTTGTTTTTGGATTTGGGTTCGAAAAGATCAATGATGTAAACATTCACATTGACGTCCATTAATAATGTCATTGTTGATTGTTGATGTCATTGATGATGTAAACATTCACAGTACTGTTCATTAATGGATAAACTGACATTAGTAGACACTGATGTGAACATGCACATCAGTGTATAATAAAGTAAATGTTCACATTATTGTCATAAGCAGACACAGGTGTGAACATTCACATCAGTATATACTAATGTAAATGTTCACATTACTGATAATTTCTCAATCACTCTTATTTTGTTGTTGTTCACATTAATGTGTATTGATGTAAACATTAACACTAGTGTAAATGTGGAACACACTGTGTAAATGTGGAACACACTGTGTAATTGTTTGTCATATGTCCAGACTATGCTGCTCAATGTGAATAATTACATAAATAGATAACTAAAAAAAATACTAACCATTGTTTCCATCTTTCGCGTTGCCGCAAGTAGCTGACCTTTGTACTTTCCTTTCAAGAATGTTCCATCCAGGAATAATAAACGCCGACAAGAATTGAACCCAGAAATACACGCAGTGCATGACACAAAGAAACGACAAAACTGTTGACTACTCGCATCATAGTCAATATTGACATAACTCCCCGGATTGTAACGCATCACAGCATCCGAATACCACCGCAGCTGGTCAAACGATAATGAATGACCTCCATGAATAACAGTCTTTGTTTTCTCCACGCCCAACCATACCACGTAGTAACTCACATCAAGCCCATAATCCCTCTTCAAAATAGTCACCACCTCACACGGCCGAGTCAATGGCTTGTCCCTCACAATTTCAGATATGGTACTCGACACCAAATCCGAACTAACTTGCGGATTCTTTGATGTTCGGACATCCGTACCACAACTATGCACATCACTAAACCTCTTGATGTAGAAAAAACCATTTGCTCGTTGTGTTCTACAATGTATAGCCCACAAGCAGCCTCTCTCTTCACGCATCGCACACACAGCAGTAACTCTTGTTGTCTCGTTCTTGACATATTTAAACTGAAACCCACATTGGATGGCATACTTACATAAAATATCACAAAATTTTTGTGCACCTCCAACAAACCGTTGTCCCGCATGCGTAATACCATTTGTCCAAGGGGCTGACAACAACACCTTCTCCTTATGGTGGCAAAATCTCCGTAGTGCATCAATTTCTTCTTCAACCCCCATACGTAGCGACCCAGAGCTACTTGACTGACCAATATCACTTTTTAACTCAACAACAACTTCTACATGTTGTACCCCCATTGATTTAGCAAATAGTAACATGTTCTGAAATTCTTCCTCACTGTCCAAATCACATCTATTAATCCCAGGTAGTTTACAGAACAATGAAATAGAACCAGCAGACAACTCACCCTATTTTTCACACAAACACTCCACCAAACGAGAATAACACAATGCGCGGGCAACATTTATTACAGTTGTACTTCAACCATATGTACACACCAATATCATAAAGGTATCCATCTCCTGTAAAAACACAACAATACAACAATGAACAGTAATCCAAAACGATATGAAAATTCACATTGTGCAAAAATTAGATGACTATGTGTATAGTTCAAGTGCTAAATCCATAATTTACATTAACAAGATGTGAACATCTATATTAATACATATACTTTGAATTATATCACTCACACAGAGCCTCATTAAGCAAATATGAAAGTAAAATGAGAACATTCACATTTTTCACGTAATTCACATTAACAAGATGTAAATATTTACATTGTTACATATACTCTGAATTATATCACTCACACAGAACCTCATTAAGCAAACATCAAAGTAAAATAAGAACATCCACATTCTTCACATAATATTAACAAGATGTAAACATTCACATTGATACATGTACTTTGAATTATATCATCCACACAGAGCCTCATTATGGATACATCAAAGTAAAATGAGAACTACACATTCTTCACATAATCTGAATGAACTCCCCTCCACGGGACCACGTAAAATGCATATAATTAAAAAAACAGAGTATCCGATCCATATCAATCCAAAAACAGAGCATCTGATCCATTATACAAATGAAAGTATAAACTGAACATGTATTCATAACCAAAATGATACTAACCTTAATCATACAATCCTACAATCGTCCAGTAACTCGAAAACAACTAATTTGAACTAGTTATACTCCAGAAAATGTGACAACCAAACATATTCCAATTCGTCGTCTTCACTCGAAAATCACTGAACCAGACTACAACAGCAAGAATGAAACCCTAGCACATCGAAGCCTTGGAACGAGCATGCAAAATAGAAATGTATCCGACTGAATTAGAATGATGATGAAAAGCGTAAAGATAGAAATTACCAAAACTGAATCAACGAAGAAACAGGCAACGTGATATGTATTAACACTGTATATATATATAAGGACATAATAGTTCAGGTAAAAATATAAAATTAGTAAAATGGACCTTATGGAATAAAAAGAAAAGTATATAAGATTAATCAGGTTATAATATTCCTTTGTGAATCTAATAGGTTATAACAACTCTAAAATAAATTTATCAATAAAAATCTCATTTCCATTTCATCTAATTTTATACAATTTTTTCTTCTTTTGTTTTATCAAATCATTCTACAAATCGCCAACCAAAACAGCCTAAATGTGGTAGATAACACACACACACACAAACACACACACACCCACCCCCCCCCCCCCCCCCCCCCCCCCCCCAGCATTGCGTTGCCACAGGCATCCAATATCACTCCGTTTTCCCTCAAAATTCATACATAATACAGACCCATATTATTAATCACAGCTCCAATGGCTTCAACTCCATCATCGGCTACAGAGGCAGAGGCAGAGGCAGAGACCAAACCCTTGTCAGTACTCTTTGTGTGCCTCGGCAACATCTGCAGAAGCCCAGCCGCTGAGGCTGTCTTCACTCACTTAGTCAACAACAGGGGCCTCGATTCCAACTTCATCATTGATTCTGCCGGTACAATTGGTTACCATGAGGTACCCATTTTCTATACATAATAGCTATAACTATACATTGTTATTGTTCAATTATGTGTTGTGTGATATGGGTTTGCTTCCAATTGTTGTTGTTGATGCTTGGAAGGGTAATGAAGCAGACCCAAGAATGAGGGCTGCTGCTAAAAGGCGTGGAATTCATATAACTTCGATTTCGAGGCCAATTCGACCGGCTGATTTCAGAGATTTCGATCTCATTCTTGCAATGGACAAGAAAAACAGAGGTGAGCTTAGATAAATGAGGTGTATTAGATTATGGGTCTTGTTTAACATTTTGGATTCTCTGTTTTTTGGGTCTTGAATTGGATTGGATTGGATTAGATTGATTGTTTGTTCAATTGTTAGTGTTGTGTGTGTGACATTTGTATGAAGAAATTAGCGTTTGGGAAAGTAAATTAGCATAGAGATAAGTTAAGAGGGTTAGAAAGAAGTGGATAGATTGTCCAAAAATATCCCTTCTCTGTTAGTGGAAATTAACATAGATGAATGGATGATTTGAATTGATACCAGTTTCAAAAATAAGAGTTTAATTTGGAAAAAATAAAAAATTCTAGGGTTTAATTTGTTGTACAGGTCAAACCTCGTGGTTATACTTAACAAAAATGGATTGGATTTTTTGTTTTATGGTCTTGAATTGGATTAATTGTATGTTCAATTTTTGTTGTTGTTGGTGTTTTAAAATGTAGATGATATACTTGAAGCTCTGGAGAGGTGGAAGTTGAGAGGGAACCTACCTGCTGATGCGCATAAAAAGGCTAGTAGAAGACGGGTGTTGCAGTGTAGTCCGGTATAGTTTTGATGGTTGGTCTTATGCATATGTTGATAATGCAGGTTCAGTTAATGTGTTCATATTGTAAGAAGCATGATGAAAGTGAAGTTCCTGATCCTTACTATGGCGGACCACAAGGTTTTGAGAAGGTAATACTTTAACAAAAATGGTACATTGGTATGGTCTACGTAGTTTACTTCTGTAAAAGAACATTTCCATCTGGTGCATGCCAAATATTTCACAATTTTTTTATGATGTTAAGGTTTTGTTTCTAATTATATGTAGCACATTGTGTGCTCCACAATTTTAGCATAAAATTAGAAGAATTCATAAAAGCTTAACTTTAAGGTAAGAGAGCTTTTTTGGGGAAGGGGAAAGATGGGACACCTTCGGCCGCTCATCCTCAGCCCTTAATTGCTGGCCACTGCATCACCTAACTAACCCTGTAAACCATCTTACCAGTAATGATTTCAAATATGAACCTGGAACAAGTGGCACCAGTTTTCTCAAATATAGTGGTTTTAAAAAAAAAAAAAATTTACGTATGGGAAGATGTTGAGCAAAGATCTTAAAATTGTTCCCTTGCTGACTTTTTTTTTTTTTGAAGGGTCAAGAAATGTGGCATGAGACTGGCTTTCATCAATGTGTAGAGTACCGTGTCATGAAATTGTAAGGTTGATATGTATCTCACACTTTTGTCAGAGCATAGATTGGTCCTCAAATAAGATTGAATAAGTGTCATTGTTATAGAATTAGAAATTTGTTCATAAACATTTATCATATCATCATTGATGTTAAAGAGTAAATAAAATCATGTAGAAGGGGGGAAAACAGTAGGATACATTGTGGCAATGTATGAATATAAAAATCGAACCATTAATGAGGCAATATTATCTGTGTACACTTAGCTGTAAACAATTCTCTAGAATTTTAACTACTTTGAGCAAATTTCAAATCAGCCCCATTTATGTTATTCCAGCATTAGATATAGAATTTTTTTTTTCTTTTCTTTTCATCCAAGTTTCACTCAACATACACTTATACTCTAACAAAACTCAGTCTCCAAGCTTA